>CM057339.1:570723503-571323503 GCA_030015575.1 Agapanthus africanus
ACCCCAAGTCAACAAGCCCAAACCTCAATTCTATTTAATTTATTTTCACAATTTAAGCCTTTTTATTTTATATTTTCTAAAACCATCTTGACAACTTCTTTTTATTTCAAAAACAATATGTTACATTTTAGTTTAATGTATCATGATGCGCAGAACTTGTATTAACCCATTCTAATTTGTAAATATCACTAATTAAATGTATTGGTGAAGGCTTAAAATAATATTTAAAATAATTAATTACGGAAAATATTTTAGTAAACTAGCAAATTAATAAGTGACCAACTAAAAATCAAATACTAGCAATTCCATAGCTAGAATAGGTATATTTAAGTTTATGTGGAAAAATAATTATTTCATGTTTTTTTTACGGAAAACACCAGTTATTTTACCGATAATCGGAAATTTCACCTAAACGATTTTCAAAATGTTACATTAGGGGTCTGAATTTATCCACCCCCTAGACTCGATATGCAATACTCATATACGAACGGACCGGACTGTATGGATATTGTCACTGTCAGGCTCAGTAGGGTTTCAGGATGAGTTTGCTCGTCGGCCTCCCTTTCGCTCAATACCTGGGTAGCCGTTACGTACAGCTAGTGCCACTGACGTGCTTGTGATTAAACCCACTGCCAGCGTATTGACGAGTCTTTAAAGTCCCACACAGAGGGTTTCCCTAGGGCGAAACGTTGTAGAGGCCGTATGGTTTTATTGCAGGGTTCGATCATATACGTGCACTAGTGCACAGATCATGATCGGACGGATAATACTAGTGGGATTTGGTTTAAACCGGATCCAAGTATTATATTGTTGGATTACTTTCGTCTCGTAGTATTCGTATTTAGTCGGAATACGGATGCGGGTATGTATATATGGATGAGGGGTATTCTTGTAATTCGTTACAAGATAACTTTAGAAGATGCCATTTCTTTTCTTTGTTTTGTATTAAACATTTAGGGTTTTGGTTTAAATGTTTAATATTGTGTTGAGGTGTAAAGTGTGAGTGCAAGTTTTGGCATGGTGCATTGATTGTGGCATAGTGACTCATGGTGTGTTTTCTTGTGCCATGCTTAATTCTTTATTAGTTTTAGTTGTGAGATATTTGTGGGGGGGCTGCCCTTTACCTTGATGGTGCTGGGAATTTCTTTATGAGCCCAACACAATACTTCACAACTAAAGAAAAAGAACAAAGCATATTTTTCTCCACTTGTTTTTCTTTTCATGCCAAGTCTTGTGCTCACAACTTCTTCATCTCATGGCTTCTTCTTCACCTCCACCTTATCCCTCTCATGTGTTGAGAATTCTACGGTGTATCGAGACAAAGTATTCACACACTATCTCTACTTCATCTTGGGTATCTAGGTTAACAAACTTGATGTCCGAGTTGCTTCGGTTTATAGGCGGGAGCCCGTATAAAGAACCCTCGACGTGGATCTTCTTAGACGAAAGGAGACCGGAGACCAAACATCATCGAGGCAGCCGTGAGGAGCTTGGACAGAGGTTGAAGACCGAAGGACACTGATCGATCGGTATAACCTCTCTAAACACTTTACAGTTAACTAGTATAGGGTTAATGGTACGATCCGTCATTTAGGGTTCCGTTAGCGCCAAGTTTTAAAAGTTTTTTTTCCGCGTTTGACCACGGCTTGATGGCCGGGGCGCTGGCGTAGCCTTACAGCATCCACATATGAGTAACCTGAAAGAGAAGAAAGTTCTTAAAACCATTACTATCAACGGAATACCTAGCACAAGTATCTACATCTTTGATCATCTTGAAAAATCCTTATACTTACACCTTGTGGTTCTCTACTTTATTCATATACCTATAACTTCTCAAAATTTGGACCTTGTATTTCAGTGAAACATATATCTAAAAACTAGAGAAGTCACAAGTAAACAGAATATAGTACGGGTACCAACCCCTTTGTCCTAGTGGACACTGCACAACATACAATACATTGTATAAGTCCCATGAGTTAAATAACTCAAACCCTGTGCGTCGTAGGTTGAAAACTGTACTATGGTTAAGAAGAATTACACCGTTGTTGAATGCTCCTTATCCAATCATCAACTGATACAGGTAAATCTCATAGACATAATTTCAAAAAGTTATATCTCACTTTAAAAAATAAACATACAGATATATCAGTTTGAAATTGGTGCATAACAACGGATATTCAAAACCAAATATCTGCCGTCCGGCAAAAACCCAGGTGATTTCCTCAAATATCACCAATTACAAAGAATTCCGATATAATAAGGATATATTCACCTAATTCCCAATATCTTACTCCCACTTATCATCCGTAATATCATACAGATGTGAGAATCAAGTGTGGTAAATACATATCCTGGAGTTAGAATCTAATTGGGAAATTAATTTTCAATTAACAACGCACAGTGAAACTGAAACATGAAAATGTTTTGGAGGGGTTTCCGGGTATTCCTAGTAATGCCACTTCTACTATCCAGACTCATGACTGTAACTGTATATTTCCTTACCATCTCTCTGTAAGTGCACGGCGGCGCCCCGGCCGTCAATCCGACGGCCAAATGCGGAAGCGGTGATAAACTTTAATTTTTCATGAACTGGCAAACCGCCGCTCACTAATGCCCGGATCGAACCACTAACTAGTCCTAGCTAACTATAAGAAATGGAAGAGAGATATACCGACAGATCCGAGTCCTCCGGTCTTCTAGTCGCCGTCCCGATCTCCTGCGGAATGTCCCGTCTCTTCCTCGTCGCCAGAAGTGCACCACATCGCCTACTTCTTTTACGGGCTCCCACCTCAATGCCGAGGCAAATCGGGCACGAAGCTGGCTACTCGACGTGCCCAAGATTTGCTGTAGAATGTGTGAAGAACCATGTCTCATTTTGGGGTTGTGGAATTGCCTTTGTGGTGGAGGAAAAAGGAACTTGGAATTTTGGAGAGTCTTCTTGTGTGATTTTTGGAGCATGAAGAGAACCAAAAATTGGCACACCAAAATCAATCATCCCCACTCCAACAGTGGCCGGCCCTCTTAGGAAAAATGGGAGAGTGGAAAAAGTCAAGGGGGGAGGTGACCATATCAATCATCCAAGAGAGAGAGAGAGAGGAATGGTTATCATATGAAAAGAAATGATCACAAAGAAAAGCCCTCACTCAACAACCATACCCCTCAACATCATCAACAATCATGACTTTAAAAGTCAAGCCATGATGGAGTCAAAACAAGTCAATGATGGTGAAGTCATCATGAAGCAATAAGATGCAAAGAACCCCTTCCACAAACACATAATTGCAACAATGCAAATAAGCCCTCCTCCACCAATCTTCGGCCAATGAACGATACAAAGGAAATCGGCCGAAACGAAAAGCAAACTGGCAACTCCAGAAAACTGGTCCCGTAATAAATTACAGGAAAACCCCGATACTGTGCATACACACCCGCATCTGTATTTCGACCGAAATACAAATGCAATGAGACAAAATCTACACTGTACTATACTAGGATCCGGCTTAAACCAAAACCGGCTAGTAATATCCGTTCGATCCTGATTCGTGCAATACCGCACGTATCTGATCGAACCCTGCCATATAACCATACGGCCTATAGTACAAACTGTCCAATCCTGATCCGTGCAATACCGCACGTATCTGATCGGACCTTGCCATATCTCCATACGGCCTCTACAACCTTTCGCCCGAAAGCTGAGTAACAGAATGTGGGGGACTCTAAAGACTTGTCAACACCTTGGTTGTAGATTTAACCACTAGCACGTCAGAGGTATAAGCCAATACGTAACGGGCTACCAGGTATTGACTAAAAGGGACGTCTGTGAGCGAACTCAGCCTGACAACCCTACTGAGCCTGTCAGTGACAATATCCGTACAGTCTGGTCCGTTCGTCTATGAGTATCGCATGGCGGGCCTAGGGGGTTGGTAAAAGTCAGACCCCCAAAAGCGGTACAAGTCGTGTCGGAGTGTAGCCCAGAACACCCTGAGATACTACTGGAATACCTACCAGTAAATCTCCTTGCCTCGGCCGAGGGCTTCGTGTAATGGCTCTCCTAGACACAGCACGACCTCACCCCCAGTACCGGGAGAGACGAACCCCTGAAGATACGCTCACTGCCTCCATGTGGCTCGGGACTGTACCCAACTAAAACCTGTTTGCACGACTCCTTTGAGCCGTGGTAGGGTAGTAATCAAAGTACAGTGGGAACTCACACGAGACAAATGACGATCCCCAGGTCGATGAACTAACCTGCACACATGTCACCAGGGAACTGCCATCTGACGTCTGGTATATGACCAACTAGCATGTTCCCGGCGAGTCCTGTCCGGTGTACTCATAACCCAATGAGCACCTGTATACATCTTAGGTGAACCAACTGACACCAGTGGCTTGTGAGACCGGCCACCGCCCCTCGTCGGGGTCTCGACTGTATACACTAGTCTACTCTGGAGTATCGATGCCCTGTCTCGAAACTCACACGACTAGGGACCATTTAAGGATATGCTTATAGACCCCAGCTCCCACTTATATGATCGCCCTCATACTGCTGGCGGTCAAGCAAGAATCATAGGGGCTCTATCAACGTGTAATAGCAACTTGTCAGGTCACCTGAAACAGTACACGATGATAAAGGTAAACCAGATAGCATACTATCATCTCGAGTAAGATTGTCCTACCGGGATAGGTCCTCCATCAATCATTGCAATCATGTACCTGTGACCTAGTAATTGACTCTGAGGGCACTATCTCCAACAATCTCCCACTTGCACACAAGGCTAATTATTGCGATGTCGCATACTCACAGCCCGTGTGATACCGAACACCCAACTCCTGTACTAGTCAGTCTCACAAAGCTCGTTTGCGAAACTATTGCGTTCGAGGAATAGCCTTAGTGAGTGGATCCGCTTTGTTGTATCTTTCTATGTTTCTCTATATCTCAAGTTCGCGGAGAAAGCCATCTCCCGAAATGAGCAATACCTGTCTAAGAATGTGTCTGGATGTCTGATGGGACCTAGCTCATAAATGAACTCCAAATCCAAACTTCTTAGACTGTATCGTCAACTGAACTTAATCAGTATCCTGCGCTATGCCTCCCTCAGTATTGCCTTGGACCACCTGTCCAAAATACTGCCCCTCGTCAGAAGGAAAAACTATAACTCTGACAACCTCCTTGTCGTCCAGGTCACCTTGGAAGCCTGGATTGATAACTGTCTCCCGAATGAGGCTGTCGTTATCATATCCCTAGAACATCCACTTATGTTCTAAAACTGCTTCCGACCGTTTCTCCAGGATTGGATTAATGTCAACTTATTGCATCTAGTGCAAGAACAACATCTGGTGTGGTACTTGACATCTCATGATTGACTCAATTGCCTGAGCAAGTGATCTGCCAATCATGCACATCCCTCTCCAATTTAGTCTGTAAGACCCCTTTAGAGAAGGTGACACCATTACCTGCAGGTACACTACCGTGCCAGGAGTCGTCCATTCTAAATACCCTTAGAATGCTGTCTTAGTACCCAGATTGGGAGACTACCCAAATCTAGATCTAAAACCATAGATCTAGTAACCAGTATGTCTGATATAAAATCCAAGTCCTTTGCGGAGAAATCGCTGTGTGACGACCAAAGTATAACCGATTGTAGTATAGGAGTTTCTTTTCCTACTCTGTGTATGTCATCCAAATACCAGGATATCACACCCTACTACCTTCTCAACAGATCCATCCCCTATTCTGATGAAGTCAAACCCATGACTGTCATGTCAGAAATAGATGATCTATCTCCGCTACAACTGCTTTAGTCTATAAATAGACATAAGCTACCTGTCTACCAATGCTTCCGTTGCTCCCACTGACTACGACAACCCTCTGGCAGAGTCATATACACGTACACTTCTAAAACTAGTTTAGAACGACGCTATACTCATCCTCCCGCCGGGTCTCGCAGCCTGGAACAACAGCAATGGTAATTGTGGGTAAACAAGAACTTCCTGTCACCGTCCTTGAGGCTACCGTAGTACCTCTCGGGTGCCTGAAGTTACCCACCTTATCTGCGGAGTGGCCAATGGAATGTCAATCCAGATTGAATCTTTAGGTTCCTTATCAAATCATTAGTAATCGTTTGTGGTTCTGGAATCACTTCCAGTTCTACCATACTCCCACTACTGTTTTCTGAAAAAAAAATCCATTTTTAATAAAACTGTGGCGAGTCAAGAACAATATTGCTATTGTTCATCCAGATGGTAGAAAGTCAACCCTCGTTATAGCCTGGGTCAACCCACAAACAGCCATTACAGAAACGTGCCTTGAGTTGTCCAGTGTCTGGTTTTAAGCATAAACCGGACAACTCCCCGTACCTTAACATCGTTAAGATACGAACTGTTCTATATCCCATATAGGACCAGAGGCACTGATTTAATTAAACCGGATTCAAATCATGCAGCTGTCTCCAGTGCATGTCAACTAAAAGGAAGGAGGCCTGATCAGCGTTACTCAACTTAGGAATGCTTCCAATTATGAATAACCTGAAAGAGAAGCAAGATCTCTTCATCATTACTATCAACTGAATACCATACACAAGTACCTACATCTTCGATCACTTTGAAGAATCCCGATACTTACAATACCTGGTTCTCTACTTTATTCGGATACCTATAACTTCTCAACATTCAGACCCTGTGTTTCTGCGAAACACCTGTCTAAAAACTAGAGAAGTCATAAGTAAACCGAATATAGTACGAGGACCAACACCCGTGTCCTGATGGACCCTGGACAACATACAATACTCTGTATAAGTCCCTTGAGTCTGATAACTCATTCACCGTGTGTCGTAGGTTGAGAACTGTACTTATGGTTAAGAAGAATTACACCGCTGTTTAATGCTCCTTACCTAACCAACCACTGATATAGGTAAATGTCATAGACATAATTTCAGAAAGGTATATCTCACTCTATGAAAATAGACGTACAGATATATCAATTTGAAATTGGTGCATAAAAGCGGATATTCAAAACCAAATATTTGCCGACCGGCAAACTACCCAGGTGACTTCCTCAAATATCACCGATTACAACGAATCCCGATATAATGAGGATGATCACCCAATTCCCAATAACTTACTCCCACTCAACATCTGTAAAACCATACAGATGTGAGAATCAAACCTGGTAAATACATACCCTGGAGTAAGTATCTAATCGGGAAATCAGTTTTCTTTTAACAGTACACAGTGAAGCTGAAACATTGAAATGTTTCGATGGGGTATTCCGGTATTCCTAGTAATGCCTTTTCCAGATTCACGACTGTAACCGTATAGTTTTTTGCCACATCTCCAAATCCCTTCATATGTCTTTAGTCATTAGCTTCTGCACACCCCTTTAGGCCAAATGGTTTTCTTCCTTCCCTACCGTTCGGCACCAGCCTATGGTTTGGAAGAAGACTATCCAATAAGCATAATGGGTGTACTGTCCCAATCCTAGGAACACTCGCAATGAGAGAGAAGGTGAGGATAAAAGACACCTGAATAATCCTTATTCCTATTTCCCCTGGACCAGAATCCATCCCCGAACTGGAACAAGTTCCTTTCGAGTTCGTATATAACCATACGATGGAATATCCAATAAACTGTGGATTTTCGTAGTGATACGGAGTGTCCTGGAGAAATACAAAGGTGATGTGGGAGTGGTAACGAAATATTTGGTTTGGTCGTGAATATCTGTTGCAATTTACTTTGCCCTCTTACTAATCCCTTGCTTTGTCTTAACCTAATACCTTCTGTACACCATCGTTAGGCTAATTGGTTTTCTTCATTCCCTACCAGTCGGCACCTGCCTATGGTTTGGAAGAAGACTATCCAATTTGCGTAATAGGTGTACTATCTCCTAAACCAAGGAGTACTCACAACTTGAGAGAAGGTAAAAGGAAAAGACAACTGAATAATCCTATCCGTTTTCTCCAGAACCGGAAACCATCCTCGAATAAATCCCTTCGAGTTCGTATCTTACCATACGATGGTTTTGTCCAATGGAAGTGGACGTTCGTAGCAATACGGGGTGTCCTGGAGAAAAGGGTAAAAGTAGGAGTGGCAATGAGGTTTGCAACTCTGACAATCCAAAATCCAGTGTTTTAGAAGGTTCGGTCAACTTGGTCACTGAGTCATAGTCTTAGGGTCAGGTCAATGGTCGCTTCCAAAGAGAGAGAGAAAAGAAACACTCAGCGTGCACTCTAACCTAGATCAGAATGGTTACCAATTTATCTAATCTGGAAACCTCCCACTGTGCCGTCAAATTCTCCTCCAAACCTGAAAGAAGAATTAGTCGGGAACACCCGAGGAGTAAACCAACTCATCAGTGGGAATCGGGATCCAACTATCATCGCATGATAACGTGACGGAATCCGCTCACGGTATCACACTCCAGAAGGTATGCGCATATTTGGCAAGTTTCAGTTCTTTTGAAACTCCCGATGTGATTTCTGCCCTATGCTCTTATGACCTTGGCGAAGGTCAACAAATCATAAGTCACATGTCAAGTTCTACCCGTCATTATCCAGGTTAATTTGAATCCACCCGTACAAGCCCTTGACGAAGGTTAACAAGGCTATACGACTGTCCCAAACCAACGCATCTATCTATGCAGCAGAAAGGTAACAAGCAGCTACCATACACTATGCCTTGACGAAGGTCAACAAACATAGCATGAATACTACGTGCTACCCGTCTGAAACGACGGAGGGCTACAAATGGTTTCTGGCGAAAACCTTTAACGTAAAGAACTTGATATCTTCGAAGGAACTGATAGCTTTTAAAAATATAGTGACGAAAACCGTTGCTAAAGAGGTCACTCCCGATGAAGGGATCTCGGCTCTTTCCCCGTAGAATGGGGTGCAGGATATTCCAACTGAATACCACGATGCAAAGCAAAAGTAATCGGCTATAGTGAAGTTAATGCCCTGACGCAAACCTTTTGTCCAAGGGGTCACTCCCGGTGAAGGGATCTCGGCCCTTGCCTCGTCGACTGAGGAGCAGGATATTCCAAATGAATACCACGATGCAAAACAAAAGTGAACGTCCTTGCAATAACAGCCTTTTGAAAAGTGTTCCAACAACATCAGATTAGGTTTGTTTTAACTTGCATTGATCCGAATCAATGCAGTCCCATCAATTGATCACACCAAAAAGAACGAAAATATACTGATGTACGTATATGCCATCCGCATTCGCCACTGGGTCCCGTCATTACCCGTTAGGTTAGCTAACTAATGACAGAGCGGGGACTGGACTAGCGCGGATGAAAAACATATACAACATCTACTAATATATATACCAATATATTATATTTCGCTCAAGGCGTGAAAGAAATACAACATCACAGAGAATGAACAGCATCACAGAAACAATACAGATATCTGGGATCCCCGGGTTTCACAGAGCCACTACTGAAACCCGACGTTCCCCTGGTCGTGTGGATAGCCTGTGCAATGAAATCCTAGACCCCTACGGGCGCGGCAAGTTACCCGCCAAAACCTGAAGCGAGGCAGCCCCCTTCAGCGACGTGAATGGACCACCCAGCACTTCACGGAATCCGGTAACTTGGGCACCCCTCCTGGGTCAACCTGTACCCCCTACGAGTGCGGCGAATAGCCCGCCAATCCTAGAGTGAAGCCCCCTCCGTCTCAATGCCATGAGATGCGAGCTTGTTGCCCTCTAGAACCCGGCTATCCGTGCACCCCTCCGCGGGGTAATCCTAGTGCAGAAAGTAAAATATATATACAACGGGTACATCGACCGCAACCAGGTCGTGCCCCAAAATAATAATACAATCAGGCAGTGACGGCAGTCCACATGTCGAACGCTCGCCCCGCAATATCAAATGTATATAATACAACCACAACTGTACTAGCATTGCATCCAGGCTATCCCCCACGACCGATCCGCAACATCACAGCAAAAACAGAACATCAACGTGAAAGTCACGTTCGCAAATCCGTCTAACCGGGCTATAGCAGTTAGACCGGATTTACCGATCAAGTGACATTCACGGTCGCAGATATAATGTAAATACTGTGAAATAATGTGTTTAAAATATCCGATCAATCAAAATTACAATAAGTGGGCCCCAAGCGCTACTGTAGCACATCAAGAAAATCTGGGCCCAATATTAATATTCCAAAAACCCAATTTTCATCCCAGAAAGCAACTGAAGAAGTTCGATACAGTAAGGACACCATTGCGCGGCGGAACCGCGGCCCAAGGGGGTAATTGCCGCGGTTCCGCGCTCTGGTGGTTGAATTACTGCGTCGAATTTCTACAGTGGGCTTGTTACCTCCAGTACATCAATGTTTTACAACCTGAAAAATTTTTCGAGACCAAAAATTTTCAACAGAAACTGATGCTATAGGAAAAACACGGTTTTGGAACTTTTTGATCGATCGGAAATGCAAACACATTAAACCAAGCTAGACTAAGTTAATGGCGAGGCTCTGATACCACTGTAAGTGCACGACGGCGGCCCGGCCGTCAATCCGACGGCCAAATGCGGAAGCGGTGATAAACTTTAATTTTTCATGAGCTGGCAAACCGCCGCGCACTAATACCCGGATCGAACCACTAACTAGTCCTAGCTAACTACAAGAAAGGGAAGAGAGATATACCGACAGATCCGAGTCCACCGGTCTTCTCGTCGCCGTCCCGATCTCCTGCGGAATGTCCCGTCTCCTACTCGTCGCCGGAAGTGCACCACATCGCCTACTTCTTTTACGGGCTCCCACCTCAATGCCGAGGCAACTCGGGCACGAAGCTGGCTAGTCGACGTGCCCAAGATTTGCTGTAGAATGTGTGAAGAACCATGTCTCACTTTGGGGTTGTGGAATTGCCTTTGTGGTGGAGGAAAAAGGAACTTGGAATTTTGGAGAGTCTTCTTGTGTGATTTTTGGAGCATGAAGAGAACCAAAAATTGGCACACCAAAATCAATCATCCCCACTCCAACAGTGGCCGGCCCTCTTAGGAAAAATGGGAGAGTGGAAAAAGTCAAGGGGGGAGGTGACCATATCAATCATCCAAGAGAGAGAGAGAGAGGAATGGTTATCATATGAAAAGAAATGATCACAAAGAAAAGTCCTCACTCAACAACCATACCCCTCAACATCATCAACAATCATGACTTTAATAGTCAAGCCATGATGGAGTCAAAACAAGTCAATGATGGTGAAGTCATCATGAAGCAATAAGATGCAAAGAACCCCTTCCACAAACACTTATTTGCAACAATGCAAATAAGCCCTCCTCCACCAATCTTCGGCCAATGAACGATACAAAGGAAATCGGCCGAAACGAAAAGCAAACTGGCAACTCCAGAAAACTGGTCCCGTAATAAATTACAGGAAAACCCCGATACTGTGCATACACACCCGCATCTGTATTTCGACCGAAATACAAATGCAATGAGACAAAATCTACACTGTACTATACTAGGATCCGGCTTAAACCAAAACCAGCTAGTAATATCCGTTCGATCCTGATTCGTGCAATACCACACGTATCTGATCGAACCCTGCCATATAACCATACGGCCTATAGTACAAACTGTCCAATCCTGATCCGTGCAATACCGCACGTATCTGATCGGACCTTACCATATCTCCATACGGCCTCTACAACCTTTCGCCCGAAAGCTGAGTAACAGAATGTGGGGGACTCTAAAGACTCTTCAACACCTTGGTTGTGGATTTAACCACTAGCACGTCAGAGGTATAAGCCAATACGTAACGGGCTACCAGGTATTGACTAAAAGGGACGTCTGTGAGCGAACTCAGCCTGACAACCCTACTGAGCCTGTCAGTGACAATATCCGTACAGTCCGGTCCGTTCGTCTATGAGTATCGCATGGCGGGCCTAGGGGGTTGGTAAAAGTCAGACCCCCAAAAGCGGTACAAGTCGTGTCGGAGTGTAGCCCAGAACACCCTGAGATACTACTGGAATACCTACCAGTAAATCTCCTTGCCTAAGCCGAGGGCTTCGTGTAATGGCTCTCCTAGACACAGCACGACCTCACCCCCAATACCAGGAGAGACGAACCCCTGAAGATACGCTCACTGCCTCCATGTGGCTCGGGACTGTACCCAACTAAAACCTGTTTGCACGACTCCTTTGAGCCGTGGTAGGGTAGTAATCAAAGTACAGTGGGAACTCACACGAGACAAATGACGATCCCCAGGTCGATGAACTAACCTGCACACATGTCACCAGGGAACTGCCATCTGACGTCTGGTATATGACCAACTAGCATGTTCCCGGCGAGTCCTGTCCGGTGTACTCATAACCCAATGAGCACCTGTATACATCTTAGGTGAACCAACTGACACCAGTGGCTTGTGAGACCGGCCACCGCCCCTCGTCGGGGTCTCGACTGTATACACTAGTCTACTCTGGAGTATCGATGCCCTGTCTCGAAACTCACACGACTAGGGACCATTTAAGGATATGCTTATAGACCCCAGCTCCCACTTATATGATCGCCCCCATACTGCTGGTGGTCAAGCAAGAATCCTAGGGGCTCTATCAACGTGTAATAGCAACTTGTCAGGTCACCTGAAACAGTACACGATGATAAAGGTAAACCAGATATCATACTATCATCTCGAGTAAGATTGTCCTACCGGGATAGGTCCTCCATCAATCATTGCAATCATGTACCTGTGACCTAATAATTGACTCTGAGGGCACTATCTCCAACACTCTCCTATCCCTTTATATGTCTTTACTTATTACCTTCTATACACCATCTTTAGGCTAAATGGTTTTCTTCCTTCCTTCCCTTTCGGCACCAGCCTATGGTTTGGAAGAAGACTATCCAGTAAGCATAATAGGTGTACCCTCCTAAATACCAGGAACCCTCGCAACCTGAGAGAAGGTAATAGGAAAAGACAACTGAATAATCCTTATTTTATTTCTCTAGAACCAGAAACCATCCTCGAACTGGAACACGTTGCTTCGAGTTCGTATGTAACTTTACGATGGTGTATCCAAGAAATGTGGATCTTCGTAGTGATACGGAATGTTTAGAAGAAATTCAAAGGTGAAGTAGGAGTGGCGATGATATACGCGGCTTTGTCGTGAATGGTATCGGTCGCAATTTACTTTGCCCTCTTTCTAATCCCTTTATTTGTCTTTACTTATTACCTTCTGTACACAACATTTAGGCTAATCGGTTTTATTCCTTCCCTACCGTTTGGCACCAGCCTATGGTTTGGAAGAAGACTATCCAATAAGCGTAATAGGTGTACTCTCCTAAATACTAGGAGCTCTCGCAGCCTGAGAGAAGGTAAAGGGAAAAGACAACTGAATAATCCTATTTAATTTCTCCAGAACCGGAAACCATCCTCGAATCTGAAACAAGTTTCTTTGAGTCGTATGTAACTATACGATAGTTATATCCAATAAATGTTGATCATCGTAGTAATACAGAATCTTCCGGAGAAATGCAAAGGGTAAATGTAGGAGTGGAAATGATATATGCAACTATGACAATCCAAAAGCCAATGTGATTTAAGAAGGTTCGGTTAACTTGGTTCATGAGTTTTAGTCTAGGGTCGGGCCATGGTCGCTGCTAGAGAGAGAGAGAGAAAAGAAACACTCAGCGTGCACTCTAACCTAGATCAGAATGGTTAATCACTTTATCTAATCAGGATGGCTTCCACTGTTTCCTCGAATTCTCCTCCAAACCCAAAAGAAGAATTAGTCGGGATCATCTAAAATCACCCGAGGAGTAAACCAACTCATCAGTGGGAATCGGGATCCAACTATCATCGTATGATAACTTGATGGAAGCCACTCAAGTTATCACACACCAGAAGGTATGCGCATGCCTGGAAAGTTTCAGTTTCTTTAGAAACTCCCGATGTGGATTTTTTCCCCATGCTCTTATGACCTTGACGAAGGCCAACAAATCATAAGTCACATGTAAAGTTCTCCCCGTCATTGTCCAGATTAATCAAAACCCACCCGTACTCGCTCTTGACGAAGACCAACAAATCTGTACGACTGTCCTAGATTAATGCAAATACATGCAACAAAAAAGTAACACATATCTACCATACACTATACCTTGACGAAGGACAACAAACATAACATGAACACTAAGCGCTACCCGTCTGAAATGACGGAGGGCTACGGCTGGTTTTTGACGAAAAACCTTTAACGTAATGAACTTGATATCGCTGAAGGAATTCAAGTGGTTTTACAAAAGTACAGTGGCGAAAACTTTTGCTAAAGAGGTCACTCCCGGTGAAGGGATCTCGGCTCTTTCCTCGTCGAATGAGGTGAAGGATATTCCAAACCGAATACCACGATACAAAGCAAAAATAATCGACAATAGTGAAGTTATTACGCTGATGCAAACTTCTGCCTAAGGGGTCACTCCCGATGAATGGATCTCGGCCCTTTCCTCGTCGAATGAGGTGCTGGATATTCATAACCGAATACCACTGTGCAAAGCAAAAGAGAACGTCTGTAATGTCTCTTTTTCAAAAAACATGGTTCCAACAACATCAAATAGGTTTTTTTATCCTTGCATTGATCAGAATCAACGCAGTCTTATCAATTAAATATATCATACCACAGAAAAGGAACGAAAATAAAATGTTCGTATATGCCATCCGCATTCGCCACTGGGCCCCATCATCACTCGTTAGGTTACTTAACTAACGACAGAGCGGGGGCTGGACTAGCGCGGATGCAAAACATATACAAAATCTACTAGTATATATATAAATATATATAACAATCGTCCCAGGCATGATATAAAGAAACATCACAGAATCTCAGTCAAGCAACACAGAGTGGTGGATAATCCTGGAGGCTCGGGTTTCACTTGAGCCGCAAATGAGACCCGACGTTCCTTGTCGTGTGGATAGCCTGTGCAATGAAAACCTAGAGCCCTACAAGCGCGACAAGTTACCCGCCAATACCTGAAGCGAGGCAACCCCAATCAACAACGTGAATAGGCCATCCAACACTCTACGGAATCCGGTAACTTGAGCACTCTTCCTTGGGTCAAACTATACCCCCTACGAGTGCGGCGAATAGCCTGCCAATTCTAGATTGAGGCCCCCTCCGTCTTACCGCTATGAGATGCGGGCTTGTTGCCCTCTAGAACCCGGCTATTCGTGCACTCTACCGTGGGGTAATCCTAGTACAGAAAAGAAAATAAGTACAAGGGTGACATCGACCTCAACCTGGTCGTGCCCCAAACAAATAATATACAAACGAGCAGTGACGACAGTCCACATGTCAAACGCTCACCCCGAAATATCAAATGTAAAAATGAAACTAAACTGTACTACCATTGCACCTAAGCTATCCACCACGACGATCCAACCACAACCACACCACAACATAACACAGAACATCAACGTGAATGTCACGTTCGCAAACCCTTCTAAAAGTCATATAGCAATTAGACGAGTTGTACCGCTCTAATAACATTCATGGTCGCAGATAGTAATGTATGTACTGAAAACTATGACATTAGAATTCCGCACGCAATTAGCAAACTAAACCAATTTCCAAAACCATGAAAAAACAGTGAGTTAAAGTTCCAAAAACCGACCGTTTAAAACAAATTCGGAAGTCCGAATCAAAACGAAACGCGCCCGAACCATCGTGGGGAGTTAGAGAAGGAAATTAACTTCGAGTCGGGGGACCTATAGGGGGTACCCAACCCCCTAGGCCACCACGAGGTGGCCAGGGGTTGAGGCAGACCCGAAACTGCCCAAGATGGGGCAGTTTCGGGTCCTCACCGCCAAGAACACCTTGTGGTGGTCTTGCGGAGTGAGCCCAGACATTCGGTCCCCCCGGGGATTCCCTGGGGTTCCCGTGCACCACCTCATGGCTTCTCAGTTCAAACCGTGAGCCCACAGGGTGTGCAAAAATCTCAAACTTTCAGTTTTTGGAACTGTTTTTGTCGACAGTTTTTGCACGACAAAAACGACGGATTTCTATTGTCGCAATGAGTTAACTAAGGCTTATGGAGTGGCTCTGATACCATGTTGGGTTATGAAAGCGCCCCGGCCATCAAACCGTGGCAAAATGCGGAACAAAATTTTTCAAAAACCGGCGCTAACACAACTCTATAACCCGGATCGACCCATAAGCCCTAGATAACAAAACATGCAAAGGAGTTAGAATGGTTATACCTAATGAACCAAGTCCTTCGGTCTTCTACCATCTTCCAAGCTCTATGAAGTCGCGGATCGAATTTGGTTGCCGGTCTTCCTCCAACTGCGATGATCCATTCGAGGGAAACGACGTAAGCTCCAGCCTCGCCAAGCGAGGCAACCGACGCTCCAAGGTTGCTAGCAATGGATAGTGGAGGTGTAGGAATGTCTTACTATAATTTTCTCTCATCACTAATGCTCAAAAGAGCAACTATAGAAGATGAAGAGGAGGTGAGGAAAACAAGTGGCATGAGCAACCAAGGAAAAATGGCTAAGTCTCAAGAAAGAGAGTGAATCAATCAAGTGAAGAAAAGAACTAGCATGGCATGTAAAGAATTGTGGCTGCCCATTTCAATCATGCAATGAAAAATATCTCTTTTCATTTATCAAAGAAACTAATGTGGTGCCATACCTCTCTACATGCCATCAAGCCATGCTTATGCCAACTCACCCCTCCACCTCATTTGAAAAACAAATGAATTTCCAAAATGAAAATCATACAAATGAGGTGTCCATCTTCTAGAAACCATTCCATATAAATACGGAATACAACCTGGTATATGTATCGAAATAAACATACGCGTATTCGTACAAAAATACGAATAGCCAAGAGAGAAAATGAATATTGAACAATAATACTAGAATACAATTATATAAATACATATATATAAATTATTAAATCAAAACCCGATTTAATAATCTGGCTTAATCCTAAGCTGCTAGTATTATCAAGCGTCCGATTAAAGTCTGTGTAGCCTGTACACATATTTAATCGGATACCTGTATGTTCCAACATACGCCATATACACCATATCGTCTGAACCGTGAAAACCCTTTGTTTAGCATACACGTCCCGCCGTTTTGAAAAAAAAATTAGAAGGGTTTCCTTTGCTAAGAGTTTCGTGTCATCTCGGACACGTAGTTAAATACTAAGACTATAGCTCCTTTTTGGAAATCCCTTCGATAACTATCAATGCATGCAAAAATATATTCAAGTACTGTCCTCGGACTAGTCCTGCTCAGCTACTATACCATATAGTAAGTATTATAAAACATACTGCTCCAAAAGAAATCAATCCAAAAATGTGTATACAAATGCCACGTGCGTCTGGGGTGCACGGAAATCGAAATCCATGAATGTGTCATATATGTGCACAGAAACACTAACTAAGTGCAACGGGTGTGCACGGAACACCTATCAAAGGCAACGGGTATGCCTGATAGCAATATCAGGTGCATCTGATATACACGAAGAATCCCGATTTAGTGCATCTGGCGTGCACCAAAATCCCATCAAGCGCATCAAGTATGCGCAAGAATCCAAATCAAGTGCCTAAGGTGCACGAAAACTATCACGACCCGATATAGCTCGTGACCGGCACTTGAATCATATGAAGTCTATAGGACCCCATCTAATTCAAGTAAGCCAAAAGCCCAGAAATCTAAAACCATTTTAAGGAGTAAACAAGGAAAACTAGTTTTTAAGAAGTAAGAAAGCATGTTTTAAAAACAAGGTTTTCAAGTAAGTAGCCAAATATGCATTTGTAAAATCCTCAATGTCTTTTCTGAAAATTTCGGCAGAGTTTCCTTTGTAAATACTGGCCCCGAACGGGGTACAACATGAATAATATATATATGCATAATGAAAAGGCATCCCCAAGAGGGAGCTAGCTCTTCGTCAATCGACGGTCACAACCACACAAGCAATATGATATACAACGCCGAAGGGCGAGGATCAAAACTCAAAAAGAAACTCAAATCAACATGAAAACCATAATACTACAACGCGCGACTCTAAGGTCGAAATAATACATAACTGGTTTTCTAAGTGTGAAACAATATACAAGTTTTGTTGATGGAATTACTAGGTACAACTGAATAATACATATATAATGGCGGTTCTGATGCAAAAGAACCCACCTACCAAGAAAATCACCCGTAAGGGAAGCAGTGTGCCAGAAAAGCCGCAATGAAACATGTACGGCAAAACCTGCAAGAACTGTGGCACAACGGGGGTGAGTTGCCAACTCGTGAAAAGAAAACATCACAGAGCAGAAATCGTATGTATGACACAATCGTAGGTCAATACGATCAGATATATATATATATATAAACCTCAAATGAATAAGTCTGAAGCAAGATAAGGTGGCAATGTAACATCTATACATGAGTGTAGTGCCAAGTGCTCGTGCTAGTGCCTCAGGTAATAGCATATCATAAATATGAGGTATGATCAATGTCGACTATATCATGAAGTCTATGAATATGTGGATATCATCCAACTGTGTGATCAATGACTGTATGTATGTGGATCTCGTCCACGTGTCACCCAATGATAATAAGCATCATGCATGTAAATATCATAAAGCATATGCATGGAAATAACAGGATATAAATCAACATGTGTCACTCGCGACATATCAAAATCATAGAACCTGAGTGTCAAGCATCGACACTCGAAAACATCATGAAACCTGTGCCTAGCATCGGCATGTAAATCCTCATATATCGGGCTCCGTCAGTGCGGATCGGCCCACATCATCTCTCGACTCCGGTCGGTATCCTCCGGATATCCGCCGAGCTCAAATACAATCACTGGTAGGTAGTGGTCCCTCTGCTAGGCTCACCGTCTAGCTACACAGCAGATCCGTTCTCGCCCTGGGGTACCATACCGGGTCCACCATGTACCCGCAATCGGCCTCGTCCGCTCCTCGAATCGGGTTTCACATGTCGCTCTCAGCACCAAGAAAACACAAGGTGGACGCACTGAAATATCATACCAAGGGTAACCGGGTTTTAAAACAATTACATACTCTTTTTTTGAAATATCCACGGTTCCCAAATCCAGAAATATCATGGAAACAACATATCTCAATGCGTATAATCAAAAGCATGATGTATGCGACATGTAAAAGAAATGTATGTATATCAGTATATCATGCAATATGGAATAGAAATATGCACATATTGAGGGAGACCGCTCTTTTAAAATGAATCAGTTTTAAAGAGTATTTTGCGGTTCCCAAATCTCCAAATCCTACGAGAGTCATCCATGTATGTGCGAATATGTATGTATGCACGTATGGGTGTATAATAGGTATGTACATAAGTATGCCATGCAAGAAATCATATCCTGAATGTAACAGTACTACAGTGTAGTGACATGGCAATTATCGATGATGAAGTGTGTGAGCCGGCAAGCAGGTGTACGTGGAACATATGCATCATCGAAAATGGTGCTGGTGTCCTAACATCATGAGTTTAATATAACAATAACTATTTGCACATACAATGCGATACAAATAACAAGAATATGCAGAAATCGACTAATAACACAATAGTGACGCATCTGCATCAGTATAAAGTCATACAGTTTGCCTTTTGAAATACGACGAATCGGAGTTTTTAGTAAAATAAGGGCTACGGTGTTTTTAAGAAAAGATGCGTCTTTTGAAGATATCCGTAGAATCCCTTGCCTGTCTTTAAAATACTGCTGATTCGTTAGTTTTTGAAATAGGCATGACATCAACCTAGCCTAACATCTACTAGCAAAACTACAGCTCTAACTAACAAGTCAATCAGGAGGGGTATGGAAACCACCTAAATCTGAGTCGATACATATATATATATATATATATATAGATATCGATATATATATAATAGTCGGTGATCCCGCCTCAAAGGTACCGCATACGACACAATATCATAAGACATCCTCGAGTCATGAGTGCGGATCTATCATCAATATAAAGCTCGTATGGTAAATTATCGTACGACATCCCAAAAGCTGGGTACGGGTCAATATCACATTCTTCTCATCAAATATCATGTATCATTATCATCATATCACATGATCGGGGGTACTGATCTAAGTCTATAACAAATCGACATCATCTATATAAATATAAATGCGTGTGTGAAACACACATCCAAAGACCCACTAAATCTCATGTCGTATCCCAAATACGAATCAAAATATATCACCGATCTCATGGCACTATGCCCAATCTCATTGTAACATTTTCAAAAATATAAAATATTAATTTTGGGAATTTTTATAATTTAATATTATTTTATTGATTATTTTAATATTAAATGCAAATAAATAGGAAAAATGTTAGAAAAATTATGAAAAATTATGGAAAATTCTAAAATAGGGTAAATTAGTGAATTATGATATTTTTAAGTTTTTGTGATTAGTTTGACACCAATTTAGCGCTAATCGCGATTAAAATCGCTAATCGGGTTTTTTGGCAATTTTGTGCAAAACTTGTACATATCACATTTTCTCACACTTATGCATTTTCTTTCATGATTTTCTTATTTGGGGTTACTATTGAGGTGAGAAGGTTTGGATTAAGGATTAAAAGAAAGGGAAAAGGAAAAGAAAAGAATATAGAATGAGGGTAGGTGAGAGAGAGAGGCATGGGACTTTGACTTATACGCTTAGCCATTCTTCTTCATTCTCATTTCTCTACCTCTCTCACTCCTCTTGCTGCTGCTGCCCCCTTCCTCATCTCCCTCCCCTCTTCAAAGCCCAAAAGCATCTCAAAAATAACCCCAAAACCATATATCGGTTTCATTAAAAATGTGCACAAGCTCGAGATCTACAAGATGGACTAAGAAAGCATAGATTTTGGCCACTAGGGGCAACTCAAGAAAATTCTTGAGTTGCCAATTGAGGTAATTTCTGAACCATGAGCTTAATTGTAGCATTTCCTATAACCCCATGTTAAGATTATATCGATATTGTGTGATATTATGGACTTGATGAAAACCTAGTTAGGGTTTGAGAGAAACTTGAGTTGTAATGTGAAATTGAGCTCAGTAGAGGACTTGTAAACACCCTAGTGTATGAATTGGAACCCAAAACCTAAGGCTTAACCACAGAATACGGATTTTAGAAACCGATATCGGGGAAATTGTGTAATCTGGGAAGGTTAATTTGAATCTGCTAACACCCCGAGACTCCTAAGGTGATATTGAGTGGACAGTGACATGTGCAGGCACCTATGAACCAACACCTCAAACCCTAGCCCCCAATTCCCTTTTCCGGCCGCCAAATTCCCTCTTTTGGCCGCCAATTGCGGCCTGGGTCCCACCTTTTTGTCTCGTTTTGGTTCTGTAGCTCCTACATTGTTAGTTTAGGCCCCTGGTATATATAGATTTGTATAAAGTGACCTGGGGTAAAATCTGGGACATATTTCATGAGTTGCTGTTTTGGACTTTAGTTTCCGTATTCCGTATTTTCATTTCTGCATTGGTGTGTTTCGTTTTACCTCGACTATTTGGCGTTTATACGACGATATAGAGGATTTATTGATGGTTTTGAAGGCGTGCCATAGGTTCTCACCTATAGGCCCCCTTATCGTATCGTTTTGGATTTCATGCGCCGTTTTAGCTCGGATTTGGTTTTAATGCGCATATACGATATGTTGATGTGTAGGTACCCATGAAGACTTCGAGACGACAAACAAATGCGTGGTGACGTCCGCAAATGATGATGCAAGGTGAGTAGATTATATCTACAGGGGGAAGTCGGGTGGATGGCGTATAGCACCCCCGCAGTCCGTAGTTAGTATAATATATATAGTAGATGTGTGATAGTTTTAGTGTGTTGTAGCTTTGTGTTAGAAGTATTATGGGTAGTTAGGGTTAGAAGTGATTAGTGTAGTTCCTAGTTGCGAGCCCTAGGATAGAATTGCACCTACACGCCTACACTTGTATATCTCTTATACCTACCCTTGATCGATGATGTGGGCTTGATGACGTGAGATCGGCGATTGGATACGATTCTTTGTGGGATATGACTTGTGATTTCTTGCGGGATTGGGATATGTGTTTACCCCCGCATGCATACTTCATTGATGGTATCGTTTGGTGCTAGACATAGAGTAGTACCCCAGACTAGGTGATCTGATGATAGTGATACCTGTTATGTGATGAGATAGTGAGATGTTGACCCGTACCCAGCTATTGGGATGCCGTACGGTGATTACCGTACGAGCCGATATTGATGATAGATCCGCACTCATAACTCGAGGATATCTTATGATATGACATTGAGGCGAGATCACCGACTATATACCTTTATATATGTATCGACTCAGATTAGGCGGTTTCCATACCCCTCCAGATTTGCATGATACTTAGATCAGTAGTTGCATAGTAGATGTTAGATTAGACCAGAGTCATACCTATTTCAAACTAATGAATCGGGAATATTGCAAGATAGGAAAAAGGGGATCCTACGGATATTTTCAAATGTGTAGAGTCTATTTTCTAAACACCGTAGCCCTTGTTTTACCAAAGACCCCGATTCGTCTTATTTCAAAAGGCAAGGTTGCATGATATAGCTTTTGAGTTAGATTCTTCACTATTGCGTTGATTATCCGATTGCACCTGTTCATACTATTTTGCATGGCATTACTTATGCTTATTGTTATATTACCATCATGCTGTTAGGACACCAGCACCATTATCGATGATGCGTATGTTCCACGTACACTGATTGCCGGCTCACACACTTCATCATCGATAATTGCTATGCCACTACACTGTAGTACTGCTGCATTCATGGTATGATTTCCGCATAGCATATGGTACACATAGACCTGTACACAAATATATACGATTTTGACTTGATATTCATACCTGATACATATGTCACACCTGACCATCTTATTATAGCTCATTTATATGTGACATGACTTGATACTCACATTGATGCTTATATCTCATCTGATCATCATATTGTAGCTCATTTATATGTAACATGACTTGATACTCACATTGATGCTTATATCACATCTGATTATCATATTGTAGCTCATTTATATGTGACATGACTTGATACTCACATTGATGCTTATATCACATCTGATCATCATATTGTAGCTCATTTATATGTGACATGACTTGATACTCACATTGATGCTTATATCACATCTGATCATCATATTGTAGCTCATTTATATGTGACATGACTTGATACTCACATTGATGTTATATCACACCTGATCATTATATTATAGCTCATCTATATGTGACTTGACATGATATTTATGTTTGACGCACATATCATATCAGATTAGTGACTTACATTTTGGTTTGGATTATATGTGATTTCTGGATTTGGGAACCGTGGCTATTTCAAATATGTAATCATTTAAAAACCCGGTTCCCTTGATATGATATTTCGGTGCGTCCACCATGTGTTTTCTCGGTGCTAGAGTGATATATAAAAACCCGAATCGAGGAGGCGGTTGAGGCCGATTACGGGTACATGGTGGACCCGGTATGGTACCCCGGGGCGAGAACGGTTTCGCTGTGTGATAGACGGTGAGCCCGGCAGAGGGACTACTACCTACCGGTGATTGTACTTGAGCTCGGCGGATATCTGGAGGATTCCGACCGGAGCCCAGAGATGGATATGGGCTGACCCGTACTGCCAGGGCCGAGGGCCGATACCGCAGACGGAGCCCAGAGATGGACATGGGTTGACTCATACTGCCGGGGCCGAGGGCCGATACCGCAGACGGAGCCCCATATGGATGAGGATTTACGTGTCGATGCTTGCACGGGTTTCATGATGTTTTACCATGATGTTGTTTATATCCTCATATTGCATACATGATGCTTATTGTCATTGGGTGACGGGTGGACGGGTTCCACGAATATACAAACATAGATCATATACAGACATAGATCATATACAGATATGGATCATATACGGACATGGATCATATGCAGACTGGATTTACACTTATCATACTTCATTTGTATATATAACAGGGTATGAGGGCGCTGTTATATATACCCTTACACCAATATTAGTGGTATGGGACGCTAATATATGTGTATTGATATCATTTGATACTTCATCATATTTACTTCATACAGCATACCTTACATTCATGACATGTTATTACCTGAGTACTTGGCACCACATACATATTTAGATGTTACCTTGTCACCTTCTCACACTCAGATGTACTCTTATGGATTATTACTGATTGTTGACTTAGGTTTATGTCTTGCATTCGGTTTCTGCTTGTAGATGTTTCTATTCACGAGTTGGCAACTCACCCCCGTTGTGCCACAGTTCTTGCAGGTTCTGCCGTACAGGTTTTATTGCGGCATTTCTGGCACACTACTTTCTTGCGGGTGGCTTGCTTTTGGGTAGGTGGATTCTTTCGCATCAAGAACCACCCTTGTATTTATTTTATTCATTGTATCTAGAATTTCCATCAACCAAAACTTGTATATTGTCTCAGACCTAGACTTTAGTGATGTATTATTCGACCTTAGAGTCGCGCTTAGTAGTATTGCGGTTTTCTTGTTGCTTTTAAACTTCCTTTTGGATTTGATCCTCGCCACTTGGCGTTGTATATCATTGTTGCATGTATGGTTGTGACCGTCAATTGACGAAGAGCTAGCTCCCGCTTGGGGATGCCTTTATCACTGCATATATATATTGTTATCTTGTTGTACCCCATTCAGGGCCAGTTTTACAAAAGAAACTCTGCCGAAATTTTTAGAAAAAACTTTATTATTTTCAAACGTACCTTCGGCTTAGTTATTTAAAAACCTTGATTGTTAAACATGTAGTTCTTTACTTCTTTAAACCTGTTTCTTTACTTATTCTTAAAAAGGGTTTTAGATTTCTGGGTTTTTGGCTTACTTGGATCAGATGGAGTCCTATAGACTTCATATGGTTCAAGGGCCAGTCACGTGCTCTTCCGGGTCGTGACAAAGTTGGTATCAAAGCGCTAGGTTGACCTTGGTTCGAGTCTAAGTTTGACTATGTGGAGCCTAGGGCGTTTATATATATACGGAACTTAGGCTTGACCTTATGGAACTTAGACTTGGTCGAGGGGGTATTAGACCCGAACTTTCTTCGCGTAGGATGACCCTTGGTTGATGGAATAGGTGACTAAAGTAGAGTGACGTACCGTTGGTATGTTCCGCGGCATACTTACGACACGCCACTCCGCTTAAGGAACCTTAGGATGTGCATACTTTTCGAGATCAGTGATTCTCTTCATATCCTGGATTATACATCCATTTGAGATCCCCGATTCTATTAGTTTCATGATTATACCTTCATTGATGTTGTTCCTTTCTATGATCATGTATCCATTTTGGATCTTTTGTTTCCTTTCTTGCCATTGATGTGCCCCTTTTGGTACTCGATTGAGGTTCTTGTCACCATGTTTGAGCGCAGTTTGGGCTGCTGCTAGGGTTACGGCCGGTGTGAGCTCGTTTGGTACGAGGGCCGACCATTGTGTTTTCTGGTGACATGGGAACGTCTCGAGTTAGTATTGGTGATTGTGACCTCTAGTGGAGGCGAGTGCTTGGATTTGCACCGGATGATCGGGCCATTGTTAGAGCTGCCTGTTGTGAGAGGACTGTTGATGTACAGCATACCTCAGAGATTGTGATGTCGCCTACCGTGCAGACAGATGGACCAGCTGTTGCCGAGATTGATAGGATGTTGCTTTCGGAGCTTACGAGCTGAGATTGCCGGAGCTTTCAGGCAGATATGCGACAGATGATAGCTAGTCTACCCGATTTGAGAGACGAAGGTGATTCGTCCGATTTTGCGCCAGAGCGGGCCCAGTTGAGTTGAAGATTTCCAGTGTGGAGAGTCTTACTCAGATCTAGAGCAGACCGATTCAGAGATGACCGCTTATGTGTTGCCTTTCCTGGAGGATTGAGGCATTGTTCGGCGTACAGGCGTATGAGCCAGTTGCTGATGTAAATGATGAGATATCGCCCAGATGATTGGAGTTGTTGCAGCGTGAGCATATACTCAGAGAGATGATAGCGAGTCGCTAGTCACCTAAGGATGGATGACTAGGACATGTGGTTCGTTCGTTACTGATGCGAGGTCATCAGATAGATTGTTTCCAGCCAGAGACGACTTCACGCAGGTTCGTTGAGAGTCGATTGAGACGATCGAATGTCAGGAGCCTATTTTCCAAGTTTAAAGTATACGGAAAGACATGCAGGTGATTCTATGGACCCTCTAGAAGAATGAAACCCTAACTCGACTTAATGACCGTGTGACGGCCTTTGAACCTTAGGGTTTACAGCGGTTCCTCGGCGCCATTAGTGAGGCTTGGGTTTGCCCTTCTACGGCTGGACCACCGACGCTGTGGCATGTACTCGATACTATTAAACTGTACCCGAGATGTGAGCTCTTGGGGGATTATGAGGATCTGACGAGTCGATCGGATGGTTCGACATCTTTCGGATATCGTGATGGGACACTGCTTGGGAGACTCCAAATGCGAGCGTAGCCGTCGGAGCGCAGTTCGTGTAGCCACGATGAGTTAGGTCCGAATCAGTCGACATTGAGCAATGTGGAGCAGAGAGTTTGTACGAGGTTTCGACGAGATGACGTCCCACTCCGCTGACATCAGAAATGTTATACGCACCCAGAGGCGTGGTATCTGGATATATCTTCCAGGAAGAAGCGCGATGAGTATGCAGCCATTCCGGAATAAGCTTTAGCTTCAGCATTGGATGATGACTTCCGGGCAATTCGGCAGGTATGAGATTTGAGAAAGGAACCTGACAGGACCTTTCTGGAGTACGATACGAGAAGACCTAGACCAGGAGTGGTCGTACTGCGCACACCCAGCAGGACAGAGTTCGGCATTGTCAACGAGGTAGTTGACCAGGTGCGGATAAAGGAACTTAACCAGATGCGTTGCGAATTGATCAAGGGCGGACGAGTGACGAGTATCCCTCCGATGGTTGAGACGTGTTCCTGAGGATTTGTTCGGCCTGACATCTTCTACAAGATGGTGAAGCTACAGAGTACGCGATTTCGAGTCCGTGCAAGAGACTTCAGATTGGCCGTGGCCAAGAACAGTGCAGTGCATCGTAGCTTAGCATGACGCCATAGTGGACGACGATAGAGACAGTTGGAACAAGAGGTTCGTGTGAGACCCTGACGAGCTGTCACTGCTTCCCGTCGAGACTAGAGACCTGATTTGCTTACAGAGACGTTGGGATGTGACCAGTTTCTGAGAAATATTGTGCTGAGGACACAGGTGTCTTTTGAGAGAGAAGAGGTTGTGCAGGAGAGCCAGCCTCGGTGCAGATCGGCATAGGCAGGATTGGAAGAGACCTTAAGCAGGATTCCTTCCAGGACATTGCTGCAATGATGTTTGCACCCAGGATCAGATGTGTGACGTGCATTCAGAGAGCCAGAGGCCGACGCCAGCGATATGCTGCCTTACGAGTGGTCGTGAGGTTTGACCGAGAGGTGACCAGAGAAGTGCCAGAACGGAATCGTCCCCGTTAGCACACCTGACAGGGCTGATGAGCCGATTGACTGCGAGATAGGAAATCCGCAGTGAAGATGAGGACCCAGAGTCAGAGGAAGCCAGACCGTGAGCAAGAAGCAAGTAGATATCCTGCGCTGCTAGCAGTGGATGCACTGACTCCTTCTCGACCTCGAAGGAGGAACTACCAACGACGGTATTTATGATTTGTGATTTTGTGATTCGATTATCACGTATCCGTCATTTTGGATTTCGGTATTTTGGGCGTTCTGCTTACATGATTTAGTTTTGATGACTGAGTTTCATGATATTGGTTTCATGCACCCACTGGATATTATATATTTTGCGCTGAGTTATTACATTTGAGATATTGATTGAGATTTCATGCCTATCGTATTCAGTGATTTGATTTGCACTTCCAGCGTAGTTTTCATGCATCTTTAGTGCTTGATATACGATTTTGGTGCACGCCAGATGCACTAAATTGAAATTCTTCGTGCATTTCATATGCACTTGATTTTTCTGTCAGGCACACACGTTGCCTACGACAGATGTTTCGTGCACACCCGTTGCACTTAGATGTTGTTTTCTACACCTGTTTGACACATATATGGATTTTGATTCCTTGCGCACCAGACGCACAGGATATTCTTATATATGCATTTTTGGGGATTGATTGCTAGTAGAGTAGTACATTTTTTTATGATATTCTCTATGTGTTGATGTTTTCGGAGCCCCGACAAATGGATTATTACTGAAATTGTTTTAGTAGTGGGGGTTTAAATTTAAATTCGGGGACCGAATTTATTTAAGGGGGGTAGATTGTAACATTTTCAAAAATATAAAATATTAATTTTGGGAATTTTTATAATTTAATATTATTTTATTGATTATTTTAATATTAAATGAAAATAAATAGGAAAAATGTTAGAAAAATTATGAAAAATTATGGAAAATTCTAAAATAGGGTAAATTAGTGAATTATGACATTTTTAAGTTTTTGTGATTAGTTTGACACCAATTTAGCGCTAATCGCGATTAAAATCGCTAATCGGGTTTTTTGGCAATTTTGTGCAAAACTTGTACATATCACATTTTCTCACACTTATGCATTTTCTTTCATGATTTTCTTATTTGGGGTTACTATTGAGGTGATAAGGTTTGGATTAAGGATTAAAAGAAAGGGAAAAGGAAAAGAAAAGAATATAGAATGAGGGTAGGTGAGAGAGAGAGGCATGGGACTTTGACTTATACCCTTAGCCATTCTTCTTCATTCTCATTTCTCTACCTCTCTCACTCTTCTTGCTGCTGCTGCCCCTTTCCTCATCTCCCTCCCCTCTTCAAAGCCCAAAAGCATCTCAAAAATAACCCCAAAACCATATATCGGTTTCATTAAAAATGTGCACAAGCTCGAGATCTACAAGATGGACTAAGAAAGCATGGATTTTGGCCACTAGGGGCAACTCAAGAAAATTCTTGAGTTTTCAATTGAGGTAATTTCTGAACCATTAGCTTAATTGTAGCATTTCCTATAACCCCATGTTAAGATTATATCGATATTGTGTGATATTATGGACTTGATGAAAACCTAGTTAGGGTTTGAGAGAAACTTGAGTTGTAATGTGAAATTGAGCTCAGTAGAGGACTTGTAAACACCCTAGTGTATGAATTGGAACCCAAAACCTAAGGCTTAACCACAGAATACGGATTTTAGAAACCGATATCGGGGAAATTGTGTAATCTGGGAAGGTTAATTTGAATCTGCTAACACCCCGAGACTCCTAAGGTGATATTGAGTGGACAGTGACATGTGCAGGCACCTATGAACCAACACCTCAAACCCTAGCCCCCAATTCCCTTTTCCGGCCGCCAAATTCCCTCTTTTGGCCGCCAATTGCGGCCTGGGTCCCACCTTTTTGTCTCGTTTTGGTTCTGTAGCTCCTACATTGTTAGTTTAGGCCCCTGGTATATATAGATTTGTATAAAGTGACCTGGGGTAAAATCTGGGACATATTTCATGAGTTGCTGTTTTGGACTTTAGTTTCCGTATTCCGTATTTTCATTTCTGCATTGGTGTGTTTCGTTTTACCTCGACTATTTGGCGTTTATACGACGATATAGAGGATTTATTGATGGTTTTGAAGGCGTGCCATAGGTTCTCACCTATAGGCCCCCTTATCGTATCGTTTTGGATTTCATGCGCCGTTTTAGCTCGGATTTGGTTTTAATGCGCATATACGATATGTTGATGTGTAGGTACCCATGAAGACTTCGAGACGACAAACAAATGCGTGGTGACGTCCGCAAATGATGATGCAAGGTGAGTAGATTATATCTACAGGGGGAAGTCGGGTGGATGGCGTATAGCACCCCCGCAGTCCGTAGTTAGTATAATATATATAGTAGATGTGTGATAGTTTTAGTGTGTTGTAGCTTTGTGTTAGAAGTATTATGGGTAGTTAGGGTTAGAAGTGATTAGTGTAGTTCCTAGTTGCGAGCCCTAGGATAGAATTGCACCTACACGCCTACACTTGTATATCTCTTATACCTACCCTTGATCGATGATGTGGGCTTGATGACGTGAGATCGGTGATTGGATACGATTCTTTGTGGGATATGACTTGTGATTTCTTGCGGGATTGGGATATGTGTTTACCCCCGCATGCATACTTCATTGATGGTATCATTTGGTGCTAGACATAGAGTAGTACCCCAGACTAGGTGATCTGATGATAGTGATACCTGTTATGTGATGAGATAGTGAGATGTTGACCCGTACCCAGCTATTGGGATGCCGTACGGTGATTAACGTACGAGCCGATATTGATGATAGATCCGCACTCATAACTCGAGGATATCTTATGATATGACATTGAGGCGAGATCACCGACTATATACCTTTATATATGTATCGACTCAGATTTAGGCGGTTTCCATACCCCTCCAGATTTGCATGATACTTAGATCAGTAGTTGCATAGTAGATGTTAGATTAGACCAGAGTCATACCTATTTCAAACTAACGAATCGAGAATATTGCAAGATAGGAAAAAGGGGATCCTACGGGTATTTTCAAATGTGTAGAGTCTATTTTCTAAACACCGTAGCCCTTGTTTTACCAAAGACCCCGATTCGTCTTATTTCAAAAGGCAAGGTTGCATGATATAGCTTTTGAGTTAGATTCTTCACTATTGCGTTGATTATCCGATTGCACCTGTTCATACTATTTTGCATGGCATTACTTATGCTTATTGTTATATTACCATCATGCTGTTAGGACACCAGCACCATTATCGATGATGCGTATGTTCTACGTACACTGATTGCCGGCTCACACACTTCATCATCGATAATTGCTATGCCACTACACTGTAGTACTGCTGCATTCATGGTATGATTTCCGCATAGCATATGATACACATAGACCTGTACACAAATATATACGATTTTGACTTGATATTCATACCTGATACATATGTCACACCTGACCATCTTATTATAGCTCATTTATGTGTGACATGACTTGATACTCACATTGATGCTTATATCACATCTGATCATCATATTGTAGCTCATTTATATGTGACATGACTTGATACTCACATTGATGCTTATATCACATCTGATCATCATATTGTAGCTCATTTATATGTGACATGACTTGATACTCACATTGATGCTTATATCACATCTGATCATCATATTGTAGCTCATTTATATGTGACATGACTTGATACTCACATTGATGCTTATATCACATCTGATCATCATATTGTAGCTCATTTATATGTGACATGACTTGATACTCACATTGATGTTATATCACACCTGATCATTATATTATAGCTCATCTATATGTGACTTGACATGATATTTATGTTTGACGCACATATCATATCAGATTAGTGACTTACATTTTGGTTTGGATTATATGTGATTTCTGGATTTGGGAACCGTGGCTATTTCAAATATGTAATCATTTAAAAACCCGGTTCCCTTGATATGATATTTCGGTGCGTCCACCATGTGTTTTCTCGGTGCTAGAGTGATATATAAAAACCCGAATCGAGGAGGCGGTTGTGGCCGATTACGGGTACATGGTGGACCCGGTATGGTACCCCGGGGCAAGAACGGTTTCGCTGTGTGATAGACGGTGAGCCCGGCAGAGGGACTACTACCTACCGGTGATTGTACTTGAGCTCGGCGGATATCTGGAGGATTCCGACCGGAGCCCAGAGATGGATATGGGCTGACCCGTACTGCCGGGGCCGAGGGCCGATACCGCAGACGGAGCCCAGAGATGGACATGGGTTGACTCGTACTGCCGGGGCCGAGGGCCGATACCGCAGACGGAGCCCCATATGGATGAGGATTTACGTGTCGATGCTTGGCACGGGTTTCATGATGTTTTACCATGATGTTGTTTATATCCTCATATTGCATACATGATGCTTATTGTCATTGGGTGACGGGTGGACGGGTTCCACGTATATACAAACATAGATCATATACAGACATAGATCATATACAGATATGGATCATATACGGACATGGATCATATGCAGACTGGATTTACACTTATCATACTTCATTTGTATATATAACAGGGTATGAGGGCGCTGTTATATATACCCTTACACCAATATTAGTGGTATGGGACGCTAATATATGTGTATTGATATCATTTGATACTTCATCATATTTACTTCATACAGCATACCTTACATTCATGACATGTTATTACCTGAGTACTTGGCACCACATACATATTTAGATGTTACCTTGTCACCTTCTCACACTCAGATGTACTGTTGTGGATTATTACTGATTGTTGACTTAGGTTTATGTCTTGCATTCGGTTTCTGCTTGTAGATGTTTCTATTCACGAGTTGGCAACTCACCCCCGTTGTGCCACAGTTCTTGCAGGTTCTGCCGTACAGGTTTTATTGCGGCATTTCTGGCACACTACTTTCTTGCGGGTGGCTTGCTTTTGGGTAGGTGGATTCTTTCGCATCAAGAACCACCCTTGTATTTATTTTATTCATTGTATCTAGAATTTCCATCAACCAAAACTTGTATATTGTTTCAGACCTAGACTTTAGTGATGTATTATTCGACCTTAGAGTCGCGCTTAGTAGTATTGCGGTTTTCTTGTTGCTTTTAAACTTCCTTTTGGATTTGATCCTCGCCACTTGGTGTTGTATATCATTGTTGCATGTGTGGTTGTGACCGTCAATTGACGAAGAGCTAGCTCCCGCTTGGGGATGCCTTTATCACTGCATATATATATTGTTATCTTGTTGTACCCCATTCGGGGCCAGTTTTACAAAAGAAACTCTGCCGAAGTTTTTAGAAAAGACTTTATTGTTTTCAAACGTACCTTCGGCTTAGTTATTTAAAAACCTTGATTGTTAAACATGTAGTTCTTTACTTCTTTAAACCTGTTTCTTTACTTATTCTTAAAAAGGGTTTTAGATTTCTGGGTTTTTGGCTTACTTGGATCAGATGGAGTCCTATAGATTTCATATGGTTCAAGGGCCGGTCACGTGCTCTTCCGGGTCGTGACACTCATCGACTCATCTCCAAACATCATACACTATCCTCATCATCTAGGTATATGTATAACAAATATGCATATGGGTGCGTGTGGGTGTAAACCTATTCTAGGGTTCGCAACTAGGAACTATACTAGTTTACTTCTACGCCCTAATCTAACCATAGTACACCTAATCTCATCTCAAATATCCACGACACACTATAAGCTATCATAAATAGTATATATATACTATACAAAATATCGAACTACGGGGGTGCTATACGCCATCCACCCGACTTCCCCCGTAGATATAATATACTCACTTTGCGTCTTGCTTGTCGATATTGATGTCGCCATCATCTTCTTCATCGTGAATCGTCGTGGGGGCACCTACATGTTATACGTAGCGCATCGCATTAAAACCAAATCGAAACCAAAACGACACACGAAAACCTAAACGACACGCTTAAAGCTTATAGGTTAGAACCTATGGTTAGCTCTCGCAAATCAACCCGATGTCACTCGATATAGACGTACAAACGTCAAGTGATCGAGGTAAAACACAACACTCGAAATCCAGAATTCAAAATACGAGAAACGAAACACGAATCCAAAACAGCAACTAAGGAAAAAGGTCCCAGATTCTACCCTAGGTCAAATCAGACAATTTGCATATACCCAGGGTCTATTTTACTGATGAGGGGACCACAGAACCAAAACGAGTCAATTCTATCCGGGTCTGGCCGCAATTTGCGGCCAGAAAGATTAAATTTGCGGCCTACATTGGGAGCTAGGGGCTAGGGTTTTGGTGGTAGCTTCCTAGATGCCTACATGTATCACTGTGTTTGCAAAATAATTTTCAGAGTCTCGGGGTGATTGCAGATTCCAATTTCCCTACACAATTCTCATAATTTTCCGTATCTGCAGAATTCAAAGTTCGCAACCTGGGGTTTGTCTAAGGTTTTAATCCAAAATAACATCACCACAGGGGTTGTATAGCCTCTAGTAACCCTAATTTCACTTTTGATTTCAACTAAAACCCTAATCCTCAAATCAAGTTTTCAAACTCCCCAAAACCACACAATATCGGTTACAACTTTAACATGGATGTGAAAGCAATAGGAAAACTAAGCTATTGGTTCATAAAATACCTCATTTGGCAACTCAAGAAAATTCTTGAGTTGCCTCAAGTGTCCAAAATGCATGCTTTTTTTGGTCCAATATGTTGCTTGTGAGCTTGTGGATCATTTTAATAAAGTGGGGATGATGTTTTGATGAAGGAATGAGGTTGTTTGTGAGGGTGTATAGGAGGAGCGAGAGAGGGCACCAGCTTGAGAGGGAGAGGAGAAGAGAAATGAAGAAGATGATGAAGGGAGATCAAGTCAAGAGAACTGAACCCCTCACCTCACTCTCTCTCATGCCCATACCCATTTGTTTACTATATCCCTTTTCTTTTCTTTTCTCATTAAATCATCAACCATGATAAAACCTGTAGGAAAGCCATGAAAAAATATGTAACAAGCACAAAAAAAAAGATATGGTGCATGTTTTGCACAAATATGCTAAAAATCCGATTAGCGATTTTTATCGCGATTAACACTAAATTAGTGTCAAACTAATCATAAAAACTTAAAATTTGCATAATTCACATAAAACACCCTCTTTTAGTAATTTCTATAATTTTCAAAAAATTTCCCCAATTTATCGGTATTTAATTATGCTGAAATATTAAAATATTCATTAAAATAATATTAAATTATAAAAATTCCCAAAAATAATATTTTATTTTTTTGAAATGTTACAAAAACAAATGCCGAGTATCACAATCGAAATCGATGGTATACAACACAACTCAATCCAAATCAGGTATACCGTGGTATATAATCCGGCAACCAGGTGCATCAGCATGTACAAAAATCGAATCCAAATACTGAAAGTGCATGAAAACTATGCTGAAAGCACAAGTCAAATCACATGCATACCGTAGGCATAAAATCTAAATCAACATCTCGAATGACATCAAATCGCAGTCAAGTACAACTGTGGTGCACAAAATCTCAATCATGCAAATAAATCGCCCAAATTACCGAAATCAAAGATGGCGGAAACAGTTCCGCTCTGGCACATCCTCTAAAGATCTCCGGCCAACTATCATGGTCACTCATAACATGTCTCGTCGAAGATGCTGAACTCTGGCCTACTAGGTGTGCACAATACGACCGATCCTGGGTCCAGGTCCTATCGTTTAGTATTCCAGAAAGATCTTGTCGGGGTCTCTCCTAATCTCGTTTCTTCTAAACTGCCCCGAAGTTATCATCCTCTACTAAATCTATTTCTTGTTCCGGAACGGCTGCATACTCATCATGACTCCTTCTGGAAGATATATCCATATACAACGCCTCTGCATGTGTATCACATTGTTAGTTATATGTATGCCCTAGAGGCCATTACTGTACATAGGATGTATTTGTAGTGGATGCTGGGACATATATAGGTAGGACTTTCCTGCTCGACATGATAGTACGCTATCTGGTTGCTCTTTATCTTAACATGTATAATTGCAGTCTCTCTATTACATGTCGATAAAGCCCTTAGGATGTGTACTCGACTTCCAGGACTATGATGTAGATCATACTAGTGGGGCCTTGGTAGTCCATGAGTACATCCTTCAATGTTCCTAGTCATGGGAATATCGAGACGGGGCATCGATATTCCAGAGTAGACTAGCGTATATCTTCTCGACCCATGTGATGGGCGATGGATGATCCCATATCCATTGGTGTTTGACATCAGAGATGGTATGCGGGTGCTCAGTGATGACTGGGTACACTGAACGGACTCGCCGAGAACTCCCAGATGGTATTATACCTCACGTCAGATGGCAGTTCTCTGGTGACACTGGTACAGCTTAGTCTGTTGACCCGAGATCGTCATAGAGTCTTGTGTGTCTCCCACTATGCTTTGATTTCCACCCTACCATGGCTCTACTGAGTCGTGCAAACAGGTGGTTTTTGGGTACAGTCTCGATTCGCATGGAGGCAATGAGCGATAGGAGGGGATTCGTCTCTCCCGGTATTGGGGGTTTATGTTGCGCTATGCTCGACTGGCCATAACTGGAAATCCCTGGCCAGGGTTGCAGTGATATACTGGTAAGAGTTATCAGTAGTTTCATGCTGTGTTATGGACCTTACATCGGCATGACTTATCAAGCTACTGGGGTCTGACGTTTACCACCCCTAGGTGAGATATGCGACATATCAGACGAACATACCGGACTGTACGGTAAGTGTTACTGGTTGGATTCACAGGAGTGTGAGCGGGCTTGCTCGTTGATCTTCTGATCGCTCAATACCCGGGTGGCCGTTACGTTTAGCAGACCGCTTACGGCTTGTGGGTGTTTGATATGATCATCGCCTACTGCCGGCGTATTGACGAGTCTTTAGAGTCCTACACAGAGGTTTCCTGGCTCAAGCGAAAGGAAATAGGCACGCATATGAGATATGTGCGGGACCGAGAATAATACCAGTATGTGATACTGAATTCTATTCTCGCGATATGTATCATCGGACGGTTATATAAGATATAGCCGGGTTACCGAATCAAATGTTGATTTGATATATTGATACACTTGATATTAGTCGGTTATATGCAGTATGACCGGATCATTAAATCAAGTGTTGATTTAATGATTTAAGGTATAATTATATATTTGATATATTACTTTACATTAAATAGTATTTGTTCACTTAAGATGGATTTTCTCACTTGATGTGCACATTGTATATATGATATAGTTTTGTGCACTAGTTTGTATCATGTTTGATGATACATGCAAACTTGGGTGTGTGTATGCTTTAAACCATCTTTAGGTTAATGGTTAGGTTTTAATTTGTTTTTATTTATTTTCTTTATTCTTTTTGGCAAGAAATGAAATGGTGGCTAACTTTGTTTTTTGCTTTAAGCTTCATGAAGCTTCTTAGCATTATCAACCATTTTGTTTCTTTCCTTGACCTAACCATTCACCTAAACCCTAGTTTAGTCTCTACACTAGTTACACTCACCCATGGTTGCTAAATGATAAGGATCACTTTATTTTCTATTATTCATAATTCACTTTCTTTTCTTTCTTCTTCTTCTTCTTCATGAAGAGAAGAAACCATTGCTAGAAATTTTCCAAGTGATGAATACAAGTGAGAAATCCAAATCTAAAGTGAACCCACTTCCTATTTCTTCATCCTCTGCCACTTTCCATGTAGTATAGTGTGTTATCTTCACAGGTTTCATGACCTAGTGAAGATGGAGCTTGAGTTTGAGTTGCCTCGACGTAGATCATCTTTGGCATCGATGTCAAGACCTAGCCCGCCCATTTCTCCGATGAAACCGACGCTAGAGTCTGGGATCCGATGATCGTAGCGGAGGGACATCATCACGGAGCTAGAGAGATGGAGGACTGGATCTACAAAGGTTGTAGTCACTTTCACTTAGTAGCAAAAGTAGTTTGCTTGCTTACATTCGCCTTACCTCTAGTTAACGATCCAGTTTAGGGTTCTTTGGCACATAGAAAAATTTGAATTGGACATGTTTGATCAGTTGTAGAACCTCATGGGTATGCCTAGGAACACTACAGTGGTATCAGAGCCTAGCTAGAGCTTTAGGCGAAGTGTAGACGACGTTAGAAGTCCGATCGAACCCGAAATCCCCACATTTCACCCCTCTCTGTACAATTTTTCAAACTGTGGATTTTTGTGAATTAAAAATTCTCAGAAAATAGAGCAGGAAATTCTAAGAATATTGGCAGAAAATGAAACCCTAATTCTACTGTAGCTCCACGGAACCGCGGCATTAACCTCTATTTGCGGCGGTTCCGCGGCCGTATGTACTGATTATGGTCTCGAGTTTCTACAGTTATGCCCGTAGCAGTTTCCTCTGTTCTCTGGAAATTTTTAATCTGTACTCAAGAGTTGAGTTTTCTAGGTTGTATTGGGAGTTCGTAGATTCGATCGGATTGTCTAATTTTGTCTGTGTGTTCTTCCAGGTAATTTTAGAATATGTTGAATAGTTCGACCGGATATAAATACCCAATTTTTCCCCTGTCGGGAAATTTCCAAATGTTGGATTTTTCCGTGGTTTAAAGACGTTCTAAGTACTGCAAGTAACGCGATGGACTCTCTACACGATGGACTCTCTAGAAGACAACAAACCTTAACTCGATTATGTGACCGTCTTGAACTGCCCTTTGAACCTTAGGGTTTGGGGCAGTACGGTGTGCCACAAGTGAGGCGTTGGCTTGACCCTTCTACGGCTGGACCGTTTGTACTGTGGCATGAAATGGATGTTTTTGAACTTATTTCAAGTGTTGTACTGTTTTGGAAAACTTGGTTGTTTGATTGTTCGATCGGAAAGTTTAACATTTTCTATTTATCTGGAATGTGATACAATATTTGGAATCCACAAGTAGTTATGAGATAACTGATTTGGATGTTATAAACATAGCCGTTTAGCCTCACTTGATTGGTTGCCACGGGATTTTGATGTGATCAAAAGTCCGTCGCAATCACGTTGATTACACGGATACTCGCCGGTAAACTTAATAGACAGCTACACCCCATAGCCCCGACCAAGTGACTGTAGGAGAACCCCGTCGCCAAAAAGAATCCGTTCAGGTGCTCGCGGCAGCGGTGTTCCGCCTTAGTGCACTTCGTCGACGGTATCGGGGGTGCGGCCGTCCACTAAAGTTTGCGACGAGCATTCGTTCTGGATGTCGGGAATCTTGTTGAATTACCCGACTTTATATTGAAAAGTGTTTTCGATATTGAGACTAAAATGCGGGGTTTATAATTGTTAGGCATGCGATGTCTAAGGAATTCATTTGGTTAGGCATGCGATGTCTAAAGAGTTTGCGGATTCCAACTGTTGTAGTTTTACACTTTCTTTTCTGTGACCGTAAGTGTAATATATGATATCGCCGGTTTCGTTGCTATATGTCAACGACAATTGGGATGCGCATATTTACTTACGTTGATGACATGTGAGGTTATGTGTTGCTGGATATGTTATATTGGATCGTCGTGTTTGAATAGCCGGGGGTTTTTATGTGAGACGAGTGTTTTTCATTTTCATTCATGTAAAAACTTGTATGTAATATTCTTTTTTTGGGGCACTTCCAGGTTGCGGAAGATGTGTCACGACCCGCAGGGTACGGAACGTGACTGGCACTTAAGTTTACGAAACGTCTAAAGGCGTCCGTAAAATAAGTAAGCCAAAGCCCAGAAAACAAAACCCATTAAGCAAAGAGTGAAGAAAACCCAATCATTTGAAAGCAAGTTTATCAAATAAGTCATGAAAAACACTTTTAAAAAACAATACCAATTTTTCCCGAAAATTTCGGCAGAGTCTCCTTTGTAAATACTGGCCCCCAAAAATGGGTACAACAAAATATATACATGAATCCAACAAAATAGGGCATCCCCAAGCGGGAGCTAGCTCTTCGCCATACGGCGGTCACAAATCCCACGCAATGTAAATGACAACAAGCATAATAAAGCATAATAAAGCATAAGGAAGCATGAAAAAGTAGCATGTCGGCTCAAGTGAGCTCGACCCCAAATACAGTATAAAATCCACAAACCTCACAGTCTCATCTCTAGGTCAATATACAATAATCTGGTAGAACAGTAGATGGAGTACACTAGATACAAGGAATATACAAGGTGGTACAAAAATGATAACATAACCCACCTATGAGCAAATCTCGAGCTCAGGCAAAAGAGGCAAAAGACAAGTGCGCCCGCCACTACTGAACTGACGGAGCGGACCTGCAAAAGACTGTGGCACAACGGGGGTGAGTTGCCAACTCGTGAGTAATAAATAACATCTACAAAGGCTATCGTATGCATGCACACAAGCATCCTAGCATCTATAATACAGGTAAGACTGGATGCACTAGCAGGTGTGTATACAATATCAGTGTGCTAATATGTATGCAACATGAAAATCTGAGGTCTCAATAGGTATATATAAGAAATATTTTATCTCTTTTTTGTTTTTGAAACTCTTTTAGAATGCCAGCATAATATCAAGGAATCGACGAGAACCGGTGTCCAGCAACGACACCTAAAAGCTGTTTCAAACCCCATAAATCCATGTCATAGTGTCTCTGGCCTCAGCCATCCGGCTGACCCAACTCAGTATCAATATATCATCCTCTCGCGGCCCCGGTCGGTACCCTCTGGATATCCGCCGTGCCCAATGAAGTCACCGGTAGGTAATCCGTCCCCTGCCAGGCTCATCGTCATCACCACGAGCTTCTTGCCCCGGGGTACCTTACCGGGCCCACCATGTACCCGAAACGGTTCATCCAACTCCTCGAAACGGGTCTCCAAAAACCACAGCAAACTCATGGTGGACGACACTTACATCACTAGAAAACCGCAATTTACATGTTTTAAAAATATATAATAAGTTTAGAAATTTGCGGTTTTCCCCCGAAATCCAGCAATCTCATCAAATCCCAAGAAATCCTCATAAGTGCATATATCAATGATAATGAATGCGTATGATATCAATAATCAAGATGCGATGTGTGATTATTGTATTAAGCATGAACAATTAATATGATGAAGTACATGCACATGACTAGCAATACTACGGTTTCATTTTTAAGGAATTAAAGGCAATAGTACCAGTTTAAGTATCAATTAGTAAAAGGTTTCAATTTAAAAGCTATCTAGTGTGGTGGCATGGCAATTACCAGGGTGTGTGTGTAAACATGAATAGTGCTCGTGCTGCATATAAAGACCTGGTAATGGTGCATGTGTCCTACAATTGAGTTTGCGTATAGGGATATAACATATTGATCTAATTGCAGCAATTATCATGCCAGTAATATTATTCTAATGTCACAAGTGGTTATCCAATTTACTATTTTCCAGTTTACTAAATCTATCGGGCGACTTGCGCCATCCAAACGATCGTCCCCCGTAGATGTTAAATCTACTCACCGGGATCCCTGGCTAGCTGTGTCCAATCACCGCCTTTCCTTTTCGCGCCGCGTCTGACGTTTCCGCGACCGAACCTGGAATTTACATCAATACCAAATATAAGGTTACGTATCACGAACGACGCAAAACCCCAACGAAACTACTAACGTTCGCTAGCTAGGTACAACGTGCACAAAGTGCGCGGACACACGCGAAAATCGCAAAAACTGCCAAAAACGCCGATTTGGGTCACCCGGCAAAACTAAAACCCGACTACCCAAAAACCGCACTCACGCATCCTAAAAGTCGTAGGACAAGCCAACAAAATCATCAAGATGCCACAATTAACTCATCACATAACTTTGATAAAAATCTAGTAAGCAGAAATTGCAATTTGATGCAACCATCGACAATATAGCGACAAAGTCAACACCACCCAACACCAACATTCCAAACTAACCAAAAAGTTAGCCAATACACAAATTCTAAACCATTAACTAAGCTTAAAAACCTAATTTACATAACAAAACCTTTTCTTGATTTTTGTACTTAGCAAACATAACCCAAACTATATATGAAATCCTTACTTTAACACTATATTTTAGCCTAATAAGCAAATTAACCACTTAGATTAAGGTTAGCAAAACACTAGATAGCAAATTAGGTTTAATCAACACAAATTAGGTTTAATCAACTCACTAATCATGTTTCAAATACCATTTCCATACATAACCCTCTCTTGAAAAACCTTAAAACAACAACTTTACAACTAAAATCAACTTCTAAAATTACCTAAATTAGCATAATTGAAAACTATATCAACAAGGTAACCAAATAGATTAGTCATTAACAACTAGATTAACTATAAAATAACTTAATTAACTAATATGGCTTTCAAACCCTAGTTTCAATTTTCAAACAAAATCTAAGAAATCTATATTAACTACACTAAATTAACACTAAACCATAACACATAAGCACTTAAACAAAGAATTTAACAAGATAGAATTTATACCTCTTGATCAATAGATCAAGCAAGAAAGTTTCCTCCAAATGATGGCCTCAAACACCAAGATCCAAGCAAGAATGGCTAAGGAAAATGATAGCATAAGGATTTTGTATGGATTTTTGAATAAACTATGGATTTTGATGTGGTTTTTTGATGAAATTTGAAGAAAAATGAAAAGAAAAGAGAGGAAGAAGAGGGGGTTTCAGTTTCGGCCAGAGGAGGTAAGGGGGAGGGTGTGGGCAAGTGGGGAAAAGTCTTGGTTCAAGTTTCCAAAGTCAATGTATCATATTTTAACCATTTTATTTAAATTAATACCATAAACTATCAAATTAACACAAGAAAGGAACCAAGTAGAGAGAGACCAGAATTTCTGGACTTGGCCAAGACTTGGGCTGTTCTTGGGCTGAGGGAAAAGATAGAGGGGTTTTACAAAAGAAATTTTATGCAAAAAGGCCCCCTACAACTCAAAAATTGCAAGTTTTAGCCCAAAAATTCAATAAATTCGTTTCAATTCATAAAAATTGGTTAAAAATCAAAATAAATTACTAAAAATTCATGTTATCACTAGATTATAATTATCATAATTTTAGAGATTAAAATTAGCCCGGAAAAATTTGTATTTATCGCTTATTTAATGTATTTTCTTACCGGCTTAAATAATATTAAAAAAATTGAAAAATAGGGAAAAATTTTTAAATGACCAAAATTTCATATTAAACTCATTAGCTACTAAAAACAAGTAATTACCTATCCATTTAAGGTATAATTAGCCCTAAACTGCAAAATATCGAGAAAGACGGTTTTCGGAAAAATACCGAATTTTCACCGAATTTCAGGAAAACACCAAAACGACTTTTCAAGACGCTACAATCTTCCCCCCTTAAAGAAATTCGGTCCCCGAATTTAAGAATATAGCTACGCGTACCTTCAAAGAGATGGGGATATTTCTTCCTCATCTCGCCCTCGGTCTTCCAGGTAACCTCCTCGCTGCTCGGGCTACGCCAAAGGACCTTGACGGTTGGTATAATCTTCGATCTCAACTTCTTCACCTGCCGATCCAGGACGGCCACCGGCTGCTCTGCAAAAGAAAGGTCGCGCTCTAGCTGGACTGTCGGGTGCTGAATCGCATGCGAAGGGTCGTGAAGGTACTTGCGGAGCATCGAAACATGAAAAACGGGGTGAACATCGGGAAAGCTGGGTGGAAGAGCCAAACGATATGCAACAGCGCCGACACGCTCGAGGATCTCGAAGGGACCTACGAATCTAGGGCTAAGCTTCCCCTTTCGCCCAAAACGCATCACGCCCTTCATCGGTGAGACCTTCAGAAAAACATGGTCGCCAACTGCGAACTCTAAACTGCGACGGCGCCTGTCTGCATACGATTTCTGCCTGCACTGAGCCGCTCTTATCCGGTCTCGGATCAACTGAATCTTCGCTGTCGTCTCCTCAACAAGCTGCGGCCCCAAAATACTGCTCTCGCTGAGCTCTGTCCAACAAACGGGCGATCTGCATCTCCTCCCATACAATGCCTCGAAAGGTGCCATCTGAATAGTATCCTGGAAGCTGTTGTTGTAGGAGAACTCCACTAGAGGTAAATGACGATCCCAGCTACCCCCAAAGTCTAAAACGCACGCTCTGAGCATGTCCTCGAGAGTCTGAATGGTCCGCTCTGACTGTCCGTCTGTCTGCGGATGAAACGCTGTGCTGAAGCTCAAACGAGTGCCCAAAGCCTCCTGAAGTCTCTGCCAAAGTCGGCTGGTGAACTGAGTGCCTCGATCTGACACGATACAAGTCGGTACGCCATGTAGTCGCACGATCTCGTCAATATAGAGCTGAGCATACTGAGCGAAGCTGAAAGTCGTCTTCACTGGCAGGAAGTGAGCCGCTTTCGTCAATCTATCCACGATCACCCAGATGGAGTCGTACCCTCGACTGGTCCTGGGTAGACCCACAACGAAGTCCATCGAAATCTGCTCCCATTTCCACTCTGGAATGGGTAACGGCTGTAGCTCTCCTGCGGGCCTCTGGTGCTCGGCCTTGACTTGCTGACAAGTCAGGCATCTCGAAACGAACTCCGCAATGTCCCTCTTCATCCCGTCCCACCAGTAGGTCTCTCTCATATCATGGTACATCTTGGTGGAACCGGGGTGGACACTATACACTGATCGGTGTGCCTCCTCGAGAATGTCGCGCCGTAATCCATCAGCATCTGGTACGCACAGTCTAGATCCATATCGTAAAATCCCCTGATCGTCAACCATGAACTCGGAAAATCTGCCCTGTCCCATCTGTGCCATGATCTCTGAGAAACGGTCGTCACTACGCTGTGCCTCATATATACGGTCAAGCAACTGTGGGCGTGCACGAACATGCGCGAGCTGTCCCCCTGTCTGAGTGAACTCGAACTCAACTCGGCTGTCGCATAACGTCTGCCAATCTGCTGACGACTGCCTCTGCACTGCGCGCAAAAAGGATAGACTACCCCCGGGCCTCCTACTCAACGCATCTGCCACCACATTCGCCTTGCCGGGGTGATATAAGATCTCGCAGTCGTAGTCTTTCACCAACTCCATCCAACGACGCTGTCTGAGGTTCAGGTCTCGCTGCTGAAATATGTACTTTAAGCTCTTGTGATCGGTGAATATCTGACATGACTCGCCGTAAAGGTAATGTCGCCAAATCTTCAGTGCAAAGACCACTGCAGCCATCTCCAAATCATGAGTGGGGTAGTTCTGTTCATGCTTCTTCAACTGCCGAGAAGCGTAAGCGATCACCCGGCCATGCTGCATCAAAACGCATCCTAATCCCACTCGCGAAGCATCACAGTAGAAAACAAATCCGCCTGATCCCGAAGGCAAAGATAATACCGGCGCCGTAGTCAAACAAGTCCGTAGCTGCTGAAAACTGCGCTCGCACTCCTCTGTCCAAACGAAAGGAACTCCCTTCCGGGTCAAACTGGTCAACGGTGCAGCTATACGGGAGTAGTCCTGAACAAAACGCCTGTAGTAGCCCGCCAATCCTAGAAAACTACGGATCTCGGTAACCGATGTAGGTCGGGGCCACTGCTGAACAGCCTCAATCTTCTTCGGGTCCACACAAATGCCGTCTCTCGTAACCACGTGACCCAAGAATTCGACGCTGTCCAGCCAGAATGCACACTTGGAGAACTTCGCGAACAGCTGGTGCTCCCTCAGAGTCTGTAACGTAATCCGCAAGTGCTGCTCGTGCTCCTCTCTGCTCCGGGAGTACACCAAGATATCGTCGATAAACACGATGATGAACAAGTCAAGATACGGCCTGAATGTACGGTTCATCAAATCCATAAATGCTGCTGGGGCGTTGGTGAGTCCGAACGACATCACCAAAAACTCGTAGTGGCCATAGCGTGTACGGAAAGCTGTCCTCGGTATATCCTCCTGTCGAACTCGCAGCTGATGGTATCCTGATCGCAAGTCGATCCTCGAAAAATACCCCGCACCCTGAAGCTGGTCGAACAAATCATCAATGCGCGGCAATGGATATCTGTTCCGAACGGTAACTTTGTTCAGCTGGCGGTAGTCGATACATAAGCGCAAACTTCCATCCTTCTTCTTGACAAACAGGACCGGAGCACCCGACGGAGAAACACTCGGTCAATTAAGCCCCTTGTCCAACAAATCCTGCAACTGATCCTTCAGCTCTCGAAGCTCTGCCGGGGCCATCCGATAAGGCGGTATAGAAATAGGCCCCGAGCCGGGAATCAAATCAATGCAGAACTCAACATCGCGCTCAGGCGGTAGCCCAGGTAGCTCATCAGGGAAAACATCAGGGAACTCACAAACTACCGGGACCTGGTCCAACGGAACCTCTGTAGCTCGAGTATCACAAACAAACGCTAAGAATCCCTGACATCCCTTCCGCAAGAGCTGACCAGCGCGAAGAGAAGAAATTAAGCTGGGAAGGGCGACACTGCGGTCTCCCTGAATAACAAGGACTGGCTCTCCCGGAAAGCTAAATCTGACTGCCTTCTCACGGCAGTCCACCGAAGCATAACAAGTGGCTAGCCAATCCATGCCCAGAAGCACATCAAAGTCCAACATATCGAGGAGTATCAAATCAACTGATGAATCCCTCTCCCCGATACGAACGGAACACAAACGAAAAACAAACCGAGCGACAAACGACTCGCCTACCGGAGTAACAACAACAAGCGGTTGATCTAACGACGATGACTCACGGCCCAACATCGGTGCAAAGTGTGTAGAGACGTACGAATGTGTGGAACCTGGGTCGAATAATACCCGTGCGTCGAAAGAACAAACTGGCAAGGTACCTGTCACGACGGCATTGGATGCCTGCGCATCCTGCGGTGTCAAAGCAAAAACTCGGGCCTGTCCTCCACCGATAGCGGGCTGACCTCGACCTCGGCCTCTGCCTCCTCGTCCTCTCTGAACAGGACCGCCGCGTCCACGGCCTCTCGGTGCACCTAACTGGCGTGGAGCATCGCCTGGGGTAGGAAGTAGGGCTCTCTGAGGAGGGGGTGGTGATGGTGGTAGGGTCACGTGCGGAACTGTCGCTGCTCCCTGTCATCTCACCGGGCAGTCTCTGACAAGATGGTGCAAACTCCCGCACCCAAAACATCTTGGCGACGGCTGCTGCCCCTGGGGATAAGAACCATATAACTGTCCCCGCCCAAATCCTCTGCCTGGCCTATCTCTCGGAAAGAATCTGGCGCGCTGCCTCTGAGGCGGTACATCGGTGCGCATCCTCTTCGGCCCAGAAACGGCCGGAGTCTGTGATATGCGTGCCTCCATCCGTAATGCCGTATCCCTAGCAGCTGAATAGGTGTCGTAGTGCTGGGCGCCAATGGCAAGATATAGCTGGGCATCAAGTCCCTGTACGAACCTCTTCACCATCTTCTCCTCGGTATCCACCAAATACTGAGCATATCGGGATAACTGTGTAAACTGGATGTCATACTCAGACACCGTCATCCCAGGTGTCTTGACTAAGGCCTCGAAGCTGCGAGCTCTGGCGTCACGAACGCTCTCTGGAAGGAAACGGGCTAGAAAGACCGCTGTAAACTCGGCCCAAGTCATAGGCGGTAGATCTGCAGCTCGACCTCTCAAGACTGACTCCCACCATGTCTGCGCGAGACCCTCTAGTCGGAAACTCGCAAGCTCTACCCATCGATCATCCGAACATCTCAGCTAACGGCAGATCCTCGCTAAACTGTCAAGGAACGTCTGTGGGTCCTCCGCTGCCTCGGTGCCGGTGAATACTGGAGGTCTCAGCCTCATGAAATCCTGTAGTGAAACCGGAATGGCCACGGTGGTGGTAGTAGGAGCAGGTATCATGGTCGTCTGTGATGTAGTAGGTACGTCATCCGGCCTCGGTGTACGACTGGCTGCAACTAGGGATCCTACCATCTGACGCAGCTCCTGCATGCCTCCCATCATCTGTCGCAACTCCTCCATACCGGTCTCGAGCCTATCCATACGGCCTGGGGAAGGTGGATCGGTCTGTCCCTGCGGCGTAGGCATACCACCCTGCTCAGTCCTAGTCTCGGACGAGCCAGCTCGAATCTCGTCTCTGGCGGCAGCCCTCTGTGCCCTCGTAGCCTTCGGCGGCATAGTGGCTGTTACAGGAAAACGGATAGTAAGAACAGTGCAATAGGATCATAGGATACACGGAATTGAAGAAGGAAATTTCCAAGCAAGTATCCTAAAGTCACTTAGACGGAGTACCGTATCGTAAGTATGCCGCGGACATACGCACGCTACGTTACCCTGCTTAAGTCACTTACTCCATCTACCAAGGGTCATCCTACACTCACAAAGGTAAAACCTATCGCTCTGATACCAACTTTGTCACGACCCGCAGGGTACGGAACGTGACTGGCACTTAAGTTTACGAAACGTCTAAAGGCGTCCGTAAAATAAGTAAGCCAAAGCCCAGAAAACAAAACCCATTAAGCAAAGAGTGAAGAAAACCCAATCATTTGAAAGCAAGTTTATCAAATAAGTCATGAAAAACACTTTTAAAAAACAATACCAATTTTTCCCGAAAATTTCGGCAGAGTCTCCTTTGTAAATACTGGCCCCCAAAAATGGGTACAACAAAATATATACATGAATCCAACAAAATAGGGCATCCCCAAGCGGGAGCTAGCTCTTCGCCATACGGCGGTCACAAATCCCACGCAATGTAAATGACAACAAGCATAATAAAGCATAATAAAGCATAAGGAAGCATGAAAAAGTAGCATGTCGGCTCAAGTGAGCTCGACCCCAAATACAGTATAAAATCCACAAACCTCACAGTCTCATCTCTAGGTCAATATACAATAATCTGGCAGAACAGTAGATGGAGTACACTAGATACAAGGAATATACAAGGTGGTACAAAAATGATAACATAACCCACCTATGAGCAAATCTCGAGCTCAGGCAAAAGAGGCAAAAGACAAGTGCGCCCGCCGCTACTGAACTGACGGAGCGGACCTGCAAAAGACTGTGGCACAACGGGGGTGAGTTGCCAACTCGTGAGTAATAAATAACATCTACAAAGGCTATCGTATGCATGCACACAAGCATCCTAGCATCTATAATACAGGTAAGACTGGATGCACTAGCAGGTGTGTATACAATATCAGTGTGCTAATATGTATGCAACATGAAAATCTGAGGTCTCAATAGGTATATATAAGAAATATTTTATCTCTTTTTTGTTTTTGAAACTCTTTTAGAATGCCAGCATAATATCAAGGAATCGACGAGAACCGGTGTCCAGCAACGACACCTAAAAGCTGTCTCAAACCCCATAAATCCATGTCATAGTGTCTCTGGCCTCAGCCATCCGGCTGACCCAACTCAGTATCAATATATCATCCTCTCGCGGCCCCGGTCGGTACCCTCTGGATATCCGCCGTGCCCAATGAAGTCACCGGTAGGTAATCCGTCCCCTGCCAGGCTCATCGTCATCACCACGAGCTTCTTGCCCCGGGGTACCTTACCGGGCCCACCATGTACCCGAAACGGTTCATCCAACTCCTCGAAACGGGTCTCCAAAAACCACAGCAAACTCATGGTGGACGACACTTACATCACTAGAAAACCGCAATTTACATGTTTTAAAAATATATAATAAGTTTAGAAATTTGCGGTTTTCCCCCGAAATCCAGCAATCTCATCAAATCCCAAGAAATCCTCATAAGTGCATATATCAATGATAATGAATGCGTATGATATCAATAATCAAGATGCGATGTGTGATTATTGTATTAAGCATGAACAATTAATATGATGAAGTACATGCACATGACTAGCAATACTACGGTTTCATTTTTAAGGAATTAAAGGCAATAGTACCAGTTTAAGTATCAATTAGTAAAAGGTTTCAATTTAAAAGCTATCTAGTGTGGTGGCATGGCAATTACCAGGGTGTGTGTGTAAACATGAATAGTGCTCGTGCTGCATATAAAGACCTGGTAATGGTGCATGTGTCCTACAATTGAGTTTGCGTATAGGGATATAACATATTGATCTAATTGCAGCAATTATCATGCCAGTAATATTATTCTAATGTCACAAGTGGTTATCCAATTTACTATTTTCCAGTTTACTAAATCTATCGGGCGACTTGCGCCATCCAAACGATCGTCCCCCGTAGATGTTAAATCTACTCACCGGGATCCCTGGCTAGCTGTGTCCAATCACCGCCTTTCCTTTTCGCGCCGCGTCTGACGTTTCCGCGACCGAACCTGGAATTTACATCAATACCAAATATAAGGTTACGTATCACGAACGACGCAAAACCCCAACGAAACTACTAACGTTCGCTAGCTAGGTACAACGTGCACAAAGTGCGCGGACACACGCGAAAATCGCAAAAACTGCCAAAAACGCCGATTTGGGTCACCCGGCAAAACTAAAACCCGACTACCCAAAAACCGCACTCACGCATCCTAAAAGTCGTAGGACAAGCCAACAAAATCATCAAGATGCCACAATTAACTCATCACATAACTTTGATAAAAATCTAGTAAGCAGAAATTGCAATTTGATGCAACCATCGACAATATAGCGACAAAGTCAACACCACCCAACACCAACATTCCAAACTAACCAAAAAGTTAGCCAATACACAAATTCTAAACCATTAACTAAGCTTAAAAACCTAATTTACATAACAAAACCTTTTCTTGATTTTTGTACTTAGCAAACATAACCCAAACTATATATGAAATCCTTACTTTAACACTATATTTTAGCCTAATAAGCAAATTAACCACTTAGATTAAGGTTAGCAAAACACTAGATAGCAAATTAGGTTTAATCAACATAAATTAGGTTTAATCAACTCACTAATCATGTTTCAAATACCATTTCCATACATAACCCTCTCTTGAAAAACCTTAAAACAACAACTTTACAACTAAAATCAACTTCTAAAATTACCTAAATTAGCATAATTGAAAACTATATCAACAAGGTAACCAAATAGATTAGTCATTAACAACTAGATTAACTATAAAATAACTTAATTAACTAATATGGCTTTCAAACCCTAGTTTCAATTTTCAAACAAAATCTAAGAAATCTATATTAACTACACTAAATTAACACTAAACCATAACACATAAGCACTTAAACAAAGAATTTAACAAGATAGAATTTATACCTCTTGATCAATAGATCAAGCAAGAAAGTTTCCTCCAAATGATGGCCTCAAACACCAAGATCCAAGCAAGAATGGCTAAGGAAAATGATAGCATAAGGATTTTGTATGGATTTTTGAATAAACTATGGATTTTGATGTGGTTTTTTGATGAAATTTGAAGAAAAATGAAAAGAAAAGAGAGGAAGAAGAGGGGGTTTCAGTTTCGGCCAGAGGAGGTAAGGGGGAGGGTGTGGGCAAGTGGGGAAAAGTCTTGGTTCAAGTTTCCAAAGTCAATGTATCATATTTTAACCATTTTATTTAAATTAATACCATAAACTATCAAATTAACACAAGAAAGGAACCAAGTAGAGAGAGACCAGAATTTCTGGACTTGGCCAAGACTTGGGCTGTTCTTGGGCTGAGGGAAAAGATAGAGTGGTTTTACAAAAGAAATTTTATGCAAAAAGGCCCCCTACAACTCAAAAATTGCAAGTTTTAGCCCAAAAATTCAATAAATTCGTTTCAATTCATAAAAATTGGTTAAAAATCAAAATAAATTACTAAAAATTCATGTTATCACTAGATTATAATTATCATAATTTTAGAGATTAAAATTAGCCCGGAAAAATTTGTATTTATCGCTTATTTAATGTATTTTCTTACCGGCTTAAATAATATTAAAAAAATTGAAAAATAGGGAAAAATTTTTAAATGACCAAAATTTCATATTAAACTCATTAGCTACTAAAAACAAGTAATTACCTATCCATTTAAGGTATAATTAGCCCTAAACTGCAAAATATCGAGAAAGACGGTTTTCGGAAAAATACCGAATTTTCACCGAATTTCAGGAAAACACCAAAACGACTTTTCAAGACGCTACAAGATGTCACCTTTTGTATATTATTTACTTTTTCGCACTAGGATAGACCCAAGGAGGAGGGCACAAGTAACCGGGTTCTGGAGTCCAGTAGGAGACCAACTCGAGGAGTCGAGTCCGGGTCTCCTAACTCTAGAATTGGTAGGGTTGCTTGCCGCTCTCGTAGGGGTCTAGGGGTATGGGATTGGCTATTCATCGCGACCGTGGAATCCATGTTTTATACTGGCTCGTATTAAAAACACGGACATCCTAGTATATCCAATATTTCATATGATATTTTCTGCTGCGTTATCTGTGATGTGATCATGTGATATGTTCAGATAGATATTGTATATAGTATATATGATATATTATATAGACGTTGCTTATGTTTTACACCCGCGCTAGCCCTGCCCCGCTCTGCCGTTAGTTACCTAACCTAACGGTGCAGACGGGACATCGAGGCGAATGCGGATGGTATAAGCGTACGTTATATTTATCTGTGATGTTTAGGTGGACTTAAATGATGGGATATTCATTAATGTGATTAATGAAAGAAAATAAACTTAAAAGATGTTGTGGATTCGAATTTCAAAAATAAAAAAGGTAGCTACAGTTCTTGTTTTGCATCGCGGTGTTCCTTGTAGAACATCCTGCACCTTATTCGATAGGGAAAGGACCGAGATCCCTTCACCAGGAGTGACTCCTTTAGCAATAACTGGCAGATGCTACAACCCTCGGTTTGTCTTTTGATTGCTTCTATAGTTTTTTTGCTTTGCACAGCGGTATATATGATATATCCTGCACCTTATTCGATGAGGAAAGGGCCGACGATCCCTTCACCGGGTGTGACCCCTTTAGCAAAACTAGAAAAGCCTCAAAAACACTCCATTTAAAAAACCATTTGATTCCGCAACGAGATCAAGTTCAAAGCGTTAAAGGTTTTCATAAAAACCATCCGCAACCCTCCGTCATTTTAGGAGGTAGAGTACTTAGTATTCGTGCTGTGTTTGTTGACCATAGTCAAGGCACAGTGTACGGTAGCTATGTGATGTCTTCCTACACCGCATATGATGCGATTAGTTAGGATAGTCACGTGACTTTATTGACCTTAGTTAAGGGTCATGTGGGTGGGTCTAATTAATCACGAAATGACGGGTAGAACTTGACTAGTGCTTATGATTTGTTGACCATAGTTAAGGTCATAGGTGCTAGGGGTAAAAACCACTATCGGGAGTTTCAAGTGTTGAAATTTGCAATGAGATTGCATACCTTCTATATGATAGTTGGATCCCGATACCCACTGTGAGTAATTGTTACTCCTGGGAGAGTTTTGCACATTACAATTAGCCGATCAAGTAGGTGTCTAGAAAGGTGTCAACGGGGTTACGCCTCTGGGAAAACGAGGTTTATTATAATTAGGTCCGTGCGAAAGCACGGGGAACCTCCCTCAAAGTACCGACACTGGCCTGGCTGAAAGATTGGCGAACTTGTAGAGTGTAATTAATCCTGGCTAGTCTTTCCTTTTAAGGTTTGAAGAAAGATTTGATAAAAACAGTGGGAGCCATCCTGATTAGATAAAATATATAACCAATCTAATCTTGCAAGAGTGCACGCAGAGTGTTTTCTTTTCTCTCTCTCCAGGCAGCGACCATATCACGCCTTAATCAAGATAATAATAAGGATGTATTGACCGAACCAGCTTGTTATACTTAGCTGGGGAACGTTGGTCCCGCTCCAACTTATAATTGTTATAAGACCGAGCGAGAAATAGGGGAATACCAAGATTCCCATGCCGCCCAAACAAAGAAAGTGCATATGATGCATCTTCTTCGGGTGTGTTCATTACAAAGAACTGTTTCTCAGTATCCTCTACGTCCTAGGTATTTGTAACGCCTTGAAAAGTCGTTTTGGTGTTTTCCTGAAAATCGGTGAAAATTCGGTATTTTTCCGAAAACCGTCCTTTTTGTTATTTTGCAGTTTAGGACTAATTATACCTAAAATGGATAGGTAATTGCTTGTTTTCAGTAGCAAATGAGTTAATTATGAAATTCTGGTCGTTTAAAAATTTTCCCTAATTTTTCAATTTTTTAATATTATTTTAAGCCGGTAAGAAAATACATTAAATTAGCGATAAATACAAATTTAAATGGGCTAAATTTAGACTCTAAATTAATGTTAATTAAAATCTAGTTGTAACATAAATTTTTAGTATTTTATTTTGATTTTTAACTAATTTTTATTATAGAAAACGAAATTTATTGAATTTAAGCTTAAACTTGCAATTTTTGACTTGTAGGGGGTCTTTTTGCATAAAATTTCTTTTGTAAAACCCCTCCCTATCTTCCCTCAGCCCTAGGCCGGCCCATTTCCAGCAACCCAAGAAAAAAAAATGGTTGCCTCTTTGACTTCATTTTTGTGTAGAAAAGAGCTTTTTTTTAAGGATTTTGGATTTTTTTATTAGGTTTGGTCTTTTGGTGGGTTGGTAGGAGTTGACCAAGACTTTCCCACACACCCCACACCCTCCCCTCTCCCTCTACTGGCCGAAAATTGCTGCAGCAACCCCCTTCATCTTTGTTCTTTCCTTTTTCTTCAAAAATTCATTATGTTTGCTCCAAATTTCAAGCAAAAACTCACAAATTAAACCCCATTCTTCATCCCTTTTTCCTTCACCTCCCTTGCTTGGATCATGATGCTAGGAGGCCATCAATTGAAGCAACTTTCTTCTTGCTAGATCCATAGATTTGAGGTATAATTTCTACTCTTTTAAGTTAATATGGGTAGAATTCTTTAATCTAGTTGTTTAGTGTTAATTTAGTGCTATTTTCATTCTAGTGTTGTTTAAAGTTAATGGTTGAGTTAGCTAGGGTTTCTTGAAACCATTATTTAGTTAATTAAAGCTAATTAGATATCTAGTTGTTTGCTAATCTAGGTTAATGAGGTTACTTTATTGGTGTGGGCTTCAAATTAGTGTTAATTTGGTATTGTCATGTTTAGTTTTGGATTGAAATTGCTAATTATGAAAATCAAGAAAGGTTTTGTTTATGGAAATTAGGTTTTTAAGCATTGCTAATGGTTTAAAACTAATGTAGTGGCTATCTATGGTTAACTTGGGTGTTTGCGCGAGGTTGTGCGCACTTTATCGCAAATCCGCGAAGTTTGCACGATTTTGGATGTCTTTTGTGCTTACTAGTTTTTATTAAATTTTTGTGCTGAGGTATTTGCGATGTCTTGATGAAATTTTTAGCGTATCCTATGACTTTTAGGATGAGTGAGTGCGGATTTTTGATTGTTCGGGTTTCAGTTTTTCCGGACGACCTAATCGACGATTCTAGTTAGTTTTGTGATTTTCGCGTGCGTTCCGCGCACCTTGTGCACACTGTGCCTAGCTTGTGAACGTAGATATTCTCGTTCGGGATTTGCGTTGTTTCATGATATGTAACCTTATGTCTTGTATTGATGTAAATTCCAGGTTCGGTCGTGGAGGCTTCGGATGCGGCATGAAAAGGGAAAGCGGTGATCGGACGTAGCTAGCTGAGGATTTCTGTGAGTAGATGTAACATCTACGGGGGACTATCGTTGGATGGCGCAAGTAGCCCGATAGTTTTAGTAGCTTAAAAAGATTCTTAGTAATGTTAGTAATTAGGGGTGTAATACTTGTATGATTACTTGCTACATTCATGCCTTGTATCGACAAACATATGCGGACCCATTCTATAGGACACCTGCACCATTGCCAGGGTTTTTATATGCAGCACGAGCACTATTCATGCTTACACCCACGCCCTGGTAATTGCCATGCCACCACACTAGATAACCTATAAATTGAAACCTTTTACTATAATTTATACTTAAACTTGTGCTATTGCCTTTAATTCCTTAAAATGAAATCGTAGGATTGCTATTCATGTGCATGTACCTCATCATATTATTTGTTCATGCCTAGTCTATTAATCACACATCGCAACTTGATTATTGATACCATATGCATTCATTATCATTGACATATGCACTTATGAGGATTTCTTGAGATTCTATGATATTTCTGGATTTCGGGGGAAAGCCGCAAAATTTCTGAACTTATTATATTTTTAAAATACGTAAATTGCGGTTTTCTAGTGATGTAAGTGTCGTCCACCATGAGTTTGCTGTGGTTTTCGAGACCCGTTTCGAGGAGTTGGATGAACCGTCTCGGGTACATGGTGGACCCGGTATGGTACCCCGGGGCAAGATGAATGTGGTGTTGACGTTGAGCCTGGCAGGGGACGGATTACCTACCGGTGACTGTTTGGCACGGCGGATATCCAGAGGATACCGACCGTGGCCGCGAGATGATGAGATTTTGATATTGAGCTGGGTCAGCCGGATGGCTGGGGCCAGAGATACTATGACATGGATATATGAGATTTGTGATAGTTTTGAGGTGTCGTTGCTGGACACAGGTTCTTGTTGATTCTATTGGTATTGTGCTGGTATTTCGAAAGAGATTCTTAAAGGGAAAAAGATGATTTCTTATACTTACATATGCGGATCACGAGTATATTTATATTGCATGCATACTTGCTAGTATAGTCGTATGGCATACATACCTGCTGTTATATCCTGCCATACCTGTATTATAGATGCTAGGATGCTTGTGTGCATACTTGCGATAGCCTGTGTAGATGTTATTTATTACTCACGAGTTGGCAACTCACCCCCGTTGTGCCACAGCCTTTTGCAGGTCCGCTCCGTCAGTACAGTAGCGGCGGGCGCACTTGTTTCTTTTGCCTCCTTTGCCTGGACTCGAGGTTTTGCTCTTAGGTGGGTTATATTATTATTTTTGTACCACCTTGTATATTCTTTGTATCTAGTGCACTCCATCTACTGTATCTACCCATATTGTTGTATTTTGACCTAAAGATGAGACTGTGAGATTTGTGGACCTTTTATGCTGTATTTTGGGGTCGAGCTCACTTGAGTCGACATGCTGCTTTTCTGATGCTTCCTTATGATTATTTCGCATGTTGTTGCTTTATATTGCGTAGGATTGTGACCGCCTTGTAGCGAAGAGCTAGTTCCCGCTTGGGGATGTCTTATTTGTTGGATTCATATATATTCTTGTTGTACCCATTTTGGGGGCCAGTATTTACAAAGGAGACTCTGCCGAAATTTTCGGAAAAATTTGTATTGTTCTTAAAAAGGGTTTTACATGACTTATTGATAAACTCGCTTTCCACTGATTGGGTTTTCTTAACTCTTTTTCTTATTTGGTTTTGGTTTCTGGGCTTTGGCTTACTTATTTTACGGATGTCTTGAGACGTTTCGTAACTTAAGTGCCAGTCACGTTCCATACCCTGCGGGTCGTGACAAAGTTGGTATCAAAGCGATAGGTTTTACCTTTTTGAGTGTAGGATGACCCTTGGTAGATGGAGTAAGTGACTTAAGTAGGGTAACGTAGCGTGTGTATGTCCGCGACATACTTGCGATACGGTACTCTGCCTAAGTGACTTTAGGATATACTTGCTTGAAAATTCCTTCTTCAATTCCGTGTATCCTATGATTCTTTCCTGTACCATTCACTATGCCGCCGAAGGCTACGAGGGCACAGAGGCTTGCCGCCCGAGGCGAGATTCGAGCTGGCTCGTCCGAGACGAGGACTGAGCTGGGGGGTATACCTACGCCTCTGGGACAGACCGATCCACCTTCCCCAGGCCGTATGGATAGGCTCGAGACTGGTATGGAGGAGTTGCGACAGATGATGGGGGGCAAGCAGGAGCTACGTCAGATGGTAGGATCCCTAGTTGCAGCCAGTCGTATACCGAGGCCGGATGACGTACCGACTACATCACAGACGACCATGATACCTACTCCTACTACTACCACCGTGGCCATTCCGGTTTCACTACAGGATTTCATGAGGCTGAGACCTCCAGTATTCACCGGCACCGAGGCAGCGGAGGACCCACAGACGTTCCTTGACAGTTTAGCCAGGATCTGTCGTTCGCTGAGATGTTCGGATGATCGATGGGTAGAGCTTGCGAGTTTCCGACTAGAGGGTCTCGCGCAGACATGGTGGGAGTCAGTCTTGAGAGGTCGAGCTGCAGGTCTACCGCCTATGACTTGGGCCGAGTTTACAGCGGTCTTTCTAGCTCGTTTCCTTCCAGAAAGCGTTCGTGACGCCAGAGCTCGCAGTTTCGAGGCCTTAGTCAAGACACCTGGGATGACGGTGTCTGAGTATGACATCCAGTTTACGCAGTTATCCCGATATACTCAGTATTTGGTGGATACCGAAGAGAAGATGGTGAAGATGTTCGTACAGGGACTTGATGCCCAGCTATATCTTGCCATTGGCGCCCAGCACTACGACACTTATTCAGCTGCTATGGATAGGGCATTACGGATGGAGGCACGCATATCACAGACTTCGGCCGTTTCTAGGCCGAAGAGGATTCACACCGATGTACCGTCTCAGAGGCAGCGCGCCAGATTCTTCCCGAGAGATAGGCCTGGCAGAGGATTTGGACGGGGACAGTTATATGGTTCTTATCCCCAGGGAAAGCAGCCGTCGCCAGGGTGTTTTGGGTGCGGGAGTCCGCGCCATCTTGTAAGAGACTGTCCGGTGAGACGACAGGGAGCAGCGACAGTTCCGCATGTGCCACCATCACCACCCCCTCCTCAGAGAGCCCTACTTCCTACCCCAGGCGATGCTCCACGCCAGCTTGGTGCACCCAGAGGCCGTGGATGCGGCGGTCCTATTCAGAGAGGACGAGGAGGCAGAGGCCGAGGTCGAGGTCAGCCCGCTATCGGTGGAGGACAGGCCCGAGTATTTGCTTTGACACCGCAGGATGCGCAGGCATCCAATGCCGTTGTGACAGGTACCTTGCCAGTTTGTTCTTTCGACGCACGGGTGTTATTTGACCCAGGCTCCACACATTCGTACGTCTCTACACACTTTGCACCGATGTTGGGCCGTGAGTCGTCGTCGTTAGGTCATCCGCTTGTTGTTAGTACTCCGGTAGGCGAGTCGTTTGTCGCTCGTTTTGTTTTTCGATTGTGTTCCGTTCGTATCGGGGAGAGGGATTCATCGGTTGATTTGATTCTCCTCGATATGTTGGACTTTGATGTGCTTCTGGGCATGGATTGGCTAGCCACTTGTTATGCTTCGGTGGACTGCCGTGAGAAAGCAGTCAGATTTAGCCTTCCGGGAGAGCCAGTCCTTGTTATTCAGGGAGACCGCAGCGTCACCCTTCCCAGCTTGATTTCGTCTCTTCGCGCTGGTCAGCTCTTGCGGAAGGGATGTCAGGGATTCTTAGCGTTTATTTGTGATACTCGAGCTGCAGAGGTTCCATTGGACCGGGTCCTGGTTGTTTGTGAGTTCCCTGATGTTTTTCCTGATGAGCTACCTAGGCTACCACCTGAGCGCGACGTTGAGTTCTGCATTGATTTGATTCCCGGCTCGGGGCCTATTTCTATACCGCCTTATCGGATGGCCCCGGCAGAGCTTCGAGAGCTGAAGGATCAGTTGCAGGATTTGTTAGATAAGGGGCTTATTCGACCTAGTGTTTCTCCGTGGGGTGCTCCAGTCCTGTTTGTCAAGAAGAAGGATGGAAGTTTGCGCATTTGTATCGACTACCGCCAGCTGAACAAAGTTACCGTTCGGAACAGATATCCGTTGCCACGCATTGATGATTTGTTCGAACAGCTTCAGGGTGCGGGGTATTTTTCGAGGATCGACTTGCGATCAGGATACCATCAGCTGCGAGTTCGACAAGAGGATATACCGAGGACAGCTTTCCGCACGCGCTACGGCCACTACGAGTTTTTGGTGATGTCGTTCGGACTCACCAACGCCCCAGCAGCATTCATGGATTTGATGAACCGTACATTCAGGCCGTATCTTAACTTGTTCATCATCGTGTTTATCGACGATATCTTGGTGTACTCCCGGAGCAGAGAGGAGCACGAGCAGCACTTGCAGATTACGTTACAGACTCTGAGGGAGCGCCAGTTGTTCGCAAAGTTCTCCAAGTGTGCATTCTGGCTGGACAGCGTCGGATTCTTGGGTCACGTGGTTACGAGAGACGGCATTTGTGTGGACCCGAAGAAGATTGAGGCTGTTCAGCAGTGGCCCGACCTACATCGGTTACTGAGATCCATAGTTTTCTAGGCCTGGCGGGCTACTACAGGCGTTTTGTTCAGGACTTCTCCCGTATAGCTGCACCTTTGACCGGTTTGACCCGGAAGGGAGTTCCTTTCGTTTGGACAGAGGGGTGCGAGCGCAGTTTTCAGCAGCTACGGACTTGTTTGACTACGGCGCCGGTATTATCTTTGCCTTCGGGATCAGGAGGATTTGTGGTCTACTGTGATGCTTCGCGAGTGGGGTTAGGATGCGTATTGATGCATCATGGCCGGGTGATCGCTTATGCTTCTCGGCAGTTGAAGAAGCATGAACAGAACTACCCCACTCATGATTTGGAGATGGCTGCAGTGGTCTTTGCACTGAAGATTTGGCGACATTACCTATACGGCGAGTCGTGTCAGATATTCACTGATCACAAGAGCTTAAAGTACATATTTCAGCAGCGAGACCTGAACCTTAGACAGCGTCGTTGGATGGAGTTGGTGAAAGACTACGACTGCGAGATCTTATATCACCCAGGCAAGGCGAATGTAGTGGCGGATGCGTTGAGTAGGAGGCCCGGGGGTAGTCTATCCTTTTTGCACGCAGTGCAGAGGCAGTCGTCAGCAGATTGGCAGATGTTATGCGACAGCCGAGTTGAGTTCGAGTACACTCAGACAGGGGGACAGCTCGCGCATGTTCGTGCACGCCCACAGTTGCTTGACCGTATATATGAGGCACAGCGCAGTGACGACCGTTGCTCAGAGATCATGACACAGATGGGACATGGCAGATTTTCCGAGTTCGTGATTGACGATCAGGGGATTTTATGCTATGGATCTAGACTGTGCGTACCAGATGCTGATGGATTGCGGCGCGACATTCTTGAGGAGGCACACCGATCAGTGTATAGTGTCCACCCCGGTTCCACCAAGATGTACCATGATATGAGAGAGACCTACTGGTGGGACGGGATGAAGAGGGACATTGCAGAGTTTGTATCGAGATGCCTGACTTGCCAGCATGTCAAGGCCGAGCTCCAGAGGCCCGCAGGAGAGCTACAGCCGTTACCCATTCCGGAGTGGAAATGGAAGCAGATTTCGATGGATTTCGTTGTGGGTCTACCCAGGACCAGTCGAGGGTATGACTCCATCTGGGTGATCGTGGATAGATTGACGAAAGCGGCTCACTTCCTACCAGTGAAGACCACTTTCAGCTTCGCTCAGTATGCTCAGCTCTACATTGACGAGATCGTGCGACTACATGGCGTACCGACTTGTATCATGTCAGATCGAGGCACCCAGTTCACCAGCCGACTTTGGCAGAGACTTCAGGAGGCTTTAGGCACTCGTTTGAGCTTCAGCACAGCGTTTCATCCACAGACCGACGGACAGTCAGAGCAGACCATTCAGACTCTTGAGGACATGCTCCGAGTGTGCATTTTAGACTTTGGTGGTAGCTGGGATCGTCATTTACCTCTAGTGGAGTTCTCCTACAACAACAGCTTCCAGGACACTATTCAGATGGCACCTTTCGAGGCATTGTATGGGAGGAGATGCAGATCGCCCGTCTGTTGGACAGAGCTCAGCGAGAGCAGCATTTTGGGGCCGCAGCTTGTTGAGGAGACGATAGCGAAGATACAGTTGATTCGAGACCGGATGAGGGCAGCTCAAAGCAGACAGAAATCCTATCCAGACAGGCGCCGTCGCAGATTAGAGTTCGCAGTTGGCGATCATGTTTTTCTGAGAGTCTCTCCGATGAAGGGCGTGATGCGTTTTGGGCGAAAAGGGAAGCTTAGCCCTACATTCGTAGGTCCCTTCGAGATCCTCGAGCGTGTCGGCGCTGTTGCATATCGTTTGGCCCTTCCACCCAGCTTTCCCGATGTTCACCCCGTCTTCCATGTTTCGATGCTCCGCAAGTACCTTCACGACCCTTCGCATGCGATTCAGCACCCGACAGTCCAGCTAGAGCGCGACCTTTCTTTTGCAGAGCAGCCGGTGGCCATCCTGGACTGGCAGGTGAAGAAGTTGAGATCGAAAGTTATACCGACCGTAAAAGTCCTTTGGCGTAGCCCGAGCAGCGAGGAGGTCACCTGGGAGACCGAGGGCGAGATGAGGAAGAAATATCCCCATCTCTTTGAAGGTGCGCGTAGTTATTTTTTTAAATTCGGGGACCGAATTTCTTTAAGGGGAGAAGATTGTAACGCCTTGAAAAGTCGTTTTGGTGTTTTCCTGAAAATCGGTGAAAATTCGGTATTTTTCCGAAAACCGTCCTTTTTGTTATTTTGCAGTTTAGGACTAATTATACCTAAAATGGATAGGTAATTGCTTGTTTTTAGTAGCAAATGAGTTAATTATGAAATTCTGGTCGTTTAAAAATTTTCCCTAATTTTTCAATTTTTTAATATTATTTTAAGCCGGTAAGAAAATACATTAAATTAGCGATAAATACAAATTTAATTGGGCTAAATTTAGGCTCTAAATTAATGTTAATTAAAATCTAGTTGTAACATAAATTTTTAGTATTTTATTTTGATTTTTAACTAATTTTTATTATAGAAAACGAAATTTATTGAATTTAAGCTTAAACTTGCAATTTTTGACTTGTAGGGGGTCTTTTTGCATAAAATTTCTTTTGTAAAACCCATCCCTATCTTCCCTCAGCCCTAGGCCGGCCCATTTCCAGCAACCCAAGAAAAAAAAATGGTTGCCTCTTTGACTTCATTTTTGTGTAGAAAAGAGTTTTTTTTTTTAAGGATTTTGGATTTTTTTATTAGGTTTGGTCTTTTGGTGGGTTGGCAGGAGTTGACCAAGACTTTCCCACACACCCCACACCCTCCCCTCTCCCTCTACTGGCCGAAAATTGCTGCAGCAGCCCCCTTCATCTTTGTTCTTTCCTTTTTCTTCAAAAATTCATTAAGTTTGCTCCAAATTTCAAGCAAAAACTCACAAATTAAACCCCATTCTTCATCCTTTTTTCCTTCACCTCCCATGCTTGGATCATGATGCTAGGAGGCCATCAATTGAAGCAACTTTCTTCTTTCTAGATCCATAGATTTGAGGTATAATTTCTACTCTTTTATGTTAATATGGGTAGAATTCTTTAATCTAGTTGTTTAGTGTTAATTTAGTGCTATTTTCATTCTAGTGTTGTTTAAAGTTAATGGTTGAGTTAGCTAGGGTTTCTTGAAACCATTATTTAGTTAATTAAAGCTAATTAGCTATCTAGTTGTTTGCTAATCTAGGTTAATGAGGTTACTTTATTGGTGTGGGCTTCAAATTAGTGTTAATTTGGTATTGTCATGTTTAGTTTTGGATTGAAATTGCTAATTATGAAAATCAAGAAAGGTTTTGTTTATGGAAATTAGGTTTTTAAGCATTGCTAATGGTTTAAAACTAATGTAGTGGCTATCTATGGTTAACTTGGGTGTTTGCGCGAGGTTGTGTGCACTTTATCGCAAATCCGCGAAGTTTGCACGATTTTGGATGTCTTTTGTGCTTACTAGTTTTTATTAAATTTTTGTGCTGAGGTATTTGCGATGTCTTGATGACATTTTTAGCGTATCCTATGACTTTTAGGATGAGTGAGTGCGGATTTTTGAGTGTTCTGGTTTCAGTTTTTCCGGGCGACCTAATCGACGATTCTAGTTAGTTTTGTGATTTTCGCGTGCGTTCCACGCACCTTGTGCACGCTGTGCCTAGATTGTGAACGTAGATATTCTCGTTCGGGATTTGCGTTGTTTCATGATATGTAACCTTATGTCTTGTATTGATGTAAATTCCAGGTTCGGTCGCGGAGGCTTCGGATGCGGCACGAAAAGGAAAAGCGGTGATCGGACGTAGCTAGCTGAGGATTTCTGTGAGTAGATGTAACATCTACGGGGGACTATCGTTGGATGGCGCAAGTCGCCCGATAGTTTTAGTAGCTTAAAAAGATTCTTAGTAATGTTAGTAATTAGGGGTGTAATACTTGTATGATTACTTGCTACATTCATGCCTTATATCGACATACATATGCGAACCCATTCTATAGGACACCTGCACCATTGCCAGGGTTTTTATATGCAGCACGAGCACTATTCATGCTTACACCCACGCCCTGGTAATTGCCATGCCACCACACTAGATAACCTATAAATTGAAACCTTTTACTATATTTGATACTTAAACTTGTGTTATTGCCTTTAATTCCTTAAAATGAAATCGTAGGATTGCTATTCATGTGCATGTACCTCATCATATTATGTGTTCATGCCTAGTCTATTAATCACACATCGCAACTTGATTATTGATACCATATGCATTCATATGAGGATTTCTTGAGATTCTATGATATTTCTGGATTTCGGGGGAAAGCCGCAAAATTTCTAAACTTATTATATTTTTAAAATACGTAAATTGCGGTTTTCTAGTGATGTAAGTGTCTTCCACCATGAGTTTGCTGTGGTTTTCGAGACCCGTTTCGAGGAGTTGGATGAACCGTCTCGGGTACATGGTGGACCCGGTATGGTACCCCGGGGCAAGATGAATGTGGTGTTGACGTTGAGCCTGGCAGGGGACGGATTACCTACCGGTGACTGTTTGGCACGGCGGATATCCAGAGGATACCGACCGTGGCCGCGAGATGATGAGATTTTGATATTGAGCTGGGTCAGCCGGATGGCTGGGGCCAGAGATACTATGACATGGATATATGAGATTTGTGATAGTTTTGAGGTGTCGTTGCTGGACACAAGTTCTTGTTGATTCTATTGGTATTGTGCTGGTATTTCAAAAGAGATTCTTAAAGGGAAAAAGATGATTTCTTATACTTACATATGCGGATCATGAGTATATTTATATTGCATGCATACTTGCTAGTATAGTCGTATGGCATACATACCTGCTGTTATATCCTGCCATACCTGTATTATAGATGCTAGGATGCTTGTGTGCATACTTGCGATAGCCTGTGTAGATGTTATTTATTACTCACGAGTTTGCAACTCACCCCCGTTGTGCCACAGCCTTTTGCAGGTCCGCTCCGTCAGTACAGTAGTGGCGGGCGCACTTGTTTCTTTTGCCTCCTTTGCCTGGACTCGAGGTTTTGCTCTTAGGTGGGTTATAATATTATTTTTGTACCACCTTGTATATTCCTTGTATCTAGTGCACTCCATCTACTGTATCTACCCATATTGTTGTATTTTGACCTAGAGATGAGACTGTGAGATTTGTGGACTTTTTATGCTGTATTTTGGGGTCGAGCTCACTTGAGTCGACATGCTGCTTTTCTCATACTTCCTTATGATTATTTCGCATGTTGTTGCTTTATATTGCGTGGGATTGTGACCGCCTTGTGGCGAAGAGCTAGTTCCCGCTTGGAGATGTCTTATTTGTTGGATTCATATATATTCTTGTTGTACCCATTTTGGGGGCCAGTATTTACAAAGGAGACTCTGCCGAAATTTTCGGAAAAATTTGTATTGTTCTTAAAAAGGGTTTTACATGACTTATTGATAAACTCGCTTTCCACTGATTGGGTTTTCTTAACTCTTTTGCTTATTTGGTTTTGGTTTCTGGGCTTTGGCTTACTTATTTTACGGATGTCTTGAGACGTTTCGTAACTTAAGTGCCAGTCACGTTCCGTACCCTGCGGGTCATGACAGTATTAGATACAGGATAAGGATCCTGCAAATGTAATCCGTTACATGGGCTACAAAAAGGTAGAGAACTGAGAACGGGTGATAAGTTTCATGAGACAGAAAACGGTGCAAGTGTTGCAGCCAAGTCTGTTGGTCACTGTCACCCTGTATTACCAATACATTGATTCTGAACAAATGCTATTAGATACCGAACCTGATATACAAAATCATATCAGTCTCTTTATTAGTAAAGAAAGGATATAATTTAGTATTGTTGGATAATGTTTTGAACATTTCCTATTTCAAAAGTTGATCGGTTCAGGCACGTTATCTAAAAGCATTGACGTTCTAAATCAAACTACAGTTCCTAGTATACAGAACACACACAAGAGGAAGAGTTCAGAAATGAACGGATCCTTCTTGAGGCATTGTAGACTAGATCATATCAATGTGACCCGACTAGCTTAAGTTACATTTTAGATGCGTATTTAAATCAGTTTGAATTTACATCTTGTGAAACTTGCCAGTCATGTCATAAAGATTGGATGACCATAGCTCTGTTTATTGGAAACAGAGAAAGAGTTAGTAAACTCTTGGGACTGATACATGATGATGTATGTAAGGTCCCCTGTCTACACATGCCAGGACTGGTTTTTTGTACTTCATTACATTCTCTGATGATCTCTCAAGACTCAGCCATATGTTCCTGTTGAAACATAAGTCCGAAGCTTTTGAGATATTCACAGAATATAAGTTACAAGTAGAGAGCCAAAAACCGGGTATAAGTATTATGTTCTATTATAAGATCAGGGAGGAGAATACTTGTGCATGGAATTCTTGGACTATTCTAAAGGAGAATGAGATTCTCTCTCGGTGTTACTCCTCTGAATACACCACAGCACAATGGTATATCGGGGCGGAGAAATCACACCATATATGATAAGGTGTGCTCTATGATGAGTACTACTGAGTTACCTATTTCCTTTTGGGAGTTATGCACTTGAGAAGCTGCATATCTATTGATTAGGGTTCAAATCAAATCAGTTGCCTACCACTTCATATGTGATATGGAAAGGGAAGAGCCCATATCTTAAGTTAGTTAAGATTTGGGGTTGTCCGGCCTATGTCTAAAAGCAAAATCCAGACAAGCTCGAGGCAAGATCTATTATGTAGAACTGGAAATGTTTCAGCTATACAAACTGCAGCTGATGATTTGGTAGAATCAAAGGATTCAATAGTTACCAACGAACCTCAGCCTCTCCGCCGATCTAGTAGGGTTCCTTACCCACCTGAGAGATACTTCTGTTTCTCTATGACAGTGAGAGCGAGGATTGCATCATGAGATGATGACCCAACTAGTTTCGAGCAGGCCATCGAGAGTAGGGACTCTGTAAGAATGGCTGGATGCTTAGTGATCTGAGATAGAATCCATATACACCAACAAAGTATGGACTTTGGCTGCTATATTTGAAGGGTTAAATCCCCATCAGGAGCAAGTATATCTTGAGAAGATTACTAGGTGTAGATGGAAAAGTCGAGACTTTGAAAGCTAGACTTGTTAAAGGTTTTCGTCATTGACCAGGCGTGGATAATGATGAAACCTTTTCCAGTGCCTATGCTTAAGTCCATCTGGATCCTACTTAACATTGCTACATACCATGACTACGATATCTGGTGGTTGGGTGCCATGACTGCTTTTCTAAATAATGATTTAGAAGAGAACGTCTATAAGTACACAGCCAGAGGGATTCGTAAACAGTGGGAGCAGCGGAAACGTGTGCAAGTTGCTTTACAGGATAAAGCAGGCATCGCGGAGTTGGAACATCTGTTTTGATGTGGTAGTCAAAGAGTTTGACTTCATCAAAATGGTAGATGAACCTTGTATATACAAAAAGGTAGTAGGGAGTATGGTGGTGATCCTCGTAGAGTACGTAGATGACATACTCTTGATAGGGAAGGAGTTTCCTATACTACACACGGTCAATCTCCTCTTATCACAAGGATTCTCCATATAGGATCAAAGTGATACCTCCTAAATCCTAGGTTTTGGATCTATGAGATAGATCTAAATGGATGTTAGGGTTCTCACTAGGTGTAGTAAGATGGTATCAATAGATCCTGGGGAGAATCACTGGAAAGGTTCCAGGGTGATAAGGACGACTGAATGTCAGTCGCGGGCATTGTCTTTACCCTTAGTAAAGGGACGGTATGTTGGAAGAGTTCCAAGCTAGATACCGTGGCAGAATAGACGATAAAGGCTGGTAACATCGCTATTAAAGATACTACCAAAGAGGCAGTTTGGGTGTATATTGGTTCATGAGATGAACTAGGTTCCTACCATTGTGTGACAATGGAAGTATGGCTTTGGCCCAGGAACCCCGATCCTATCAGTGACCCAGACATATTCTGAGGAAGCATCACCTGATCATGGAGATAGTTGATCTCCAGAGTGATCGAGGATTGGAGAGTAGACTTAGAGGAGAACACGGCAGATCCACTCACAAAGGCCTTTTCCCAGAGAGAGACTTTTATGGGATGGTTGAGTATGAGATACTGCAACCACTGCTACAGATGGCCCTAGTGCAAGTGGGAGATTGTTAGTTATATGTATGTCCTAGTGGCCATTACTGTACATAGGATGTATATTGTAGTGGATGCTGGGACATATATAGGTAGGACTTTCCTGCTCGACATGATAGTACGCTATCTTGTTGCTCTTTATCTTAACATGTATAATTGCAGTCTCTCTATTACATGTTGATAAAGCCCTTAGGATGTGTACTCGACTTCCAGGACTATGATGTAGATCATACTAGTGGGGCCTGGGTAGTCCATGAGTACATCCTTCAATATTCCTAGTCGTGGGAATATCGAGACGGGGCATCGACATTCCAGAGTAGACTAGCGTATATCTTCTCGACCCATGTGATGGGCGATGGATGATCCCATATCCATTGGTGTTTGACGTCAGAGATGGTATGCGGGTGCTCATTGATGACTGGGTACACTGAACGGACTCGCCGAGAACTCTCAGATGGTATTATACCTCACGTCAGATGGCAGTTCTCTGGTGACACTGGTACAGCTTAGTCTGTTGACCCGAAATCGTCATAGAGTCTTGTGTGTCTCCCACTGTGCTTTGATTTCCACCCTACCACGGCTCTACTGAGTCGTGCAAACAGGTGGTTTTTGGGTACAATCCCGATTCGCATGGAGGCAATGAGCGATAGGAGGGGATTCGTCTCTTCAGGTATTGGGGGTTGATGTTGCGCTATGCTCGACTGAACATAACTGGAAATCCCTGGCCAGGGTTGCAGTGATATACTGGTAAGAGTTATCAGTATTTTCACGCTGTGTTATGGACCTTACATCAGCATGACTTATCAAGCTATTGGGGTCTGACGTTTACCACCCCTAGGCGAGATATGCGATATATCATACGAACAGACCGGACTGTACGGTAAGTGTTACTGGTTGGATTCACAGGAGTATGAGCAGGCTTGCTCGTTGATCTTCTGATCGCTCAATACCCGGGTGGCCTTTACGTTTAGCAGACCGCTTGCGGCTTGTGGGTGTTTGATATGATCATCGCCTACAGCCGGCGTATTGACGAGTCTTTAGAGTCCTACACAGAGGTTTCCTGGCTCAAGCGAAACGAAATAGGAGCGCATATGAGATATGTGAGGGACCGGGAATAATACCAGTATGTGATACTAAATTCTATTCTCGTGATATGTATCATCGGACGGTTATATATGATATAGCCGGGTTACCGAATCAAATGTTGATTCGATATATTGATACACTTGATATTAGTTGGTTATATGTAGTATGACCGAATCATTAAATCAAGTGTTGATTTAATTATTTAATGTATAATTATATATTTGATATATTACTTTACATTAACTAGTATTTGTTCACTTAAGATGGATTTTCTCACTTGATGTGCACATTGTATATATGACATAGTTTTGTGCAATAGTTTGTATCATGTTTGATGATACATGCAAACTTGGGTGTGTGTATGCTTTAAACCATCTTTAGGTTAATGGTTATGTTTTAATTTGTTTTTATTTATTTTCTTTATTCTTTTTGGCAAGAAATGAAATGGTGGCTATCTTTGTTTTTTGCTTTAAGCTTCATGAAGCTTCTTAGCACTATCAACCATTTTGTTTCTTTCCTTGACCTAACCATTTACCTAAACCCTAGTTTAGTCTCTACACTAGTTATACTCACCCATGGTTGCTAAATGATAAGGATCACTTTATTTTCTATTATTCATAATTCACTTTCTTTTCTTTCTTCTTCTTCTTCTTCATGAAGAGAAGAAACCATTGCTAGAAATTTTCCAAGTGATGAATACAAGTGAGAAATCCAAATCTAAAGTGAACCCACTTCCTATTTCTTCATCCTTTACCACTTGCCATGTAGTAGAGTGTGTTATCTTCACAAGTTTCATGACCTAGTGAAGATGGAGCTTGAGTTTGAGTTGCCTCGACGTAGATCATCTTCGGCATCGATGTCAACGACCTAGCCCGCCCATTTCTCCGATGAAATCGACGCTAGAGTCGGGGATCCGATGATCGCAGCGGAGGGACATCATCACGGAGCTAGAGAGGTGGAGGACCGGATCTACAAAGGTTGTAGTCATTTTCACTTAGTAGCAAAAGTAGTTTTCTTGCTTACTTTCTCCTTACCTCTAGTTAACGATCTAGTTTAGGGTTCTTTGGCACATAGAAAAATTTGAATTGGAAATGTTTGATCAGTTGTAGAACCTCATGGGTGTGCCTAGGAACCCTACACACATCTATGATGTCAACTGAGTGGGACGTCATCTCGTCAAAAGCTCGTACGAACCTCTTACTCCACTTTTTTCTAATGTCGACTGATTCGGATCCGTCTCTTCGTGGCTGCATGGACTGCGCTCCAATATCTATACGCATATCTAGAGTCTCCCAAGCAATGTATCACATCACATGATATCCGAACGACGTCGAACCTTTCGATCGATTCGTCAAAGTCCTATAATTCCCCGAGAGCTCAACTCTTAAGTACATTTTAATAATATCCAGTACATGCCACAGTACCTATGGACCAGCCGTAGAAGGGAAATCCCAAGCCTCATTAATGGCACCGCGGAACTGCCGCAAACCCTAAGGTTCCAAAGCGTTCCCATAGTCATTATATCGTGTTAGGGTTTTATTGTTCTAGAGGGTCCACAGAATTACTTGCATGCTTTTCCGAATACCTTAAACTTGGAAAAATGGGTTTCTGATATTCGATCGTCTTCTATCGACTCTCAACGTACCTGCGTGAAGTCTTCCCTAGCTGGAATCAATCAATCTGATGACCTGGCATCGGGGTATGCAATGAACCACATGTCCTAGTCATTCCTCCTTAGGTGACTAAAGATCTTCTATCATATCTTTAAGTATAAACTGATGCTGCAATAGCTTCAAACATCTGGGGCGATATCTTTTCATTCGCAGCAACAGCTGAATCATTCATCCGCACGCTGAACAGTGCCTTAATCATCAAGAATAATCGGTGCATTGACAGTCATCACATTCTGGCTGGCCTCTATCAGTGGCCCAATCCTCGGGTGCTGATCTGCAAGTTCGAGAAATTTTGTAAAAGCAATCCTTCAAACACTTATGGCGTGAAAACACAATAGGACGGTACATCTATGCAATCGTGTGTTCCTGGAATCATGCCCTGGTCAGTACTCGTCCGTGACGAGCTCGTGCTGACCGCAACTCTAGCCCCAGCTCTCTCTGCCCGTGTAATCGTGGCAGCAAAACCATAAACCGATATCGATGAGGATAGATCATAGGAATGAATATAATGTTTTGCAAGGAAATGTACACCCTAAGGCTTCTTAAGCAGAGTAGCGTATCGTAAGTATGCCGCGGAACATACCCATAGTACGTGACTCTACTTAAGTCACCTACTCTATCAACCAAGGTCAACCTACGTTGTAACACCTTAGGATTTGTTTAGTGAATAATTATATTTAAATAATGGTTTTTAACGAAAAGTTTACCAAATTGTGTTTTAAATATTTTTCCTAATTTAATAAATATTTTTCCAAAATTTTCCTAGGTTTGCACACACATGTGCATGTAAACTAGGGTTTTTAAATAAGATTTACCATAATTATTAACCATGGTGGGTTAATCTTGAGGGTTAAAGTCTTTTGGGTTTTAAGTGGATTTAATTAGCTAATTAAGTTTAGGTTGGTTTTAATATGGAAAAAGGGGATTTAAAATTGTTTTGTTGACTTGAGAGAGAGAGGGACATGGCAAGCCCATGCTTGCAATTAATGTGGAGAGAGAGAGAGGAATGGGAAGGCTTGACCCTAAGCTCACTTGCAAACTCTCTCATTTTACACTTGCTCACTCTCACTCTCACACACACACACAACAGAAGATCCAGCAGCAGCTGCAGCAAACACCAGTTTCAGCACCAGAGCAGCAGCAGCAACTGCATCAGCACTCCATGCACCCCCAGCTCACCCCCAGCAGCCCCAGCTCCATGTAGCAGCAGCCCCCTATGCAGTAGCAGCCCCAGCAGCACCAGCTTCAGCTCCACAACCCCAATAACAGCAACATCAACAGCAATAAGCAGCAGCATCAGCAGTAGCAGTGGCAGCAGCTTCTATTCATAGGCAGTGCCTGTAGCAGACCCCTCCTCTTCTCTTCTTCTCCTGAACCAGCGTAGTAGGGATCGAGTGAGGTATAATTTCTGAGCTCCCCTTGCTTGTGTGCTAGACTTGTGAGTTGGTTTAGTTTATTTAGTGTGCTTAGTAGTTGATTATCACTAGACTTGGTGTTTTAGCAATATTTGTGGTAATTAGTGAGATCTTTGCGTAAGTTAGGTTAATTTTAGTTAGACTAGGTTAGTTAGGAGCTTTTGAGGCCAGGTGAACCTAGTTTAACCCCAATTACACTAAAATACCACCAGTTTCCTTATTGATGCAATTTATCGTATTTGTGCAAATTTGAGATTTCTGGAACTGCTATTGACCCGGTGAGTTTAGAATGAAATTGAGAAGACTGCAGTATTGTGGACATGTGCTGATACCCCAAGTGAAACCCGACCCCCTAACTGCTACTGTGGGCCGCCGATTTCCTCTTTCTGGCCGCAAATTGCGGCCAGATGGGTAGGGTTTTGGGTGGTGTTTGGTCCTGTAGGTGTCTGCTAGTGTGTAGGGTTCTATGGTATATATATTTTTGTAAGTTTAGTTCTGTAGAAAAATCTGGGACCAAATACCTATTTTGCCGTTTTTCTAAACCTTCGCGACACGCGTGATACGTGAGTAGGTTTGGGTTTCTGCGTATCGCGGCGCGTCGGGGTAGTTTCAGGCGCGTGATCACACGTTTTAGCGTATCGCGCACTCACGCGATTGGTTTGCGACACGGGTTTCTAGTTGGACTATAATGTCGCGTTTTTGTGAATTGAACTTATGTGTGATATATGTTATGTGATTCTAGGTTCGCTGGCCAGTGAGACGGACGCTGCGAAGAAGGGCAAGCAAGTGGTTGGATACACTTAGCGCGAGACACGGTGAGTAGATTTCACATCTACGGGGATATCGCTCGCATGGCGTTATGCGTCAGGGCTGATAGGACCTTATTGTTATAAACTGCATATACTATACCATGGATTGCCATCACATATTGCATTCCCTGCCATATATACATATTGTTTAGAACTGATAGAACACCGCACTATTACTAACGGTTTATGTTGCACGGGCATTATTTTGCATGCTACACACACACCGTTAGTAATTGCCATGTCACACTCACTGTAGAACTGCCATGATTATACTGTTGTATATTGCCGTAGTTCATCTTACATGTGATTGATTATGATTTCCTAAAAATTGGGAGCCTCATGACATCTTTAAAACGGAAACTATCTTAAAAAGCGGTTTTCCCCTTATACCCACATCATGGATTGATTACATTGTACCTCACATTGGATTTATTTATTAGTGATGGATTTTCATGTGATTTCTGGTTTTGAGGACCGTGGAATTTTTTTAAGGAAAGATGTGCTATTTTGAAAAACCCGGTATCTCGTGATATGATATTTTGGTGCGTCCACCACGCGTTTTCTCGGTGCTGAGACGTGTGCTTGAAACCCGATTCGAGGAGTGATGATCCGTTTGCGGGTTCGTGGTGGGCCCGGTATGGTTCCCCTCGGCGAGATGATCGATGGGTTTTGCCGATTGAGCCTGGAGGCGGGCGAGTACCTACCGGTGACTGGTTGGACCTGGCAGTTGTCCAGAGGATACTGACCAGAGTCGAGAGATGGATGCGGGATGATCCGTACTGCCCGGGCCGAGGGCCGATACCGCAGACGGACCCCGTGGGGCCGATCCGGACTGACGGAGCCCGATATACGAGGATTTGCGTGTCGATGCTGGACACGAGTATTTTATGATATTTTGGGTGCCGATGTTGGGCACTCGTGATTTCTCAGAGATATACAGGATTTGAGGGCCGATGGGTGTGCCGGCGCCTGAGTGTATTGGGATTTGGTGCAGCCAGAGGCACCGTCTAGTGTTTTCCATGATGACATATTCCATGTAGATATTATTTATCCCATGCTCAGTATTGATTACTATGTATCTCATCCTGTAGCATTTACCTGATTGAGCACTTGTATTACTATTGCATCCACTGTTCGGCATGCATTGATATCATCTGCTGGCATTAGTAGAGCCACGCTATATGTGCATGCTCGCGATCACCCTTATATGTTATCTCTATTCACGAGCTGGCAACTCACCCCCGTTGTGCCACAGTATTTGCAGGTTGCCCTTGAGAGTAGTCGCAGCTGGCTGTTTACCGCATCTTTTGGCACAGATACCCTTGCTGAGGCGAGTTAGCCTTTTGCTGTTAGGTGGGTTTTGTACGGTATCTGTTATCTTTCAGTTGTATATTGATGTATCTAGTACTCTCCATCTACCTTTCTGTATTGAATTAGAGACAGTTGTGAGGACGATTTGTATGATTTTATATTCTGGTGTCGAGCTCGCATGTGAGCCGACTTTATGTTATGCAGTCTTTCCTTTGCTATATTGTCTTTACTTTACTTTGTATTCTTCGCTACGACGTCGTATATCATATTTGTGATTCTTTATTCATTTCACTTGTCATTTCTGTTATACCTTGCTTTTACCCGATTTGCGGGGCAAATGTTTAAAAAGGAAATGCTACCAAAATTATAAAAGTTTTAACTCTTGAACTTAAAGGGATTTCTACTAAATTAATAAGATTTTTTTCGGACACGCATGACTGTTTTTACGAAATGTTTTAAATCACTCTATATTTATTGGTTTGATTTCTGGGTTCGGCTTACTTAGCCCCGTTACGCCTGTAGACGTTGCGTGGTTAAGTGCCGGTCACGAGTCGAAACTCTCGGGTCGTGACAAAGTTGGTATCAGAGCGTAGGTTTTACCTTCGGAGTGTAGGATGACCCTGGTATGATGGAGTAGGTAGCTGCAGCAGGGTAGCGTAGTGTGTGTATGTTCCGCGGCATACTCACGACACGGTACTCCGCTTACGCGACCTTAGGACTTATTGATTTGATCCCTCCTTATATTCTTGCGATTCGATTTCCGTGTTCTTATCGAATCCAAATTTTCTTTCAGCCATTATGCCGCCTAAGACTACGAGGCCACAGAGAGCGGCCGCGAGGGCCGAGATTCGAGTTGACTCGTCCGAGACGAGGACTGATCCGGGCAGTACGCCGGTTGTACCCGAGCAGGCTGTTCCTGCCGTGACAGAGCAGATCGCCACGCTAGGGGCTGGTATGCAGGAGATGCGCCAGACGGTGGGATCTAGCATGCAGGAGATGCGCCAGATGATAGGATCGCTAGTTGAGACGCTTCAAGCCCAGCGACCAGAGGTAGCTCCACCTGTTCCAGAGACCGCGATGGTACCTACCGCACAGCCAGTTGCCCCTGCAGCCACGGAGGTGATCACAGTGTCGCTATCAGAGTTCATGAGGCTGAAGCCTCCGGTCTTCACAGGCACCGATACAGCCGAGGACCCACAGTCTTTCATCGACAGGATGGCCAGGATATGCCGTTCCCTCAGATGCGCAGATGCGAGATGGGTCGAGTTCGCGAGCTTTCGCCTGGAAGGTCTTGCGCGAAAGTGGTGTGATTCCGTTGAGAAGGGCAGAGCAGCAGGTCTTCCTCCTATGACCTGGACGGAGTTCGTGACCATATTTCTAGCCCGTTTCCTTTCCCAGAGTGTTAGGGATGCCCGAGCACGCAGGTTTGAGTCCTTTCGCCAGACGCCAGGGATGACAGTGGCAGAGTATGATGTGCTGTTTACAGAGCTAGCAGTCTATGCTCCATATTTAGTGGCTACCGAGGAGTTGCGAGTCAGGAGATTTGTTCGAGGCTTGCTTACACCATTGTTCCTTGCGATCAGCGCACAGCACTACGAGACCTATGCAGCAGCTGTAGACGCAGCCCTAGTGGTCGAGGAGCACCTTGCTGAGACTTCGGCAGTTCCAGAGCCGAAGAGAGTTCGTACTGGTATTTCCGCACGGAGACAGACATTCAGGCACCTCGACAGGTATCGTTCTGGTACGGGGAATGGCAGAGATTCGGGACGAGGTCGGATGTTTAGTTCGTATCCCCAAAAAAGTCAGCAGTCGCCGCGGGGTTGCTTCAGATGTGGCAGCCTACTTCACCTCGTTCGAGATTGTCCAGAGACACACCGGAGGGAGGCAGCGGCACCACATGTTACCTTACCACCTTCACCACCCCAGAGGGCGTTGCCCGTTGTACCTACCGTTGCTCCGCGCCAGACTCATGCACAACGAGGTCGTGGGCATGGGGGAGTTGCTCAGAGGGGGCGAGGTGACCGAGGCAGAGGGCAGTCAGTCGCAGGTGGTGGACAGGCGAGGGTTTTTGCTTTGACACATCAGGACGCGCAGGCGTCCAATGCTGTGGTTTCAGGTATCCTTCCTGTATGTTCAATTGATGCACATGTATTGTTCGATCCCGGATCCACACACTCGTACGTATCCACGCACTTTGTGCCGAGTCTGGGTAGAGAGTCCTGCTTGCTTGATCAGCCGCTTGTGGTGACCACTCCTGTGGGAGAGTCGTTTGTTGCTAGGCACGTGTTCCGATCCTGTACCGTCTGTATTGGCGAGAGAGAGTTGCCTGTCGACTTGATCCTTCTGGAGATGTTGGACTTCGACGTTCTTTTGGGTATGGATTGGTTAGCCACGTGCTATGCTTCTGTGGACTGCTGTGAGAAGACAGTTAGATTCTACTTTCCCGGTGAGTCGTTTTTTGTTGTGTTGGGGGACCGTGGTGCCGCCCCTCACAGTGTGATTTCTTCTTTTCGCGCTGGACAGCTTTTGAGGAAGGGATGTCAGGGATTTCTCGCATATGTTTGCGATGCTAATGCTACACAGGTTCCATTGGACCAGGTTCCGGTTGTTAGCGAGTTTCCTGATGTGTTCCCTGCCGAGCTTCCAGGGTTGCCGCCCGAGCGCGACATTTCTTTCTGTATTGATTTGGTTCCTGGCTCGGGGCCTATTTCCATACCGCCTTATCGGATGGCCCCGGCGGAACTTCGAGAGTTGAAGGGTCAGTTGCAAGACTTGCTGGACAAGGGACTTATTCGACCCAGTGTTTCTCCTTGGGGTGCTCCAGTCCTGTTCGTCAAGAAGAAGGATGGCAGTTTGCGTCTGTGTATCGACTACCGCCAGCTGAACAGGGTGACAGTGCGGAACAAGTATCCTTTGCCGCGTATCGACGATTTGTTCGACCAGCTTCAGGGGGCAGGGTACTTTTCGGGGATCGATTTACGATCGGGCTATCATCAGCTGCGGGTTCGACAGGAGGACATTCCTCGGACAGCCTTCCGTACGCGCTACGGCCATTACGAGTTTTTGGTGATGTCGTTCGGACTCACCAATGCGCCAGCAGCATTCATGGACTTGATGAACCATATTTTCCGGCCTTACTTGGATCTGTTCATTATAGTCTTCATCGACGATATCTTAGTGTATTCCCGGAGTAGTGAGGAGCACGAGCAGCACCTGCGGATTACATTGCAGACCTTGAGGGAGCACCAGCTTTATGCGAAATTCTCCAAGTGTGCTTTTTGGCTGGACAGCGTGGACTTCTTGGGACACGTGATTTCATGAGACGGTATATGTATAGACCCGAGGAAGATCGAGGCCGTTCAGCGTTGGCCCAGACCCACATTGGTGACGGAGATTCGCAGCTTTTTGGGGTTGGCCGGTTACTACAGGCGTTTTGTGCAGGACTTCTCACGTATTGCTACACCGTTGACCGGGTTGACCCGGAAGGGAGTTCCCTTCGATTGGACGGAGGAGTGCGAGCACAGTTTTCAGCAGTTACGAACTCGGCTGACGACGGCACCGGTGTTATCTTTACCTTCCGGATCGGGCGGATTTGTGGTCTTTTGTGATGCCTCTCGAGTGGGGTTAGGGTGCGTTTTGATGCAGCACGACAGGGTGATCGCGTATGCTTTACGACAATTGAAGTAACATGAACAAAACTACCCCACTCATGACTTGGAGATGGCTGCAGTGGTCTTCGCACTTAAGATCTGGCGACATTATCTATACGGCGAGTCGTGCCAGATATTCACGGATCACAAGAACCTGAAATACATATTCCAGAGGCGGGACCTGAACCTTCGGCAGCGTCGATGGATGGAGTTAGTGAAGGATTACGACTGCGAGATCTTATATCACCCGGGCAAGGCAAATGTGGTGGCGGATGCTTTGAGCAGGTGGCCCGAGAGTAGTCTATCTTGTTTGAGCGCAGTACAGGAGCAATCATCCACAGATTGGCAGATATTATGCGACAGCCGGATATAGTTCGAGTTCACGCCGATTGGAGGACAGATAGCGCATGTCCGTGCACGCCCACAGTTGATCGATCGTATACGTGAGGCACAGCTCAGTGATGACCGATGTTCAGAGATCATGGCACAGATTGGACAGGGCAGATTTTCCGAGTTCGTGATCGATGATCGGGGGATACTACGGTTTGGAGTCAGACTGTGCGTACCAGATGTTGAGGGACTGAGGCACGAGACTCTTGAGGAGGCACATCGGTCGGTATATAGCGTCCATCCCGGTTCCACCAAGATGTATCATGATATGAGAGATGTTTATTGGTGGGACGGAATGAAGAGGGACATCGTGGATTTCGTGTCGAGATGCCTGACTTGTCAGCAAGTCAAGGCTGAGCACCAGAGGCCCGCGGGAGAGCTACAGCCGTTACCCATTCCGGAGTGTAAATGGGAACAGATTTCGATGGATTTCGTGGTGGGTCTACCCAGGACTAGTCGGGGATATGACTCTATCTGGGTGATCGTGGATCGTATGACGAAAGCGGCTCACTTCCTACCGGTGAAGACGACTTTCGGATTTACTCAGTATACCCAGATCTACATTGACGAGATAGCGCGACTACACGGAGTCCCGACGTGCATTGTATCCGACAGAGGCACCCAGTTTACTAGTAGACTATGGCAGAGGCTTCAGGAGGCTTTGGGCACTCGCTTGAGTTTCAGCACAGCATTTCATCCGCAGACCGACGGACAGTCAGAGCGGACCATCCAGACTCTCGAGGACATGCTCAGAGCTTGTGTATTAGATTTCGGAGGTAGCTGGGATCATCATTTGCCCTTGGTAGAGTTCTCCTACAATAACAGCTACCAAGAGACCATTCAGATGGCACCATTTGAGGCTCTCTATGGAGGAGATGCAGGTCGCCCACTTGTTGGACAGAGCTCAGTGAGGGCAGTATCTTAGGGCCACAGATCGTTGAGGAGACGACCGCGAAGATCCAGTTGATTCGCGATAGGATGAGAGCAGCCCAGAGTAGGCAGAGATCTTATGCAGACCGTCGGTGACGCAGACTTGAGTTTTCTGTTGGCGATCATGTTTTCTTGAGGGTCTCCCCAATGAAAGGTGTGATGAGGTTTGGAAAGAAGGGGAAGCTCAGTCCCAGGTATGTGGGCCCCTTCGAGATCCTCGAGCGTGTTGGTGCAGTAGCCTACCGTTTAGCCCTTCCGCCCAGCTTTCCAGATGTGCATCCCGTATTTCATGTCTCGATGCTCCGCAGATATCTTCATGATCCTTCGCATGCGATTCAGCATCCGACGATCCAGCTTGAGCGTGACCTTTCCTTTGCAGAGCAGCCGGTGATGATCTTGGATCGACAAGTGAAGAAACTGATATCGAAGGACATTCCATCAGTTAAGGTGCTTTGACGTGGCCAGAACCGTGAGGAGGTCACTTGGGAGACCGAAGGCGAGATGATGAAGACGTATCCCCATCTTTTTGAAGGTACGTGTAGTTAGATTTTTGAAATTCGGGGACGAATTTCTTTAAGGGGGAGAGATTGTAACACCTTAGGATTTGTTTAGTGAATAATTATATCTAAATAATGGTTTTTAACGAAAAGTTTACCAAATTGTGTTTTAAATATTTTTCCTAATTTAATAAATATTTTTCCAAAATTTTCCTAGGTTTGCACACACATGTGCATGTAAACTAGGGTTTTTAAATAAGATTTACCATAATTATTAACCATAGTGGGTTAATCTTGAGGGTTAAAGTCTTTTGAGTTTTAAGTGGATTTAATTAGCTAATTAAGGTTAGGTTGGTTTTAATATGGAAAAAGGGGATTTAAAATTGTTTTGTTGACTTGAGAGAGAGAGGGACATGGCAAGCCCATGCTTGCAATTAATGTGGAGAGAGAGAGAGGAATGGGAGGGCTTGACCCTAAGCTCACTTGCAAACTCTCTCATTTTACACTTACTCTCTCTCACTCTCACACACACACACACAGCAGAAGATCCAGCAGCAGCTGCAGCAAACACCAGTTTCAGCACCAGAGCAGCAGCAGCAACTGCATCAGCATTCCATGCAGCCCCAGCTCACCCCCAGCAGCCCCAGCTCCATGTAGCAGCAGCCCCCTATGCAGTAGCAGCCCCAGCAGCACCAGCTTCTGCTCCACAACCCCAATAACAGCAACATCAACAGCAATAAGCAGCAGCATCAGCAGTAGCAGTGGCAGCAGCTTCTATTCAGAGGCAGTGCCTGTAGCAGACCCCTCCTCTTCTCTTCTTCTCCTGAACCAGCGTAGTAGGGATCGAGTGAGGTATAATTTCTGAGCTCCCCTTGCTTGTGTGCTAGACTTGTGAGTTGGTTTAGTTTATTTAGTGTGATTAGTAGTTGATTATCACTAGACTTGGTGTTTTAGCGATATTTGTGGTAATTAGTGAGATCTTTGCGTAAGTTAGGTTAATTTTAGTTAGACTAGGTTAGTTAGGAGCTTTTGAGGCCAGGTGAACCTAGTTTAACCCTAATTACACTAAAATACGACCAGTTTCCTTATTGATGCAATTTATCGTATTTGTGCAAATTTGAGATTTCTGGAACTGCTATTGACCCGGCGAGTTTAGAATGAAATTGAGAAGACTGCAGTATTGTGGACATGTGCTGATACCCCAGGTGAAACCCGACCCCCTAACTGCTACAGTGGGCCGCCGATTTCCTCTTTCTGGCCGCAAATTGCGGCCAGATGGGTAGGGTTTTGGGTGGTGTTTGGTCCTGTAGGTGTCTGCTAGTGTGTAGGGTTCTATGGTATATATATTTTTGTAAGTTTAGTTCTGTAGAAAAATCTGGGACCAAATACCTATTTTACCGTTTTTCTAAACCTTCGCGACACGCGTGATACGTGAGTAGGTTTGGGTTTCTGCGTATCGCGGCGCGTCGGGGTAGTTTCAGGCGCGTGATCACACGTTTTAGCGTATCGCGCACTCGCGCGATTGGTTTGCGACACGGGTTTCTAGTTGGACTATAATGTCGCGTTTTTATGAATTGAACTTATGTGTGATATGTGTTATGTGATTCTAGGTTCGCAGGCCAGTGAGACGGACGCTGCGAAGAAGGGCAAGCAAGTGGTTGGATACACTTAGCGCGAGACACGGTGAGTAGATTTCACATCTACGGGGATATCGCCCGCATGGCGTTATGCGTCAGGGCTGATAGGACCTTATTGTTATATACTGCATATACTATACCATGGATTGCCATCACATATTGCATTCCTTGCCATATATACATATTGTTTAGAACTGATAGAACACCGCACTATTACTAACGGTTTATGTTGCACGGGCATTATTTTGCATGCTACACACACACCGTTAGTAATTGCCATGCCACACTCACTGTAGAACTGCCATGATTATACTGTTGTATATTGCCGTAGTTCATCTTACATGTGATTGATTATGATTTCCTAAAAATTGGGAGCCTCATGACATCTCTAAAACGGAAACTATCTTAAAAAGCGGTTTTCCCCTTATACCCACATCATGGATTGATTACATTGTACCTCGCATTGGATTTATTTATTAGTGATGGATTTTCATGTGATTTCTGGTTTTGAGGACCGTGGAATTTTTTTAAGGAAAGATGTGCTATTTTGAAAAACCCGGTACCTCGTGATATGATATTTTGGTGCGTCCACCACGCGTTTTCTCGGTGCTGAGACGTGTGCTTGAAACCCGATTCGAGGAGTGATGATCCGTTTGCAGGTTCGTAGTGGGCCCGGTATGGTTCCCCTCGGCGAGATGATCGATGGGTTTTACCGATTGAGCCTGGAGGCGGGCGAGTACCTACCGGTGACTGGTTGGACCTGGCAGTTGTCCAGAGGATACTGACCAGAGTCGAGAGATGGATGCGGGATGATCCGTACTGCCGGGGCCGAGGGCCGATACCGCAGACGGACCCCATGGGGCCGATCCGGACTGACGGAGCCCGATATACGAGGATTTGCGTGTCGATGCTGGATATGAGTATTTTATGATATTTTGGGTGCCGATGTTGGGCACTCGTGATTTCTCAGAGATATACAGGATTTGAGGGCCGATGGGTGTGCCGGCGCCTGAGTGTATTGGGATTTGGTGCAGCCAGAGGCACCATCTAGTGTTTTCCATGATGACATATTCCATGTAGATATTATTTATCCCATGCTCAGTATTGATTACTATGTATCTCATCCTGTAGCATTTACCTGATTGAGCACTTGTATTACTATTGCATCCACTGTTCGGCATGCATTGATATCATCTGCTGGCATTAGTAGAGCCACGCTATATGTGCATGCTCGCGATCACCCTTATATGTTATCTCTATTCACGAGCTGGCAACCCACCCCCGTTGTGCCACAGTATTTGCAGGTTGCCCTTAGGAGTAGTCGCGGCTGGCTGTTTACCGCATCTTTTGGCACAGATACCCTTGCTGAGGTGAGTTAGCCTTTTGCTGTTAGGTGGGTTTTGTACGGTATCTGTTATCTTTCAGTTGTATATTGATGTATCTAGTACTATCCATCTACCTTTCTGTATTGACTTAGAGACAGTTGTGAGGACGATTTGTATGATTTTATATTCTGGTGTCGAGCTCGCATGTGAGCCGACTTTATGTTATGCAGTCTTACCTTTGCTATATTGTCTTTACTTTACTGTGTATTCTTCGCTACGGCGTCGTATATCATATTTGTGATGCTTTATTCATTTCACTTGTCATTTCTGTTATACCTTGGTTTTACCCGATTTACGAGGCAAATGTTTAAAAAGGAAATGCTACCAAAATTATAAAAGTTTTAACTCTTGAACTTAAAGGGATTTCTACTAAATTAATAAGATGTTTTTCGGACACGCATGACTGTTTTTACGAAATGTTTTAAATCACTCTATATTTATTGGTTTGATTTCTGGGTTCGGCTTACTTAGCCCCGTTACGCCTGTAGACGTTGCGTGGTTAAGTGTCGGTCACGAGTCGAAACTCTCGGGTCGTGACATACGCGATGAAAGTTCGGGTCTAATACCCCCTCGACCAAGTCTAAGTTCCGTAAGGTCAAGCCTAGGTTCCGAATAAATATACGCCTTAAGCTGCGCATAGTCAAACATAGACTCGAACCAAGGTTAAACCTAGCACTCTGATACCAATTTTGTCACGACCCGAAATGGCACGTGACTGGAACTTGAATCATATGAAGTCTATAGGACCCCATCTAATTCAAGTAAGCAAAAATCCCAGAAATCTAAACCATTTAAAAGTAGAAAGTGAAGGAAAACTTGTTTAAAGGTTTGCGTATAAATCACTTTGAAAGTCGTAGTAAACATTTTTAAAACATCAAGTCTTTTCCGAAAATTTCGGCAGAATCTCCTTTGTAAATATTGACCCTAAACGGGTACAACATGAATAATATGCATAAATGATAAAAGGCATCACCAAGCGGGTGCTAGCTCTTCGTCAATTGGCGGACATAATCACGCAATGCAATATAATATACAACGCCGAAGGGCGAGGATCAAAACTCATTAAGAAAAAACAATATCATCAAGAAAACCATAATAATACAAACGCGACTCTAAATCCGAAAGAATATGCACTGGTCTTCTAAGTCTATAAAATAATACAGTCTGGTTGATGGAGTTACAAGATACAACTGAAATAAATAAATGTACGATGGTGGTCACGATACAAGTGAATCCACCTACCAAAGCAATCACCCGGAAGGAAGCAGTGTGCCAGCAAAGCCGCCAAGAAAACCTGTACGGCAAAACCTGCAAGAAACTGTGGCACAACGGGGGTGAGTTTCCAACTCATGAGTAGAAAACATCAACGAGCAGAAATCGCATGTATGACTCCATCCTAGGTCATACGATAATATATATCCTCAATATAAAAACCTGTACCATCTACACATGAGTGTAATATCAAGTGCCCGTGTCAGTGCCTTAGGTAGCAACATAATATATATATGATGTATGAATGCATTAAAATAAAAACAGAATACCTCATGAAAGAGAAACTGTTTTCTGTATTTAGTGAGATTTCTGTATATAAAAATCGAAGCATTGTCGATGAAATCATCAAAGAATCAGTGTCAAGCATCGATAAAAAATATATATCCCAATATCTCAATATCTCAGGCTCCGGCAATCCGGACTGGCCCGTATCATCAAATTTCAATATCTAGGGCTCCGGCAATCCTGACTGGCCCATATCATCAAATCTCAAGACCACGTCGGTATCTACCGGATATCCAGCGCGTCATAATAAAATCAACGGTCGGTTGTGTTCTCCTGCCAGGCTCAATGCCATCATCTGCGACCATCTTGCCACAGGGTACCGCACCGGGTCCACCATGCACCCACAAACGGTTTCTCCTCCTCCTCGAATCGGGTGTATGATATCGCTCAAGAGCCGAGAAAACTCATGGTGGACATATCTCAAATCATATTATGAGAAAACCAAAATTTTCTCTTTAGAAATGATAATCAGTTATAAAATCCTTGCGGTTTCTCCAAATCCATAAATCTCATGGAAATCCGAAATCTCAAAATCACGATGTCAACAGACAGTGAATACTGGCATAAAGCTCTATAATATTTCATGACAAATGAATGTATAAATGCATGAAGTATCTCAGTAATAAATGCAATATCTAATCTAGCACAATAATGATATATCGGAACTAGCGATATCAATGAATTAATATTCTCTAAAGTGTACGCGACATGGCAATTACCGATGATGATGTGTGTGAGCCGGCAAGCAAGTGTTCATAGACATACGCATCATCAGTAATGGTGCTGGTGTCCTGATAACATGGGTTCAATATAACAATAAAAACACATTTAAACATGCAATGCGATGCGAATAGCAAGAAAATGCGGAAAATGAACAATAAACGCAATAATAAAGAATCTACATTAACATACACGAGTCATACAGTTTGGCATTGAAATAGCACGAATCGTGGTGTTTAGAAAATATGGGCTACGGTGTTTTTAAGAAAAAGTGTGTCCTTCAAAATATCCATTGTATCCCTTGGCCTGTCTTTAAAATACTCATGATTCGTTAGTTTTGGAAGTAAGTATGACTCGAGCCCAGTCTAACATCTACTAAGTAAGCTACAGGACTAAACTAACAGACTAATCGAAAGGGTAAGAAAAACCACCTAAGTTTGAGTCGATATTTATATCTAGTAGTCGGTGATCCCGCCTCAATAGTGTCACACACAATACAATATATAGTATGACATCCTCGAGTCAAGAGTGCGGATCAATCATCATAATTATATCACGTACGGTAAATCCATCGTACGGCATCCCAAATCTGGGTACGGGTCGAATATCACATATAACACAACATCCATATGGTATCATCGTCGCATATCATGAACTGGGGATACTGATCTAAAGTCTAGTACATACTCATACCATCAACATATATATACATATGCGTGTGTATGAGAATACATCGCCTAAAGACCCGCTATAATCTCAAGTCGTATCTCATAATACGAACCAAGTCACATCACCGATCTCGTGGCATCATGCCCAATCTCATCGACTCATCTCCAAGTACCATATACTATCCTCATCATCCATGTATATGTATACATATATATATATATATATATATACATACTCACATACATATATGTATATATATATATATATCCCCATATACGCACAAGAAAGTAAAATGTATGCGTGTGTGCGCGCGCGCGCGCGTGTACCTTATTCTAGAGTTTCGCGACTAAAAACTAGCTAACGACACTATCATCCAATTATACTAGAATTAACCCATGATCTTCTAAGATCATACTTGCTAACTATCCAAGTTTCACAAACACATATTTATATATAACTATAATATATCATAGGCTACACTACGAACTGCGGGGGTGCTATACGCCATCCACCCGACTTCCCCCATAGATATATATCTACTCACCTTGATCCTTGCTTGCCAAAGTCGATGTCGCCATCCTCTTTTTCATCATCCGAAGTCTACATGGGGGGGGGGGGGGTACCTACATGTCATATCATATCGTGTCACATTAAAATCCAATTCGAAACCAAAACAACACACGAATCGTACATAGGTTAAAACCTATGGTCTACGCATGCAAGAAAGTCCCAACAATCCTCGATGTCGATGTACAAACGTCAAACCATCGAGTTAAAAACCAAATACCAAAACTCAAGCTAAAACGAAGTCGCAAAACAAAGCAGCAACTCAAGAACCCCCCCCCCCCCAAGATTTTACCCTAGGTTGAATTAGCCAATTTTGCACATGTGGAAGGTCTAGTTTACTGAAGATAAAGCCATGGACCAAACACGAATCATTTCCACACTACCCAGGCCGCAATTTGCAAACAATGGGAATAAATCTGCGGCCTGGTGAGGGAGATGGGGTCTCGGGTCTTCAGGGCAGCTTCTAGGTCACCTGCACACATCTCTATAATCGCTATAAATTTTTCAGGTGCCCCGGGTCATAGCAGATCTCAAAAACACATCACCAAAGTCAATAAAATCCGATATCGAGGTTTCTAAGTTTGGGGTTTGGGGTTCTAGTCTCTGGTTTAGTTCACAATACTAACACCACAGGGGTTGTATGGCCTGTACTAGCCTCAATTGCACCATAACAATCCAAATCAAGCCCTAACCTCAACTTGAAATTTTCAAACCTCACTAAACTACACTTTAACGCTTCTAAACTATAATGGATGTTAAAGGAATTGAAATACTACACTAAAGATAAAAGAATTACCTCTTTTGGCAACTCAAGAAATTTCTTGAGTTGCCCCAAGTGCTCAAAATCCAATTTTTCTTGATCTCCCATGCTTGTAGTGAGCTTGTGCATGTTTTGTGTGAAGGGAAAGAGGTGTTTTGATGAGGGAATGGGGGTGAAGTGAAGTGGTGGAGGTGGTGGAGGGAGAGGGCAGCCAAGGTTGAGGAGAGGGAGAGGAAAAGATGAAGATAATGATGGAAGAAACAAATGGGGCCAAGGTCAAAGATCCACTCACCTCTTTCTCTCTTCTCTCCCATACCCATACCCAATTGTTTGTTCCTTTCTCTTTTCTTTTCTTTTCTTTTCCTTTTCTTTTAAAACCCAAAACAAATAAACCATATACATAAAAAGAACAAGATGCCATGGTTAAAAATGAAACATGTTTTGTTGCATGTCGTGATGCAAATTTCACGCTTAATGCAAGATTAGCGAAAATTAATCGTTTTTAGCATTAACATTGAATATAATTAATTTTAAAAAATTATAATTTGCCTAAATCACTTAAATCCCTCCAAAAATCACCATTCAATTTAATTTTCCAATATTTCCCAATTTATCGGTATATAATCATACCGCATCATTAAAATATTCATAATATTTATTATTTAAATTATATAATTTCCCAAAAATAATATTTTATTTTTCTGAAATGTTACACTACTGTTGTTCCAGACTATGGGACCCGGCAGGAGGATGAGTATAGCGTCGTTCTAAACTAGCTTTAGAAGTGCACGTGTATATGACTCTGCCAGAGGGTTGTTGTAGTCGGTGGGAGCAACGAAAGCATAGTGGACAAGTTGCTTATGTCTATTTATAGACTAAAGAAGGTATAGCGGTGAAAGATCATCTATTTTTAATGTGACAGTCATAGGTTTTGACTTCATCAGAATAGGAGATGGATCTGTTAAGAAGGTAGTAGGGTGTGATATCTTGGTGTTTGGATAACATGCACTTTGTAGGAAGTAAAATTCCTATACTATGATCTGTTATACTATGGTTGTCACACAGTGGTTTCTCCATATAGGATTTGGATATTATATCTAGCATTCTGGTTACTAGATTTATGTTTTTAGATCTAGATTTGGGCAGTTTCCCAATCTGGGTACTTAGACAGTATTCTAAAGGTGTTTTAGAATGGACGACTCCTGACATGGTGGTGTACCTGCAGGTGATGGAGTCACCATCTCTAAAGGTGTCTTACAGACTAAATGGGAGAGAGATGCGCATGATTGGCATATCATTTGCTTAGGCAATTGAGTCAATCATGAGATGTCAAGTACCATACCAGATATTGTTTTTGCACTAGCTGCAATAAGTTGATATATTAATCCAATCCTTGAGAAACGTTCGGAAGCACTTTATGAACATAAGTGGACGTTCTAGGGATTTGATAACGACAGCCTCCTTCGGGAGACGGTTATCATTACAGGCTTCCAAAGTGACCTGGAAGACAGAGTGACCGTCAGAGTTATATTTTTCCATCTTGACGAGGGGCAGTAGTTTGGACAGGTGGTCCAAGAGGATACCGAGGGAAGCATGGCCCAGGATAATGATTAAATTCAGTTGACGATACAGTCTTAGAAGTAAACTGGATTTGGAGTTCATTTGTGAACTGGGTCCCATCAGATATTCAGATATATTCTATGACAGGTATTGCTCATTTTGGGAGATGGCTTTCTCCGCGAACTTGAGATAAAGAGAGTCATAGAAAGAAACATTGGAGCGGATCCACTCACTAAGGCTACTTCTCGAAAGCAATAGTTTCGCAAACGAGCTTTGTGAAACTGATTAGTAGAGGAGTTGGGTGTTCGGTATCACACGGGCTGTGAGTATGCGACATCGCAATAATTAGCCTTAAGTGCAAGAGGGAGATTGTTGGCTATAATGCCCTCAAGTCAATTTTTGGATCGCAGGCACGTGATTGCAATGATTGAGGAAGGACCTATACTGGTAGAACAATCTTACTCGAGATGATAGTATACTATCTGGTTTGTCTTTATCATCGTGTACATGCTTCAGGTGACATTACAGATCACTATTACATGTTGATAGAGCCGAGAGGATTCTTGCTTGACTACCAGCAGTATGATGGCGATCATATACGTGAGAGTTGGGTAGTCTATAAGCACATCCTTAAAGTGTGCCTAGTTGTGGGAGCTTCGAGACTAGGCATCGATACTCCGAGAGTAGACTGGTGTATACGGATTGAGACCCCGACGAGGGGCGGTGGCCGGTCTCACAACCCATTTGTGTCAGTTGGTTCACCTAAGATGTATACAGGTGCTCATTGTGTTATGAGTACACCGGACGGACACGCCGGGAACATGCTAGTTGGTATTATAGCTATTGTCAGATAGCAGTTCCCTGGTGACATGTGTACAGGTTAGTCTATCGACCTGAGATTGTCATTTGTCTCGTGTGAGTTCCCACTGTGCTTTGATTACTACCCTACCACGGCTCAAAGGATTCGTGCAAACAGGTTTTAGTTGGGTACATTCCTGAGCCACATGGAGGCAGTGAGCGGACCGTCGGGGGATTTGTCTCTCCCGGTATTGGGGGTTGATGTCGCGGAGTGCACGGGTGGCCATCACCAGAAATCCTTGGCCAAGGTAGTCGAGAATTACCGATCTAGGATCGGTAGTTTCTCAGGTGGTGATAGGCTTCATACCGACACTAAATGTCGCGTTATTAGGGGTCTGACTTTATCCACCCCCTAGACTTGATATTCGATACTCATAGACGAACGGACCGGACTGTACGGATATTGTCACTGTCAGGCTCAGTAGGGTTTCAGGATGAGTTTGCTCATCGGCCTCCCTTTCGCTCAATACCTGGGTAGCCGTTACGTACAGCTAGTGCCACTGACGTGCTTATGGTTAAACCCACTACCAGCGTATTGACGATGTTGGAGATAGTGCCCTCATAGTCAATTATTGGATCACAGGTACGTGATTGCAATGATTGCGGAGGACCTATACCGGTAGGACAGTCTTACTCGAGATGATAGTATGCTATCTGGTTTGCCTTTATCAGTCGTGTACATGATCAGGTGACTGATTACATGTTACACTTTGATAGAGCCCTTAGGATCTTGCTTTACTACCAACAGTATGATGGCGATCATATACGTGAGAGTTGGGTAGTTTATATGCATATCCTTAATTGTGGTCCCTAGTCGTGGGAGTTTCGAGACAGGGCATCGATACTCCGGAGTAGACTAGTGTGTACAGTCGAGACCCCGACGAGGGGCGGTGGCCGGTCTCACAAGCCACTGGTGTCAGTTGGATCATCTAAGATGTATACAGGTGCTCATTGGGTTATGAGTACACCGGACAGGACTCGCCGGGAATCTGCTAGTTAGTATTATATCTATCGTCAGATAGCAGTTCCCTGGTGACATGTGTACATGTTAGTTCATCGACCTGAGGTCGTCATTTGTCTCGTGTGAGTTCCCACTGTGCTTTCATTTCTACCCTACCACGGCTCAAAGGAGTAGTGCAAACAGGTAGCTTTTGGGTACAGTCCCGAGCCATATGGAGGAACGTGAGCGGATCGGCAGGGGATTCGTCTCTCCCGGTATTGGGGGCGAGATCGTGCTGTGTCTAGGAGAGCCATTACACAAAGTCCATGGCCATGGCAGGAGATTTACTGGTAGGTACTCCAGTAGTATCTCAGGGTGTTATTGGGCTTCACTCCGACACGACTTATACTGCTATTGGGGGTCTGACGTTACTAGCCCCCTAGGCAGATATGCGATACTCATAGACGAACGGACCGGACTGTATATACATTGTCACTGTTAGGCTCAGTAGGGTTTTTCCGGATGAGTTCGCTCATCGGCATCCCTTGAGGTCAGTCCATGGGCAGCCGTTACGCATTGCTAGTGCCGCTGACGGTTTGTGGTTAAACCCACTGCCAGGGTACTGACGAGTCATTAGAGTCCCCCATAGACAGTTTCCCAAGTTCGGGCGAAACGTTGTAGAGGCCGTATGGTTTTATGGCAGGGTTCGGAAAATGCACGTGCGTTTACGCACGTGTCGATTTTCGGACAGGTGATACTGGTCGGCTTTGGTTTAAGCCGGATCCGAGTATTATATTGAGTAGGTATAATATCTTTGTCTCAGTTGCATTTGTATTCGGTCGTAATACAAATGCGGGTATATTTATACAGTTTCGGGGTTATCCTGAAAGTCGTTTCAGGATCACTTTTGGAAGTTGCCAGTTTCCAGTTTTCTATCATCCGTCTTTTAACATTCGGTTAAAGACGGATTTATCTTTTCTTGGATGAGAGTGAGTCATGCTTCTAGAAGGTTCTAGAAATGGAGAGGTGTCTTGTGACTCATGCTTTGATTTCTAAACATTCTTGTTTTCCTTAAGATCTTTATGCTTGATATTTTCATGTGTTCACACATGATATTTTTCTTGTGGTCACCCCCCCTCTCCTACGATCACCTCCCTCTTTGCTATAAGAGGCCGTCCCCCTCTCCTCTCTCTCACTCTCACTTGGTTGTTGATTTCATTTGTAAATGATATGATAGTATTTTGGATGCATGGAATTTTACAGTTCATTTCATTCCATCACCTGATTCCCTCGGCAACTTCATTAACCGATCGTCTACGGACTTGGACGAAGTGAGACAAAGTCATCTACTCATTCTCTACATCATTCTTGGTCGTCTCTTTTGGCAAACTTGACGATCGAGTTGCCTCAAGTCAGAGGCGGGAGCCCGTTTAAAGAATCGTCGACATGGTGCCACATCGATAAGGATATCGGAGATCGACGAGATCGGAGCAGCCGCAACGGAGCGTGGGATGATGGTTGAAGAACGAAGGACTCGGATCGTTCGGTACAATCTTTCTACACTCTTTACAGTTTGTTAGTTTAGCAATAATGGCAGATCCGGGTTAAAGTATACGATAGCGCCAGTTAAAAGTTTTTGTTCCGCATTTTGGCGTCTGTAGACTGTCGGGGCGCTACCGTATACTTACAGTGGTATCAGAGCCTAACCATTTTTCTATGCTAACTTGTGCTAACGCGTTTAAAACATCGATCGAACCGGAAATCGAAAACTACAAAATTCCATGCTCACAGTTTCTGTCGATTTCAAATGATCTCGTAAAATTATTCTGCATGTCTCAGAAATGTGTGCAGGCTTTTCTAAGAACCACGTAGAAATTTGGGCACGTAATTCGATGATACCGCCGTGGAAACGCGGTCAAACCGCGCTTCCGCGGCTATACAGTGAGATCGTGGCCCCAAATTTTCACAGTGGGTTCTCTGTTGGATTTTGTGGTTTTTGGTAAATATCGTTTTGGCCCAGATTTTGTTAATGTTCACCAGTAAGTCGTGGGGCCCACTTCTTGATATTTGGTCGATCGAAATTTAAACATGTTAGTTTACAGTGCTTACATTATATCTCCGACCGGGAATGTCATTTGATCGGTAAACCGCGTCTGATTGCTATAGTTCTTTTAGACGGGTTTGCGAACGTGACATTCGCGTTGATGTTCTGTGTTGTGCTGTGATGTTGCGGATTTGTCGTGGTGGATAGCAGTGTGCAATGATAGTACAGTTTGTGTTTATTTGTACATTTGATATTGATGTGCTGGGTGGTCCATTCACTATGCTGTAGGGGGCTGCCTCGCTTCAGGTTTTGGTGGGTAACTTGCCGCACCCGTAGGGGTCTAGGTTTCATTGCACAGGCTATCCACACGACAGGGGAACGTCGAGTTTCAGCAGCGGCTCTGTGAAACTCGGGGATCCCAGATTATCTGTATTGTTCTGTGATGCTTATTACTTTTCTGTAATGTTGCATACTATCACGCCTGGAGCGATTATTGTATATTGGTTTATATACTATTAGATGTTGTATATGTTTTACACCCGCGCTAGTCCAGTCCCTGCTCTGTCGTTAGTTAAGTAACCTAACGGGTGATGACGGGACCCAGTGACGAATGCGGATGGCATATACGTACATTTTATTTTCGTTCTTTTCTGGTGTGATTAAATGATGGGACTGTGTTGATTCTGATCAACGCAAAGTAAAACAAACCTGTTTACAGTTGTTGGAACAAATTTAAAAACTGTTGTTACAAAGACGTTTCCTTTTGTTATGCATAGCGGTATTCAGTGGAATATCCTGCACCTCATTCGATGGGGCAAGGGCCGATATCCCTTCACCGGGACTGACCCCTTGGGCAGAAGTTTGCGTCAGAGTAATAACTTCACTATAGTCGATTACAAGTTGCTTTGCATAGCGATATTCAGTGGAATATCCTGCACCTCATTCCACGAGGAAAGAGCCGAGATCCCTTTACCGGGAGTGACCTCTTTAGCAAAAGGTTTTCGCTCCTATATTTTCAAAAGCTATCAGGTTCCTTCAGCGATATCAAGTTCACTACGTTAAAGGTTTTTCGCCTAAAACCAGCCGTAGCCCTCCGTCACTTCTTTTGGGTATTCAGTAGTATTCAAGCTCTGTATTTTGACCTAACGCCAAGGCATAGTGTTTGGTAGCTGCTGGGTATTCAATTGTTGCATAGATAGATGAGTTGGTTTGGGACAGCCGTTCTGCCATTTTGACCTAACGCCAAGGGCATGTGCGGGTGGGTTCAAATTAACAAGATAGTGATGGGTAGAACTTGGCATGTGACTTATGACATTTTGACCTAACGCCAAGGTTATAAGAGCATGGGGCAAAAACTATATCGGGAGTTTCTAAAGAAACTGAAACTTGCCAAGTATGCGCATACCTTCTGGAGTATGAGTAACGCGGATGCATTCCATCACGTTATCATGCGATGAGAGTTGGATCCCGATTCCCACTGATGAGTTGGTTTACTCTTCGGGTGTTCCCGATTGATTCTTCTTTAGGTTTGGAGGAGAATTTGACAGGACAGTGGGAGGTTTCCGGATTAGATAAAGTGATAACCATTCTGATCTAGGTTAGAGTGCACGCAGAGTGTTTCTTTTCTCTCTCTCTTTGGCAGCGACCTTTGACCAACCCTAGACTATGACTCAGTGACCAAGTTGACCGAACCTTCTTAAAATACTGGCTTTTGGATTGTCTATGTTGCATAAGTCATTGCCACTCCTTCTTCTACCCTTTGCATTTCTCAGAACACCCGTATTACTACGGATATCCACTTCCATTGGATAGATCCATCATATGGTTATATACGAACTCGAAGGACTTCTTCGAGGATGGATCCAGGTTCAGGAGAAATAGAATTGGTTTATTCAGTTGTCTTTTATTATCACCTTCTCTCAGGTTGCGAGAGCTCCTTGGTTTAGGAGAGTACACCTATTACGCTTATTGGATAGTCTTATTCCAAACCATAAGCTGGTGCCGAAAGGTAGGGAATGAAGAAAACCAATTAGCCTAAGTAGGGTGTGCAGAAGGTAATATGTAAAGACAAAATAAAGGGATTAGAAAGAGGGTAAAGTAAATTGCGACTGATATCATTCACGACCAAAACCGCATACTTCATCGCCGCTCCTATTTCACCTTTAAAAGAATAAGGTATTATTCAGTTGTCTTTTATCGTCACCTTCTCTCGAGATGCGAGTACTCCTTAGTTTAGGAGGGTACACCTATTATGCTTACTGGATAGTCTTCTTCCAAACCATAGGCTGGTGCCGAACGGTAGGGAAGGAAGAAAACCATTTAGCCTAACGATGGTGTACAGAAGGTAACGACTAAAGACAAATAAAGGGATTTGGTGAGATGGCAATAAAATATACGGTTGGAGTCATGAATTGGATTATGGAAGAGGCATTGCTATGAATACCAGGATACCCCTACGAAACATTTTCATGTTTCAGTGCATTGTTAAAGAAAAACTGTTTTCCCGATTAGACACTTACTCCAAGGGTATGTATTTACCAGGTTTCATTCTCATATCTGTATGGTTTTACAGATGATGAGTGGGAGTAAGATATTGGGAATTAGGTGATCATCCTCATTATATCGGAATTCGTTGTAATTGGTGATATTTGAGGAAATCGCCAGGGTACAGTTTTCAACCTACGACGCACAGGTTATGAGTTGTTTAACTCAGCGGACTTATACGGAGTATTGTATGTTGTCCAGTGTCCTTCAGGACAAAGGGGTAGGTCCTCGTACTATGTTCTGTTTACTTAAAACTTCTCTAGTATTTAGACAAGTGTTTCGTAGAAATACAAGGTCTAAGTTTTGAGAAGTTGTGGGTATAAGAATAAAGTAGAGAACCAGGTATCACAAGTATCGGGATTCTTCAAAGAGATCGAAGATGTAGATTCTTGTGATTGGTATTCAGATGATAGTGATGGTTTTGAGAAACGTGTTTCTCTTTCAGGTTACTCATAATTGGATGGATTCCTAAGTTGAGTAATGCTGATTTGCCTCTTTCCATTAAGTTGATATGCACTGGAGACAGCTGCATGGATTGAATATGGTTCCAATTAAATAAGTGCCAAAGTTTCTGTATTGGATATAGAATGGATCGTACCTTAAAAGATATTAAGGTACGGGGAGTTGTCCAGCTTATGCTTAAAACCAGACTCTGGATAACTCAGGGCACGTTTCTGTAGTGGCTGTTTGTGGGTTGACCCTGGCTATGACGAGGGTTGATATTCTACCATTTGGAACATCAATAGTGATATTGTTCTTGACTCGCCACAATTTTAGTAAAATGGATCTTTTTCAGAAAACAGTAGTGGGAGTATGGTAGAACTGGAAGTGATTCCAGAACCGCGAACGATTACGGAAAATTTAATAGGACCTATATATTCAATCAGGTTTGACATTCCAATAGCCACTCCGCAGATTTGGTGGGTAACCTCAGACACCCGAGAGGTACTTCGGTAGCCTCAAGGACGGTGACAGGGAGGTTCTTATCTACCAAGACTTGACACTACTGTTGTTCCAGGATATGAGACCCGGTAGGAGGGTTGTCGTAGTCAGTGGGAGCATCGGAAGCATAGTGGGCAAGTAGCTTATATCTATTTATAGACTTGAGCAGTTATAGTGGAGATAGATCATCTAATTTTGATATGACAGTCATGGTTTTGACTTCAATCAGAATAGGGGATGGATCTGTTTAAGAAGGTAGTAGCGTGTGATGTCATGGTATTTGATGACATACACAGAGTAGGAAGTAAAATTCCTATACTACGATCGGTTGTACTGTGGTCGTCACACAGTTGTTTCTCCAGACAGGATATGGATATAATATTTGACATTCTGGTTTCTAGATCTATGGTTTTAGATCTGGATTTGGGTAGTTTCCCAATGTGGGTACTTTGACAGATATTCTAGTGGTTTTTGGAATAGTTGACTCTTAGCATGGTGGTGTACCTGCAGGTGATGGAGTCACCCTCTCTAAAGGTGTCTTACAGACTAAAGGGGAGAGGGATGGGCATGATTGGCAGATCACTTGCTTAGGCAATTGAGTCAATCATGTGATGTCAAGTACCACACCAGATGTTATTTTTGCACTAGATGCAATAAGTTTGTATTAATCCAATCCTGGAGAAACATAAGGAAGCAGTTTTAGAACATAGGTGAATGTTCTACGGATTTGATGACGGCTGCCTCCTTCGGGAGACGATTATCATTCCAGGCTTCAAAGGTGACATGGTTGACAGAGTGATTGTCAGAGTTATAGTTTTCTCTCTGACGAAGAGGGACAGTATTATGGACAGGTGGTCCAAGAGGATACTGTGGGTGGCATGGTGCCGGATACTGATTAGGTTCAGTGATCGATACAGTCTAAGAAGTCTGGATTTGGAGTTCATTTATGAACAAGGTCCCATCAGATATCCAGACACATTCTAAGACAGGTATTACTCAATTCGGGAGATGGTTTTCTCCGCGAACTTGAGATTTAGAGAGATATAGAAAGAAACTTTTAGGCGGATCCACTCACTAAGGCTATTTCTCGAACACAATAGTTTTACAAACGGGCTTTGTGAAACTGATTAGTAGAGGAGTTGGATGTTCGGTTTCACACGGGCTGTGAGTAGTCGACATCGCAATAATTAGCCTTGAGTGCAAGTGGGAGATTGTTGGAGATAGTGCCCTCATAGTCAATTATTGGATCACAGGTACGTGATTGCAATGATGGCGGAGGACCTATACCGGTAGGACAGTCTTACTCGAGATGATAGTATGCTATCTGGTTTGCCTTTATCAGTCGTGTACATGATCAGGTGACTGATTACATGTTACACTTTGATAGAGCCCTTAGGATCTTGCTTTACTACCAACAGTATGATGGCGATCATATACGTGAGAGTTGGGTAGTTTATATGCATATCCTTAATTGTGGTCCGTAGTCGTGGGAGTTTCGAGACAGGGCATCGATACTCCGGAGTAGACTAGTGTGTACAGTCGAGACCCCGACGAGGGGCGGTGGCCGGTCTCACAAGCCACTGGTGTCAGTTGGATCACCTAAGATGTATACAGGTGCTCATTGGGTTATGAGTACACCGGACAGGACTCGCCGGGAATCTGCTAGTTAGTATTATATCTATCGTCAGATAGCAGTTCCCTGGTGACATGTGTACAGGTTAGTTCATCGACCTGAGGTCGTCATTTGTCTCGTGTGAGTTCCCACTGTGCTTTGATTTCTACCCTACCACGGCTCAAAGGAGTCGTGCAAACAGGTAGCTTTTGGGTACAGTCCCGAGCCATATGGAGGCACGTGAGCGGATCGGCAGGGGATTCGTCTCTCCCGGTATTGGGGGCGAGATCGTGCTGTGTCTAGGAGAGCCATTACACAAAGTCCATGGTCATGGCAGGAGATTTACTGGTAGGTACTCCAGTAGTATCTCAGGGTGTTATTGGGCTTCACTCCGACACGACTTATACTGCTATTGGGGGTCTGACGTTACTAGCCCCCTAGGCAGATATGCGATACTCATAGACGAACGGACCGGACTGTATATACTTTGTCATTGTTGGGCTCAGTAGGGTTTTTCCGGATGAGTTCGCTCATCGGCATCCCTTGAGGTCAGTCCATGGGCAGCCGTTACGCATTGCTAGTGCCGCTGACGGTTTGTGGTTAAACCCACTGCCAGGGTACTGACGAGTCATTAGAGTCCCCCATAGACAGTTTCCCAAGTTCGGGCGAAACGTTGTAGAGGCCGTATGGTTTTATGGCAGGGTTCGGAAAATGCACGTGCGTTTACGCACGTGTCGATTTTCGGACAGGTGATACTGGTCGGCTTTGGTTTAAGCCGGATCCGAGTATTATATTGAGTAGGTATAATATCTTTGTCTCAGTTGCATTTGTATTCGGTCGTAATACAAATGCGGGTATATTTATACAGTTTCGGGGTTATCATGAAAGTCGTTTCAGGATCACTTTTGGAAGTTGCCAGTTTCCTGTTTTCTATCAGCCGTCTTTTAACATTCGGTTAAAGACGGATTTATCTTTTCTTGGATGAGAGTGAGTCATGCTTCTAGAAGCTTCTAGAAGGTTCTAGAAATGGAGAGGTGTCTTGTGACTCATGCTTTGATTTCTAAACATTCTTGTTTTCCTTAAGATCTTTATGCTTGATATTTTCATGTGTTCACACATGATATTTTTCTTGTGGTCACCCCCCCTCTCCTACGATCACCTCCCTCTTTGCTATAAGAGGCCGGCCCCCTCTCCTCTCTCTCACTCTCACTTGGTTGTTGATTTCATTTGTAAAAGATATGATAGTATTTTGGGTGCATGGAATTTTACAGTTCATTTCATTCCATCACCCGATTCCCTCGGCAACTTCATTAACCGATCGTCTACGGACTTGGACGAAGTGAGACAAAGTCATCTACTCATTCTCTACATCATTCTTGGTCGTCTCTTTTGGCAAACTTGACGATCGAGTTGCCTCAAGTCAGAGGCGGGAGCCCGTTTAAAGAATCGTCGACGTGGTGCCACATCGACAAGGATATCGGAGATCGACGAGATCTGAGCAGCCGCAACGGAGCGTGGGATGATGGTTGAAGAACGAAGGACTCGGATCGTTCGGTACAATCTTTCTACACTCTTTACAGTTTGTTCGTTTAGCAATAATGGCAGATCCGGGTTAAAGTATACGATAGCGCCAGTTAAAAGTTTTTGTTCCGCATTTTGGCGTCTGTAGACTGCCGGGGCGCTACCGTAGACTTACAGACGAGTCTTTAGAGTCCCACACAGAGGGTGTTCCTAGTTCGGGCGAAACGTTGTAGCGGCCGTATGGTTTTATGGCAGGGTTCGATCATATACGTGCACTAGTGCACGGATTATGATCGGACGGATAATACTGGTGGGCTTTGGTTTAAGCCGTATCCTAGTATTATATTGTTGGATTACTTTCGTCTCATAGTATTCGTATTCAGTCGGAATACGGATGAGGGTATATATACGGATGAGGGGTATTCTTGTAATTCGTTACAAGATAACTTTAGAAGATGCTATTTCTTTTGTATTAAATATTTAGGGTTTTGGTTTAAATGTTTAATATTGTGTTGAGGTGTAAAGTGTGAGTGCAAGTTTTAGCATGGTGCATTGATGGCAGTCACACTAGTGGGGGCTGGGTAATCTATAAGCACATCCTTATGCAGGTCCCTAGTCGCAGGACTATTAAGACAGGGCATCGATACTCCGGAGTAGACTAGCGTATGCGCTTCTCATCCCAGTATGGGAGGCGGTCTGTCCCACAGCCGTCAGTACGTCATACTTGAGATAGTATGCGGGTGCTCGTTAGGTTACGAGTACACTGGACAGGACTCGTCGGGAACTGTTGGTTGGTACTATACCTATCGTCAGTTATCAGTTCCCAGGTGACATGAGTACAGCTTAGTCCGCTGACTTGACACTGTCACTTCGCCTCGAGTGTGTTCCCACTGTACTTTGATTACTACCCTAAGACGGCTCAAAGGAGTCGTGCAAACAGGTAGTTTTTGGGTGCAGTCCCGAAGCACTTGGAGGCAGTGACGGTTAGACAGGATTCGTCTCTCCCGGTATTGGGGGTTGACATCGCGCTGTGTCTAGGAGAGCCATTACACGAGTAGTTCCTGGCCAGGGCAAGCGAGATATACTGGTAGGTTTCCAGTGTTATCTTAGGGTGTTCTGGGCTTCACTCCGACACGACTTGTACCGCTATTAGGGGACTGACGTTTACCGCCCCGTAGGCCCGCCATGCGATGTATCAGACGAACAGACCGGACTGTATAGAGATTGTCACATTCAGGCTCAGTAGGAGTTCAGATGGGTTTCACCTCGTCCGTCTTCTTGTCGGCATCTACCTGGGGACCGTTACACACAGCTAGTACCGCTGTTCATATCAGATTTTTGCATTTTCATACCGCCCAATTTTTATCAAATTGCATATCGGTAGATACTCTTGAGCCGTGTTTGCTAGTCAATTGCAGGATACAGGTTCTCGTTTCTAAAACGGGGAAATTCATGGAAAACACGACAAAATCCGGGTTCCTGCCAACCACAGATAAAACACGGTCTCCTCTCTTCATCCGTATGCTGCCAGATACCAGTTTAGGAAGACAAAATATCAAATCAATGTCACCTTCATGCATAAGGCTCAATGGTAGCACAAAATCCAAGAGATCTACGCGGAGCTCGAGGTGATCATGACAAAATCTTGACAAAAAGTCCACCTTTCCCTCAACAGAAATTCTGGAAAAATCGGGGAGCCAAATTGAGAAAATACATATGCCAGAATAATGTACAAAGAAAAACAGGAAAACCCAAAAAAACAGAAGGCCCAACTCCTCCAATGGGCCGCGTATCCGCGGCAAAAGGTGGGTCTAGGCCGCGGATCCGCGGCCATTCTGGCGCCAAACAAAAAGCTGTTTTGGGGGTGTTTTGGTATTTTTGTATAGGTTCTGGTGGTTGCCCTAGGTTTTCATTTTTTGGCCTATAAATAGCCCAGAACTTTGTGAAGGAAAGGGTCCATTCTTGTATTTTCTTTTTCTAGGTTTTAGTACACATGTTATTCTTCTTCTCATCTCTTCTCCATTAAACTTGTAGTGAGCTTTGTGAGGGAGGAATGGTAAATAAAGAAGATCATTTTATTATCATGCTTGTCTTGCTCTTTCTTTACTTATTGTAACTTTAATTTGTTAAGTAGTTGTTGTTATTTCCTTGTTGTTTCTTTCTTCTCTCTTTTTTCTTTATCTTTACATACGACAATGATGCTTGCGCTCGATCCTCGCCAAGGTGAGGTCGCAAATAGCTAGTCGTATTCTTCTAATGTCCTTCTTTCTATCTTCCTCTTTTGTGTTGTTTTATTTTTCCGTATTATGATGTGTGAGTAGTTCATTCTTGTTAGGGTAGGATAAGGGAAGTTTGAGAGATGGAAATCTCTCTCACTCTTTCCTTGCCCAACAGCTTAAATCGACTCCCGTTAATTGAACCACAATCCGCTCCTTACGGCACCCTATCCTACATGATAGCGGTGATTCCGTAGTGAGACCGGTTGTGGTTGAATTAACCGGAGGTTATGGCTAAGAGCCAAGAACGGACGGACAAGCACCAAAAGGAAGGACTTATGCGTTGGAAAGCCTAGCTTATACTCGCAAGTTCCTTCCTAGTCGTGCTAATCCCCGTTGTTGCCGATTACCGTAACACCGATATTAAGAGGGGCGACGAAAGATGTGGAGACTCCTAACTCAAACTAACCTAATCCTAACCCTAACTAGCTCGCTTTAAATATCAACTCAACACTTAGATAATCACAAACAAAATCTGAACAACCGGACTTAACTCGTTAACACACATTGAAAAAGACTCCCATCTCCCTGCGGACGACCCGTACTTAACCGGCTAGCTACAAGCGAAACCGTCTTGATTGCGGTATTTAAAACTAAACTTGAACACGCACGAATCGCTAACAATCAAATGGCGCCGTTGCCGGGGAGACGGTAGTTTATTTCCTTGTGTAATTTCGGGTTAATTTGTAAGTAAAAAAAAAGAAAAAACGAAAAAAAAAATATATACTTTGTAAAAGAAACCATCTTGTTATTCTTGATTAGTTTTTCTGCAAGTGTGCAGGAAAATACGAAGCTCAAGATCGACGCCAAAGACGTTGGAAATACGGAGTTCAAGTACAGTGCCAAAGACGTGGGAAGATAGACCCACATTTCGCGGCTACACCACGACGGACAAAACAAAGCATACGGTCTACTGTCAAGATCTGGAGCAGGTACAGTGAGCAAGTAAAAATTCAGAAGATCCATACAAGTAGAAGAGACCCATACCAGCACCCACACAAAAACTGAATCCCCAACTCCCTGTTCCTGCCGCGGAACCGCGACCAATAGAGGGATAAGGCCGCGGATCCGCGGCCACTTGGAGCCTTTGGGCTGCCATTTTTTCTGGGTAAGTCCCCCTGCCTCTCCCCTCTCCTCTGAACTCCACTGAATTGTGTTTTCTGCAGGCTTCTTTGCGCAAACTCTTCTCCCCCTTCCAATAAACTGTTCTTGTGCAGGATTCTTTGCGCCGCAAATAAAAATTGTTTGCAGTTGATTTGTTACTGTTTTGCATTCTTTAATACGGACTTAAGGGGCTTGAAATCAATCCAGATTGGGTGGGGATTTCATCACCCTTCCCAGGACCCCAAAAATCACTAAAGCATATGCATTGTCCATTGTAAATTAAAAAATACTAGACTTCAGCCCTAAGGACTTCGCGCTCATTACGAGAAGATAAACCGTGTTTAGAACCTCGCTTAACCGTATATTGTTTACGGGGTGTCTAGGAAAGTGTTAAAGGCGCAACCGCCGAAAGAGAAAGGGTTATTTAATTAAGGAACTTCGCGAAAGCGTTGAACAACCTCCCCTTATCTCTGCACTTACCTGGCCTCGTGATCAGTGTATTTTTAAGCCCGTTTCTCGACATTGTTTAACTTCGACAATCAAGTTCAGGAGCAGGTCTAGTAGACCTAGGTTACCCTAGATCTAGGTGTGATTGTGCATATCTTGTTTGTGATTGCTTAAGCCGTATTTCCGTACATATTTTTGTAAATCTCTTTCTAAAAACAAAAAAAAGAAAAGAAAAGAAAAAATCAAAAACTTTTATAAAAACTTGCCCTTTTGTCGCCAAATCCATTTTCACCCACCAACCATCGCCTTTCTCCATTGACGTTTTCTTACCCTCACCTTCTCCGCTTTGACTATGCTAAACTCGTTTAGTGTATGTCCGCTTGGGCTCGGGACACTAGCGCCCGTCTAGTCCGCGTTACGTTAGTCGCGACCGACTACGCGATCGACTCCGAAGTCGATACTCCGTCCACTCCTCTTCCACCCCTTCCTTTGCCGGCCAACTCCGACGTTGACCGGAATTCTGTTCATACATCTTCACCTTCACCTTCACCTTCACCAACCTCTTCTTCCGCGATGTCGGGATTTAATCCGAACATCTCTTTGACCACCGCTGGATTGGCTCCACCTCCTACGGAGACCAATCTCCCACCACCTCCGCCTGTTGTAGCGCCGCAGCGAATTGCGCTCCAGGATCGTTTCTACCCTACCCGTTCTGCACTTCCCACCCGCCTTTCTCTTCCTCCGGCCAATGGGGACAACTTTGAAATTAAGCCCCATTTCATCAACATGCTTCCACGTTTTCATGGGCTTGAATCTGAAGATGCCTATATCTTCATCAATAAATTTCAAAATGTCTGTGCCATGATGAAAACCACCCAGCTGTCGGACGATGCTATACGTCTACGGGTCATTCCGTTCACTTTATGCGATCTCGCTGAAAAATGGCTGTATAGCACCGCTTCCCACTCAATCACCAGCTGGGACGAGTTTGTTAAAGCGTTTCTGAAAAAATTCTATCCAAATCATAAGACCGCAAGAATTCGAAATGAAATCAACCAATTCTCCCAGCTTCCTTCTGAACCCTTCTGGAATTGCTTTGACCGGTACAAAGACCTTCTTGTTCAGTGTCCTCACCACGGTATAGAGAAATGGCAACTTTGCCAAACCTTATACGAGGGACTGAACCCAGCAACGAAGCAGTTGCTGGAAACCATCTGTCAGGGCCACTTCCTATCGAAATCTGACGAGGAAGCGTGGCAGTTCTTTGACGATCTTGCGGAGCAAACGCTACAGTGGGAAAGCACCAGGACGACTTCTTCTTCTTCTACCTCCACTTCTACCAGTCAGTCTAGGGTAGGAATCCACCAACTTGATGTCTCTATTGCGATGAAAGCTGAAATGGCTGCAATAACAAGAAAGCTTGAAGCGATAGAGAGCAAATTTTCTGCTCCTGCTCCTGCCCCTGTTCTCCCCCTTCGTACCATCTGCGCTTGTTGTTCCGATCCTTCCCACTTGACCGAAGAGTGTCCTTACAATCCACCCCCGCAAGGACAGGATCAGGTTAATGCTGCCTTCCAGCAAAGACCGAGGAATGATCCATACTCTTCCACCTATAATCCCGGTTGGAGGAACCACCCCAATTTCGCCTGGAATCAGAATCAGAATCAATTCCAGGGCAACAATTTCCAAAGGGCCCCTCCGCCGCAACAACAAGCGCAACAACAAACTCAGTATCAGCAGCCCTTCCAACCCCAACCTTTCCAAAACCAGACGAACAACTTTGCACCCAACAACTCTTTTCCACCAAACAACTTTGTTCCGTCAAACAACGATAAGGTTTCCTCGCTCGAGCGAAGTCTGGAGGCGTTTGTTAAACAATCGACTCAATCCACCGCCAACATCCAGTCTTCGATTCAATCTTTAGTGCAACACACTGCCGCACACGGGCAAAGCATCAAAACCATCGAGGCCCAGATTGCACAGCTGAACGCGGCCTTAAGCGAGCGAGAGAAGGGGAAACTCCCATCCCAGCCACTTCCAAATCTCGGTCACCCACATAATGCACAAGTTGCTCTTGAACAACAAAACCATAATGTGAGTGCCGTGACTACACTGAGATCGGGAAGGATGCTGCAAAACAACATTGGCAAACGGATCAACGATGACACCCCGGCCGCCGCTTCTTCTTCTTCTTCTTCTTCTTCTTCGTCTTCTGAGCCTATTCTCCGTTCTTCACAAGGCTCCCCTCCCTCTTCTTCTGCTCTGAACGGACCCACTTCTCACTCCACGAAGACACCTATTCTGGGATCCGTTCCAACTCTACAATCTCCTCCTCCAGCATTAGACTCAACCAATTTTCAAAATGTTCCATTTCCAAACCGGTTGAGGTCTAATAAACAAAATCCTCAAATGGAGAAGATTCTGGACTTATTTAAGCAAGTTAACATTAACATTCCTCTTTTAGATGCTGTCCAACAAGTCCCGTCTTACGCGAAAATCTTAAAGGACTTGTGCACGAAAAAGAGGAAGTCTCAGGTACCCAAGAAAGTTTTCTTGGCTAGTGCTGTGAGTGATGCCCTTACCCAATCTTTACCAAAAAAACGGAAGGACCCTGGCTGTCCTACGATTTCAATTACCATTGGGGATAAGAACATCAACCGCGCACTATTAGATCTTGGTGCCAGTGTTAACTTGCTTCCGTATTCAGTATACGAGCAATTAGGCGTCGGAGAGCTGAAACCCACACACTGCACTCTCCAAATGGCCGACCGATCGATCACCCATCCTAGGGGTGAGCTAGAGGATGTGTTGATAAGAGTCGGGGACTTCATATTCCCCGTTGACTTCATTGTATTAGATACACAGCCTGTAGCTAAACCCCGGAATCAAATTCCGGTGATACTCGGTCGCCCATTTCTCGCAACCTCAAATGCTGTGATCAATTGTCGCAATGGTTCGATGAACCTCTCTTTTGGAAATATGACGATTGAACTCCACATTTTTAGGTTGGGGAATCAGCCCGCCGAACCTAATGCTCATATACTGGACGTCTGCTCGATCCAGGAGATCACCCCAGAAGAGTGTGAATTCGAGGAGTTTCTGTTTGAACACGATAATCTTGACGCCACTAGTGCGTTTCTCTTCGAACCTGCTGCTGTTTCTGCGCCCGACAACGACTACGAGTGTTTCACGTTTTCGAACGATCTTAGCTGCGCACAACCCGAGTTTGAATCCTTCGACTTTCCGGATGAGTTACCTGAACCATCCAACTCGGTTGCCTACACTCGCTTTGAACCTTTGCTGGAGTCCTTTGAGTTCGAGACCTTTGCACCAGTCTTGCCTTCCATCATTTCACCTCCAACGCTCAAACTCAAGCCGTTGCCGTCTCACATTAAGTATGCTTACTTAGGTGAGAACGACACCCTCCCTGTCATCATCTCGGCTTCTCTAGCTCCCGAGCAAGAGAAAGCCCTTCTCGCGGTCTTGCATAGCAACAGGCAAGCTTTTGGCTGGTCCATGGCGGACATCAAGGGGATTAGTCCCCTGATCGTTGAGCATCACATTCATCTGATGGATGATGCCAAACCAGCCCGGGATCCACAAAGACGTCTTAATCCAGTCATGAAGGAGGCTGTGAAGAAGGAGATCGTCAAATGTCTAGATAGTGGTATCATTTACCCTATCTCTGATAGCCAGTGGGTTAGCCCCATTCACATTGTCCCCAAGAAGTCGGGCATCACGGTCATAACCAACGAGGCGAACGAGTTAATCCCTACTCGCACCCAAACTGGGTGGCGAGTTTGCATTGATTACAGAAAACTCAACGCCGCAACGCGGAAAGACCACTTTCCGCTACCCTTCATTGACCAGATGCTTGAACGATTGGCCGGACATGAGTACTATTGCTTTCTAGATGGCTACTCTGGCTACAATCAAATTCCCATCGCCGAAAAAGACCAGGACAAGACCACTTTCACTTGTTCTTTCGGCACGTTTGCATATCGACGCATGCTCTTTGGATTATGCAATGCGCCCGCTACCTTCCAGCGGTATATGATGGGAATTTTCTCTGACATGGTGGAAAAATTTCTGGAGATTTTCATGGATGACTTCTCCATCTTCGGTGACTCCTTTGACGAGTGTTTGCTGCATCTTGACGCTGTCCTTACCCGATGTAAGGACAAGAATCTCACTTTGAACTGGGAGAAATGCCACTTCATGGTGCGCGAAGGTATTGTCTTAGGACATATCATCTCGCAAAATGGCATAGAGGTTGACAAAGCAAAGATTGAGGTCATTTCCAATCTGCCTCCTCCCCGATGCGTCAGAGATATCCGAGCCTTCCTTGGCCATGCCGGTTTCTATAGACGGTTTATCAAGGACTTTAGCAAGATTGCTAGGCCCTTGACTCTTTTGCTGGCCAAGGATACGCCTTTCGACTTCAACTCGAGCTGTGTGACTGCATTCGAGTCACTGAAACGCTCACTCACTTCTGCTCCCGTTCTTTCTTCACCTGACTGGACGCACCCATTCGAGATTATGTGCGATGCATCCGACTTTGCCATCGGTGCTGTCCTTGGACAGCACATCAACAAGATGCCGCACGTAATCTATTACGCGAGCCGAACCCTGAACGACGCCCAACTCAATTATACAACAACTGAGAAGGAATTCTTGGCTGTTGTATTTGCCTTAGAAAAGTTCAGGCCCTACCTCATCGGCTCTCCAGTCATTGTCTATACTGACCATTCTGCTCCGCGCCATCTTTTTGCGAAGAAAGATGCCAAGTCTCGGTTAATACGTTGGATCCTCTTGCTTCAAGAGTTTGACCTTGTCATTAAGGACAAACGAGGATGTGAAAACGTAGTTGTCGACCATCTCTCACGACTTCCTTCTTCGCCTTCGCTTCCAATTCCGATCAACGACGTTTTCCCGGATGAACAACTCTTGACAGTATCGTGCGAACCCTGGTTCGCAGATATTGTGAACTATTTGGCCACGGGATTACTACCGACCGAATGGTCAAGTCAGGACAGACTTCGCTTCTTATCCCAAGTAAAACACTTTTACTGGGACGAACCCTACTTGTTCAAGTACTGTCCCGACCAGATTATTCGTCGGTGTGTCCCTGATGAGGAATTCAAGAGTGTGCTGTCATTTTGCCACGATCAAGCGTGTGGCGGGCATTTTGGGCCCAGAAAGACAGCTGAGAAGATCTTGCAATGTGGTTTCTACTGGCCACAACTTTTCAAAGACGCTCACGACTATTGCAAGACTTGCTCCCGGTGCCAACACATGGGCCGGATATCCCGGAGGAACGAGATGCCGCTCCAACCGATCTTGGTTGTGGAGATTTTCGATGTTTTGGGGATAGACTTCATGGGGCCGTTTCCCAGCTCTTTTGGGAACTTGTACATCCTTCTAGCTGTTGATTACGTCTCTAAATGGGTCGAGGCTGTGCCCAGCCGGACTAACGACAACAAGGTTGTCGTTAGGTTCCTTAAAGAAAACATTTTCTCCCGGTTTGGGCACCCCCGAGCGATCATTAGCGACAATGGAAGTCATTTCTGCAATAGGACTTTCGAGGCCTTGATGCGGAAATATTCCATTAATCATAAGCTTTCTACGCCCTACCACCCCCAAACCTGCGGGCAGGCCGAAGTTTCGAATCGGCAAATCAAGCAGATACTGGAGAAGACGGTTTCCAAGAACCGTAAGGATTGGTCTCTGAAACTCACTGATGCCCTTTGGGCATTTAGAACCGCTTATAAGACCGACCTTGGCATGTCTCCCTATCGGCTTGTGTACGGAAAAGCCTGCCACCTACCTGTCGAAATCGAGCATCGCGCTTTTTGGGCGATTAAGGAGCTGAATCTGTCTCTTGAGGATGCGGGCAGCCATCGGAAGCTGCAGCTGAACGAACTATGCGAGCTTAGGGATGAGGCTTACGATAACGCGGTTGTCGTTAAGAATCGAACGAAGGTGTTTCACGATAAACACCTTTTGCGCAAAACCTTCGTACCTGGTCAGCAGGTACTGCTTTACGACACCCGACTTCACTTCCATCCTGGAAAGCTCAGATCTCGCTGGAAAGGGCCGTATTTTGTGCGGAATGTGTATCCGCAGGGCGCCGTGGATTTGGAGAATCCAAAGGACGGTTCACTCTTCAAGGTAAACGGACACCGATGCAAACCGTACCTTAGCGCCGAACCAACAGAGGAGCTCCTGTTCTTACAGGAGCCGGTTTACCCTGAATGATCTTCCTCTGCCTACCTCCAAACTTCGGTTATCCAGCCAAGAACAGCGGACACTGTTCCAAATAAGTTTGGGGGTATGTACAAACCATTTTGTATATATTTGTGTATATTCTTTTTCTTTTCTTTAAAAACAAAAACAAATAAAAATTGTGTATCACTAACCGACAATTTTGAACCTTCCAACTGCTCTCTTCATGCTACGACAGTGAGGACACTGTCCAGTTTAAGTTTGGGGGTACGCTCGGTACGCATTTCTTACCTTCGCATTCATATGTATATTTTGCATCTGCATATTAATATCCATAAAATCCATAAAAATTTGAAAATTTTCTAAAAAATATAAAAACTTTTTGAAGTTAGCTTGTGGAAGAACTCTGATTCAACATTCGACGGTTTTTGTTTGAAAAAATAGGAATAACTAAATCTTATGTTTGGATTTTGAAAACCTGAAAGATAACTCTCCTTTGAAGTTAACTATAGCTGATATACGTCTTTACATCACACTACACGTGTCGTAAGATTTTGGGAATTAGATGACAAGTCTTTCATGTTTAAACTTTTAAACAGATAAATGATTTTCTGAGGATCAAATAGGTTTGTTCTGAAATAAGTAATGTCAAGAATAGTTTATGAAGTAAAGCGAATATGAAGGAATGTTATTGATGCCGTAATTGGAGCTAAGTCTGAAAAATAACCCATCTAAAACTTGATTGGAATGATTACACACCAAACTCACTAAACACGTCTTTTATCCAAAAAATAATTGAACTGCCGGTTATATCTCCGTTCGTATTAAATCATCTGATTTTCACGCCAAACTGTCTTTTGTTTTTTTGGACCTAGGTAACTTGAGTAATTAAGTCCGCTGGGGTGTTTCTACACCTAATGCCCTAAAACCAACTGGTTTGGGTGCATTGGCCCAAAGCTCGCTAAGAAGCCTAGAAAGTCCAGTTTAAAACAAAGTCAAGCAAGTGTTCTCTCCGAGTTAAAATTCCTAACGGTTCTTTGTGTGAGAATAATCTTGATAAAAGACAGGCTTTTATAAAAATTTTAGCGGAGATATGAAGGTTTTATTCTCTGATAAAGACTATTGCACGTTCACAGAGGTGTGTATGAAATGTAAACAAGAAAAGGTGGAGTGAAAAATACGACTTAGTTTCCTGTTATGGAAGATAGAAATTCTGAAGTTGAAACCTTACTGGAAAACGAAACTTGAAAAATGCTTAACTCTTTATAAAACTTATGTGATCCTTTTTAAATTGTTATCTGGGCTTTATTGTGCGACATGATGACTTTATTCGACCTTTCGGGAACTTAACGACACTATTTGCACTGCACGTAAAGACATATAAAATCTGTAGTTAAATAAGAAGCGAGGTGTGAAAAATAAAGGTTCGATGGTCTAGACTTAGGATTATAGAATTGTTATTTTCTAAAACAAAACTTTAGGGTTTGAAGCTTAGTTATTTTACAAAACCAACTTGACCGGATTTTGTGGGTAGTATCCGCTGAAAACCCTCAGGAGACAACACTCCTCCTACTAGGGACACCTAGAGGTTTAACGGCTTGTTGCACATGCTCAGTGCAATTGCGTTCCCTGCGAAAGTGAGGTTAGGAAATTTTTGTGAATAAATTGGATTTGCTCGGGACGAGCAAATGATAAGTTTGGGGGTATTTGTTCATATCAGATTTTTGCATTTTCATACCGCCCAATTTTTATCAAATTGCATATCGGTAGATACTCTTGAGCCGTGTTTGCTAGTCAATTGCAGGATACAGGTTCTCGTTTCTAAAACGGGGAAATTCATGGAAAACACGACAAAATCCGGGTTCCTGCCAACCACAGATAAAACACGGTCTCCGCTCTTCATCCGTATGCTGCCAGATACCAGTTTAGGAAGACAAAATATCAAATCAATGTCACCTTCATGCACAAGGCTCAATGGTAGCACAAAATCCAAGAGATCTACGCGGAGCTCGAGGCGATCATGACAAAATCTTGACAAAAAGTCCATCTTTCCCTCAACAGAAATTCTGGAAAAATCGGGGAGCCAAATTGAGAAAATACATATGCCAGAATAATGTACACAGAAAAACAGGAAAACCCAAAAAAACAGAAGGCCCAACTCCTCCAATGGGCCGCGGATCCGTGGCAAAAGGTGGGTCCAGGCCGCGGATCCGCGGCCATTCTGGCGCCAAACAAAAAGCTGTTTTGGGGGTGTTTTGGTATTTTTGTATAGGTTCTGGTGGTTGCCCTAGGTTTTCATTTTTTGGCCTATAAATAGCCCAGAACTTTGTGAAGGAAAGGGTCCATTCTTGTATTTTCTTTTTCTGGGTTTTAGTTCACATGTTCTTCTTCTTCTCATCTCTTCTCCATTAAACTTGTAGTGAGCTTTGTGAGGGAGGAATGGTAAATAAAGAAGATCATTTTATTATCATGCTTGTCTTGCTCTTTCTTTACTTATTGTAACTTTAATTTGTTAAGTAGTTGTTGTTATTTCCTTTTTGTTTCTTTCTTCTCTCTTTTTTCTTTATCTTTACATACGACAATGATGCTTGCGCTCGATCCTCGCCAAGGTGAGGTCGCAAATAGCTAGTCGTATTCTTCTAATCTCCTTCTTTCTATCTTCCTCTTTTGTGTTGTTTTATTTTTCCGTATTATGATGTGTGAGTAGTTCATTCTTGTTAGGGTAGGATAAGGGAAGTTTGAGAGAAGGAAATCTCTCTCACTCTTTCCTTGCCCAACAGCTTAAATCGACTCCCGTTAATTGAACCACAATCCGCTCCTTACGGCACCCTATCCTACATGATAGCGGTGATTCCGTAGTGAGACCGGTTGTGGTTGAATTAACCGGAGGTTATGGCTAAGAGCCAAGAACGGACAGACAAGCACCAAAAGGAAGGACTTATGCGTTGGAAAGCCTAGCTTATACTCGCAAGTTCCTTCCTAGTCGTGCTAATCCCCGTTGTTGCCGATTACCGTAACACCGATATTAAGAGGGGCGACGAAAGATGTGGAGACTCCTAACTCAAACTAACCTAATCCTAACCCTAGCTAGCTCGCTTTAAATATCAACTCAACACTTAGATAATCACAAACAAAATCTGAACAACCGGACTTAACTCGTTAACACACATTGAGAAAGACTCCCATCTCCCTGCGGACGACCCGTACTCAACCGGCTAGCTACAAGCGAAACCGTCTTGATTGCGGTATTTAAAACTAAACTTGAACACGCACGAATCGCTAACAATCAACCGCTTGCGGTCTGTGGTTAAACCCTCTGCCAGCGTAGTTTCGAGTGTTTAGAGTCCCACACAGAAAGCTATTCGCCTTTAGGCAAAAGAGTAGTGGTCGCATGGTTTTGCGATAGGTCGCATGGTTTTGCAACAGGGTTCGGTCACATCCGTGCACTTCTGCACGTTTGGTGTCCGGACAGTCAACACTAGCGGGCTTTGGTTTAAGCCATATCCTAGTGTACATTTTGGGATTGGTTTTATCTCGTTTGCATTTCGTGTTCCTCGGAACGCGGATGCGGGTGTGTATGCACAGTTGACAGAGAGACAGAGGCAGAGGATTCTCATTGGGGTTGTTGACTGTTGACTTTTGGCTAAACCCTAATGAGAATAAGAAATATGATTAACAATAATATTAATTAAGTGTTATAGTGACATGGTTGTTGAGGGGTTGACTTTGTTGACTTTGTTGACCGGTTGATTAGGTTGGACTAGTTGACCATCATCATGACAATGGCTATCATTTCATGGCAAAGACATTTGCTTGCTTGTTTATTTATGCAAAATGAGTGCATGAAATGATATAGCCATTTTGACTTGAACCATCACATAATACTTGATTACTATTTTGTTATGATGGTTTTGGATTATGAGAGCTTCGATGGCAAAAGAGTTACTCATTCTCTCATTTCATTTCTCTCTCTTGTTTTTGAGCTCTCCCTCTTGCTCTCTCTCTAGCTCAAGGCAACACCCTCTCATGAGTTGAGAAACATTGTCTTAGAGATAAAAAAAAAACCCAAATCACTTCTCTACTCATCCTAGTTCACAAGGTTTAGCAAACCAAGTGTTCTAGTTTCTTCAAGTTCGAAGAAGAAGCCAAAGGTAGAAGCTTTCAGGTGGATCCATCTTCGGCACAAGAAGACGACGAGGTGAGGCTGATCCGTACACTGGAAAGAGTTGAAGACGAGGAGTTCAAGAAAGGTATAGCCCCCTAACCGAGTAGGTAAAACTCTAGTTAGGTTGTTAGTTAGATGTTTAACAAAGATCCGTATTTTGAGTCCATGTTACCACCTCTTGAAAAATCGTTTTTTATCATTTCCGCAAGCCCGTAAGTACCGGGAGAGGTAACGCGGACTTACAGTGGTATCAGAGCCAGGTTAAACACTATCTAACATGTTAGCAAAGTAACTAGAATTTCGATCGTAGAAAAAGTCGCGAAACACGCCCGAAAAGTATACTTTCTGTCGAATTTTTCCTCTGTTCAAAAATTAATAAATCTTGGCTTAAAATACAACTCAGGGTTTTTACATCTCACTATAGAAAAATGGTCCAGAGAGCCCATCAACGCGCCGCAGAACCGCGGCAGGAGCTTGCTCCCGCCGCGTATCCGCGGCCGAGTTGACTCAGCCGTGGACGATTTTTCTTGCAGTCATGAGGTCATAGGGGTGTTTTGGGATTTTTGGAATATGATTTTTCTGCCCAGATTTTCCAGAAAGAAAAATTAGTTTTTGGGGCTTGAAAATCCGTATTTTGATCGAACTTCTAAAGACTTAAGCTGACGGGTATATATCTGTGATGTGTTATATGTATTGAACGTCCGCTAATCGCTATACGTCGATTAGTGGGGGTTATACATATCTGTGATCTGTAATGTTGATGGTATATGTATATGAATTCATTGGATTGTCGCGGATGAATAGCCGGGGGTTGTGAGATGAGAGTTTTCTTTTATCTTTCAATTCATGTAATATGTAAATTGATGTAATATTATTTTTGGCCGCACAACCGGGTCGGGGTTGTAGCCGTCATTGTATAATTTCTTTTTACTGTTTGCTCCTAGGATAGACCCAAGGTGGGGTGTAAAAACTACCGGGTATCTCGAAGTTCCGAGTGGCCTACTCACGTCGTTGAGAGAGGTTGCTCCGCTTCGAATATTTTGCGGGTAGTTTGCCGCACCCGTAGGGGTCTAGGGTGGGGTATTGGCTATTCATCGTGACCGTGTAATCCGCTTTTCGTTACAGGCTCGTACGAATTGCGGATTCCTAGTATATCCAATGTATTCATCTGTGATCTGAAATGGCTATCATTGCAATATATCTATGTATGATATTATTTAGGCATTGCTTATGTTTTGCATCCGCGCTAGTCCAGCCCCCGCTCTGTCGTTAGTTAAGTAACCTAACGGGTAATGACGGGGCCCCGTGGCGAATGCGAATGGCATAAGCGTACGTCATATTTTGGTTGTTTTCTGCAATGGTAGGATTAAATGATGGGACGCATTGGAATTAATGCAAGAAAAAATAAACCAAGTAAAAGTCATTGGAACACTTTCAAAACCACTCGGTTTCTTTTCAAAATAACTTTTAAACGCGGAGCTTAAGCCACTCCTTTTAAAAGCTATCTCATTCCATTGATTATATCAAGTTCACTACGTTCACAGTTTCGCCAAAACCATTCGTAGCCCTCCGTCGTTTCACATGGATGGTCAATAGTATTCAAGCTATGTTTGTTGGCCAAAGTCAAGGCATAGTGATTGGTAGCTATTGGGTATTCATGTGCAGCATAGATAGATGTGTTGGTTTGGGGCAGTCGTTCTACCTTGTTGGCCAAAGTCAAGGGTATGTGCGGGTGGGCTCAAATAAACCTAGAGAATGACGGGTAGAACTTGACATGTGACTTATGATTTGTTGGCCAAAGTCAAGGTCATAAGAGCATGGGGCAAAAATCCACATCGGGAGTTTCAAAAGAACTGAAACTTGCTAGCGCTGCATACCATTTGGAGTGTGATGATTCTGGTAGGATTCCTTCAGTTTTGTCACGCAATGATATTTGGATCCCGATCCTACTGTGAGTATATGCTACTCCTCGGGAAATTTCTCACTTAACGATCAATGCTATAAACCAAGTAGGTGTCTAGAAAGGTGTTAGCGGGACTACGCCCCCAGGGAAAAGAGGTTATTTAATTAAGGAACTTCGCGAAAGCGTTGGAAAACCTCCCTCGAAGTACCGACACCAGCCTGGCCGAACGGTTAAGCAAGTATTGTACGGTGAGATTGATCCTGACTAATTCTTCCTTTTTGGTTTGAAAAGGGATTCGAGAGACAGTGGGAGCCATCTTGTTTAGACATATTAAAAACCACTCTAAACTTGCAAGAGCATCATGCTAAAGTATTTCTTCTCTCTCTCCTAACTGCAGCGACCAAACATCATGACCGGACTTAAGTTATTACTAGATAAAAACATACTGACAGGGCCAGACTACAAAGATTGGCTCAAGAATATCAAAATGGCAATCACTTATGACAAGTTGGGGTATCTCCTTACCACCAAAGCTCCCCCTGTCCCAGGTCCCACCTCCAGCGTCGCGGATAAGGAAATCCGTAAGACTTGGGAGATCGATTGCGTGAAGGCCAAGTGCCTCGTGCTTGCCTCTATGGACAATGAACATCAGAGGAGGCACGAGAATATGGACCTCGAATCCATATTTCTCCATACAAAAGAACTGTATGGAGAGCAATCTCGTATCGCAAGATACGAAGTGTCGAAAAAGCTGTTTTCGGCATGGTTGGCCATCGGATCATCGGTAGCGGAACACGTGCTTAAGATGATTGGCTTCATTGAGGAGCTCGCGGACCTTGGGACCACGTTTGAGAATGAGCTCTATACGGACTTGACTCTTCAGTCCCTTCCTTCCACTTACGCCCAGTTCATCATGAATTTCAACTTGCAAGAAAAGGACGTTGAACTTTCAGAGCTCCTCAACATGCTGAGGAGTGTAGAGGGCACCCTACAGAAAGGTAGGGAAACATCCACTTTGTTTGTAGGAGGATCTTCCTCTTCTAGGCCCAAGGCGAAAGCCAAGGGAAAGAAGAAGAAAACCCCCGCCAAACCAAGGGCGGTGTTAGTAAAGTGGATACGAAGGGAAAGGCAAAAGCAACAAAGAAAGCGGGGAAGCTTATAGGAAGGGAAGAGTGTTTTTTCTGTCATAAGAGTAGGCACTGGAAGAAAGATTGCAGGGCTTGGAAAGCCAGAACACAGGATCTGAAGCAAGTTGCGGCTTCAGCTTCAGGTGTGTATGTTATTGAAAACTGTCTATCAATAAACTCTACTTCCTTGGTATTGGATATCAAATCATGATCTCATATATGTAATTCTTTGCAGGCGTTGAGAAACCGTAGGGTTTTGAAGGCAGGTGACATGACCCTCAAAGTTGCAATTGGAGCTAGCATGGATGCTAAGGCCGTGGGGGACTATCACCGGGGAATGTCAGATGGACATGTTTTGGTTTTACGTAATTGCTTTTTTGTACCCAACGCAACTTGTAATACCATTTCTGTATCTTTGATTTCTAAAGAAGGTTATGAATTTGCGTTTGTAAGTAATGTTGTAAACATTCACCTTAATCAAGTTCTGATTGGGTCAGGTACATTAAGAAATGGTATATACGTATTAAACCAACCACAGAATTTTCAATGTCCAGAATACACACAAAAGAATGTCTACGGAAATAAATCAGACTTTCTTATGGCATTGTAGACTGGGTCACATCAATGAGAGAAGGTTGACGAAGTTACATACAGAAGGATATTTGGATCCATTCGAATATCAATCGTATGCCACTTGTCAATCCTGTCTCAAAGGAAAGAAGACAAAGACTCCGTTCACTGGACACGGAGTAAGAGCGAGCGAGCTCTTGGGACTCGTACACAGCGACGTGTGCGGTCCAATGTCTACACATGCGCGAAGCGGTTATTCTTACTTCATTACTTTTACAGATGACTTTTCAAGGTACGGTTATGTCTTCTTAATGAAACATAAATCCGAAGCCTTTGGAAAATTCCAGGAATATAAGAATGAAGTAGAAAAACAAACCGGCAAAAGTATCAAGACACTAAGATCTGAGAGAATGGAATTCTCTCTCAGCTTACTCCTCCATACACTCCGCAACATAACGGTGTATCGGAGAGACGGAACCGAACCTTATTGGATATGGTACGGTCCATAATGAGTAACGCTGAGTTACCGCGATCATTCTGAGGATATGCACTAGAATCAGCTGCATACCTTTTGAACCGAGTTCCAACTAAGACTGTGCCTACTACACCATATCAGATGTGGCGTGGGAAGAGACCCTATCTTAATCACATTAAGACATGGGGATGTCCAGCTTTTGTCAAAAAGCAGCATGCGGACAAGCTCGAGGCACGCTCAGTACAGTGCAAGTTTGTTGGATATCCAAAGAACTCCAAGGGATATTTCTTCTATTGCGAAGAGGAATAAAAGATTTATGTTTCTCGTCATGCCCACTTCTTGGAAACTGAGTTTTTGGAAAATCAGATAAGTGGGAGCGCAATAGAACTGGAAGAAATTCCAGAACCATGAGCTATTACTGAAAGCTTAGTAGAACCAGAGGGTTCGAAAGATCATGACATTCCTACGCCGCTCCGCAGGAGTAGTAGGCAGTCTCATCCGCCCGAGAGATACTATGGTTTTCTCATAGACGGGGATAGAGAAGATTGCATCATTGATTATGATGAGCCGACTAGCTTCCAGCAGGCCATTCAGAGCGTTGACTCGGTAAAATGGCTGGATGCAATGCGGACCGAAATGGAGTCCATCTACACCAACAAAGTATGGACGTTGGACGTTGCTCCAGATGGGGTAAAACCCGTAGGATGCAAGTGGATCTTTAAAAGGAAGATTGGTGTAGATGGACATGTTGAGACCTATAAAGCTAGACTGGTTACAAAGGGTTTTTCGTCAAAGACCTGATTTGGACTATGACGAGACCTTTTCTCCAGTAGCTATGCTGAAATCCATTCGGATCCTTCTTTCCATTGCTGGCTTCCACGATTATGAGATTTGGCAGATGGACGTACAGACCGCTTTTCTAAATGGAAATTTAGAGGAGTGTGTTTATATGGACCAGCCAGAGGGTTTCATTCAGAGTGGGAGCAGCGGAAAGGTGTGCAAGTTGCTTAAGTCCAACTACGGACTAAAGCAGGCATCGCGGAGTTGGAACATCTGTTTTGATGAGACGGTCAAAGAATTTGGCTTTATCAAAAATCCAGATGAACCATGCATCTATAGTAGATTTGTAGCGAGAACTGTAGTATTCCTCGTTTTATACGTGGATGACATTCTCTTAATAGGAAATGACATTCCTATGCTATAATCTGTCAAGGGGTTCTTGTCGCAAAGGTTCTCCATGAAAGACCTGGGTGATGCCTCATACATTCTGGGGATCCGGATCTATCGTGACAGATCCAAGAGGATACTAGGACTCTCACAGTCCAGGTACATCGACACCATACTGAAAAGATTCAGTATCGAAGATTCCAAGCGCGGTAATCTATCGGCTTGTCACGGGATCACCCTTTCCAAAGAGATGTCTCCCAAGACTGATTTGGAAAGGGATCGCATGTCTATTATACCCTACGCTTCTGCGGTGGGCTCTATAATGTATGCGATGTTGTGTACCAGACCAGATGTAGCTTATGTACTGAGTGTGGTAATCAGGTATCAGTCAAACCCTGGGGAGAAACACTAGATAGCAGTAAAGAACATTCTCAAGTACCTGAGAATGACTAAGGAGATGTTCTTGGTGTATGGTGGAAAAGACCTCCAGATCGAGGCCTTTGCTGACTCCAGCTTCCAGAGTGACAAGGATGATTCCAAGTCCATGTCGGGTTATGTCTTTACCCTCAATGGAGGGGCGGTGTGTTGGAAGAGTTCCAAACAGGAAACCGTTGCCGACTCGACGATGGAAGCGGAATATATCGCTGCTACAGATGCCGCAAAAGAAGCCGTCTGGATAAGGAAGTTCTTAACTGAACTTCAGGTGGTTCCGTCCATTGTTGATCCAATACCTCTGTATTGCGACAACAACGGGGCTATAGCTTTAGCGAAGGAACCTAGGTCCCATCAGAAGTCCAGACACATCTTGAGGCGGTATCACCTGATCAGGGAGATCGTGGGGCGCCAGGAGATCGAGGTTCGGAGAGTTTCTACGGAAGATAACACTGCTGATCCACTCACAAAGGACTTACCCCAGACTCAGTTTGAGCGGCTAATTGAGATGATAGGTCTTCGATACGCCAGTACATGGCCTTAGTGCAAGTGGGAGATTGTCAGTGTATATGCCCTAGAGGCCATTACTGTATCATACTAGTTTGTATATTACTTAATGGAAGCTTGGGATATTCACCTTTTATAGACAATCTTGCTCAATATAGTAGTATGCTACTTGGTTTGTTTCTACTTCAATGTGTATATGTGTTTATTTTAGTATATCACCTATACACATTAGTGGAGCCCTCAGGATCTTTGCTTGATTACCAGCGTTGTGATGGCAGTCATACTAGTGGGGGCTGGGTAATCTATAAGCACAACCTTATGCAGGTCCCTAGTCGCAGGACTATCGAGACAGGGCATCGATACTCCGGAGTAGACTAGCGTATGCGCTTCTCATCCCAGTGTGGGAGACGGTCTGTCCCACAGCCGTCAGTACGTCGTACTTGAGATAGTATGCGGGTGCTCGTTAGGTTACGAGTACACTGGACAGGACTCGTCGGGAACTGTTGGTTGGTACTATACGTATCGTCAGTTATCAGTTCCCAGGTGACATGAGTACAGCTTAGTCCGCTGACTTGACACTGTCACTTCGCCTCGAGTGTGTTTCCACTGTACTTTTATTACTACCCTACCACGGCTCAAAGGAGTCGTGCAAACAGGTAGTTTTTGGGTGCAGTCCCGAAGCACTTGGAGGCAGTGACGGTTAGACATGATCCGTCTCTCCCGGTATTGGGGGTTGACATCGCGCTGTGTCTAGGAGAGCCATTACACGAGTAGTCCCTGGCCAGGGCAAGCGAGATATACTGGTAGGTTTCCAGTGTTATCTTAGGGTGTTCTGGGCTTCACTCCGACACGACTTATACCGCTATTAGGGGACTGACGTTTAACGACCCCTAGGACCACCATACGATGTATCAGACGAACAGACCTGACTGTATAGAGATTGTCGCATTCAGGCTCAGTAGGAGTTCAGATGGGTTTCACCTCGTCCGTCTTCTTGTCGGCATCTACCTGGGGACCGTTACGCCCAGCTAGTGCCGCTTGTGGTCTGTGGTTAAACCCACTGCCAGCGTAGTGTCGAGTGTTTAGAGTCCCACACAGAAAGCTATTCGCCTTTAGGCAAAAGAGTAGAGGTCGCATGGTTTTGCGATAGGTCGCATGGTTTTGCGACAGGGTTCGGTCACATCCGTGCACTTCTGCACGTTTGGTGTCGGACAGTCAACACTAGCGGGCTTTGGTTTAAGCCAGATCCTAGTGTACATTTTGGGATTGGTTTTATCTCGTTTGCATTTCGTGTTCCTCGGAACGCGGATGCGGGTGTGTATGCACAGTTGACAGAGAGACAGAGGCAGAGGATTCTCATTGGGGTTGTTGACTGTTGACTGTTGACTTTTGGCTAAACCCTAATGAGAATAAGAAATATGATTAACAATAATATTAATTAAGTGTTATAGTGGCATGGTTGTTGAGGGGTTGACTTTATTGACTTGTTGACTTTGTTGACCGGTTGACTAGGTTGGACTAGTTGACCATCATCATGACAATGGCTATCATTTCATGGCAAAGACTTTTGCTGTCTTGTTTACTTATGCAAAATGAGTGCATGAAATGATATAGCCATTTTGACTTGAACCATCACATAATACTTGATTACTATTTTTTTATGATGGTTTTGGATTATGAGAGCTTGGATGGCAAAAGAGTTACTCATTCTCTCATTTCATTTCTCTCTCTTGTTTTTGAGCTCTCCCTCTTGCTCTTCCTCTTGCTCTCTCTCTAGCTCAAGGCAACACCCTCTCATGAGTTGAGAAACATTGTCTTAGAGATAAAAGAAAACCCAAATCACTTCTCTACTCATCCTAGTTCACAAGGTTTAGCAAACCAAGTGTTCTAGTTTCTTCAAGTTCGAAGAAGAAGCCAAAGGTAGAAGCTTGCAGGTGGATCCATCTTCGGCGCAAGGAGACGACGAGGTGAGGCCGATCCGTACACCGGAAAGAGTTGAAGACGAAGGAGTTCAAGAAAGGTATAGCCCCCTAACCGAGTAGGTAAAACTCTACTTAGGTTGTTAGTTAGCTGTTTAACAAAGATCCGTATTTTGAGTCCATGTTACCACCTCTTGAAAAATCGTTTTTTATCATTTCCGCAAGCCCGTAAGTACCGGGAGAGGTAACTTGGACTTACAACTTCTTCATCTCATGGCTTCTTCTTCACCTCCACCCTATCCCTCTCATGTGTTGAGAATCCTAGGGTGTATTGAGACAAAGTATTCACACACTATCTCTACTTCATCTTGGGCATCTAGGCTAGCAAACTTGATATCCGAGTTGTTCGGTTTAGAGGCGGGAGCCCGTATAAAGAACCCTCGACGTGGATCTTCTTCGACAAAGGGAGACCAAACATCGAGGCAGCCGTGAGGAGCTTGGATAGAGGTTGAAGACCGAAGGATACGGATTGATCGGTATAACCTCTCTAAACACTTTACAGTTAACTAGTATAGGGTTAATGGTACGATCCGTCGTTTATGGTTCCGTTAGCGCCAGGTTTTAAAAGTTTTTGTTCCGCGTTTGGCCACGGTTTGATGGCCGGGGCGCTGGCGTAGCCTTACAACATCCACATATGAGTAACCTGAAAGAGAAGAAAGTTCTTAAAACCATTACTATCAACGAAATAACTAGCACAAGTATCTACATCTTCGATCACCTTGAAGAATCCTGATACTTGCAACATGTGGTTCTTTACTTTATTCATATACCTATAACTTCTCAAAATTTGGACCTTGTATTTATGTGAAACACATATCTAAAAACTAGAGAAGTCACAAGCAAACAGAATATAGTACGAGTACCAACCCCTTTGTCCTAGTGGACACTGCAAAACATACAATACATTGTATAAGTCTCTTGAGTTAAATAACTCAAACCCTGTGCGTCGTAGGTTGAAAACTGTACTATGGTTAAGAAGAATTACACCGTTGTTGAATGCTCCTTATCCAATCATCAACTGATACAGGTAAATGTCATAGACATAATTTCAAAAATTTATATCTCACTTTAAAAATTAAACGTACAGATATATCAGTTTGAAATTGGTGCATAACAACTGATATTCAAAACCAAATATTTGTCGTCCGGCAAAAACCCAGGTGATTTCCTTAAATATCACCAATTACAAAGAATTCCGATATAATGAGGATATAATCACCTAATTCCCAATATCTTACTCCCACTCATCATCCGTAATACCATACAGATGTGAGAATCAAGTGTGGTAAATACATACCCTGGAGTTAGAATCTAATTCGGAAATTAATTTTCAATTAACAACGCACAGTGAAACTGAAACATGAAAATGTTTCGGAGGGGTTTCCGGGTATTCCTAGTAATGCCTCTTCCACTATCCAGATTCATGACTGTAACTATATATTTCCTTGCCATCTCTCTAATCCCTTTACTTATTACCTTCTGTACACCATCTTCAGGCTAAATGGTTTTCTTCCTTCCCTACCTTTCGGCACCAGCCTATGGTTTGGAAGAAGACTATCCAATAAGCGTAATAGGTGTACCTTCCTAAATACCAGGAGCCCTCGCAACCTGAGAGAAGGTAAAGGGAAAAGACAACTGAATAATCTTTATTCTATTTCTCTAGAACCAGAAACCATCCTCGAACTGGAACGCGTTCCTTCGAGTTCGTATGTAACTAGACGATGGCGTATCCAAGAAATTTGGATCTTTGTAGTGATACGGAATGTTCATAAGAAATTCAAAGGTGAAATAGGAGTGGCGATGATATACGCGGCTTTGTCGTGAATGATATCGGTCGCAATTTACTTTGCCCTCTTTCTAATCCCTTTATTTGTCTTTACTTATTACCTTCTGTACACAACATTTAGGCTAATCGGTTTTCTTCCTTCCCTACCGTTCGACACCAGCCTATGGTTTGGAAGAAGACTATCCAATAAGAGTAATAGGTGTACTCTCCTAAATACTAGAACCTCTCTCAGCCTTAGAGAAGGTAAAGGGAAAAGACAACTGAATAATCCTATTCAATTTCTCCAGAACCGGAAACCATCCTCGAATCCGAAACAAGTTTCTTTGAGTCGTATGTAACTATACGATGGTCATATCCAATAAATGATGATCTTCGAAGTGATACAGAATGTTCCGGAGAAATGCAAAGGGTAAATGTAGTAGTGGAAATGATATATGCAACTATGACAATCCAAAAGCCAATGTGATTTAAGAAGGTTCGGTTAACTTGGTTCATGAGTTTTAGTCTAGGGTCGGGCCATGGTCGCTGCCAGAGAGAGAGAAAGAGAAAAGAAACACTCAGCGTGCACTTTAACCTAGATCAGAATGGTTAATCACTTTATCTAATCAGGATGGCTTCCACTATTTCCTCGAATTCTCCTCCAAACCCAAAAGAAGAATTAGTCGGGATCATCTAAAATCACCCGAGGAGTAAACCAACTCATCAGTGGGAATATGGATCCAACTATCATCGTATGATAACTTGATGGAAGTCACTCAAGTTATCGCACTCCAGAAGGTATGTGCATGCCTGGAAAGTTTCAGTTTCTTTAGAAACTCCCGATGCGGATTTTTGCCACATGCTCTTATGACCTTGACGAAGGCCAACAAATCATAAGTCACAGGCAAGTTCTACCCGTCATTGTCCAGATTAATCGAAACCCACACGTACTCGCTCTTGACGAAATCCAACAAAGTTGTACGACTGTCCTAGATTAATGCAAATCCATGCATCAGAAAAGTAACACATAGCTACCATACATTATGCCTTGACGAAGGCCAACAATCATAACATGAATACTAAGCGCTACCCGTCTGAAATGACAGAGCGCTACGGCTGGTTTTTGGCGAAAAACCTTTAACGTAATGAACTTGATATCGCTGAAGGAATTCTAGTAGTTTTACAAAAGTATAGTAGCAAAAACTTTTGCTAAAGAGGTCACTCCCGGTGAAGGGATCTCGTCTCTTTCCCGGTCGAATGAGGTGTAGGATATTCCAAACCGAATACCACGATGCAAATAAAAAATAATCGACTATAGTGAAGTTATTACGCCGACGCAAACTTCTGCCCAAGGGGTCACCCCCGATGAAGGGATCTCGGCCCTTGCCTCGTCGAATGAAGAGCTGGATATTCATAACCGAATACCACCATGCAAAGAAAAAGAGAATGTCTGTAATGTCTATTTTTCAAAAAACATGGTTCCAACAACATCAAATAGGTTCTTTTATCCTTGCATTGATCAGAATCAACGCAGTCTTATCAATTAAATATATCATACCATAGAAAAGGAATGAAAATAAAATGTACGTATATGCCATCCGCATTCTCCACTAGGCCCCATCATCACCCGTTATGTTACTTAACTAATGACAGAGCGGGGACTGGACTAGCGCGGATGCAAAACATATACAAAATCTACTATTATATATATAAATATATATAACAATCGCCCCAGGCATGATATAAAGAAACATCACAGAATCTCAGTCAAGCAATACAGAGTGGTGGATAATCCTAGAGCCTCGGGATTCACTTGAGCCGAAAATGAGACCCGACGTTCCTTGTCGTGTGGATAGCCTGTGCAATGAAAACCTAGACCCCTACAAGGGAGACAAGTTATCCACCAATCCCAGAAGCGAGGTAACCCCAATCAACAACGTGAATGGGCCACCCAACACTCCACGGAATCCGGTAACTTGAGCACCCCTTCTTGGGTCAATCTATACCCCCTACGAGTGCGGCGAATAGCCCGCCAATTCTAGAATGAGGCCCCCTCCGTCTCACCGCTATGAGATGCGGGCCCGTTGCCTTCTAGAATCCGGCTATTCGTGCACTCTACCGTGGGGTAATCCTAGTACAGAAAAGAAAATAAGTACAAGGGTGACATCGACCTCAACCCGGTCGTGCCCCAAACAAATAATATACAAACGAGCAGTGATGGCAGTCCACATATCGAACGCTCGTCCCGCAATATCAAATGTACAAATGAAACTAAGCTGTACTACTATTGCACCTAAGCTATCCACCACGACGATCCAACCACAACCACAACACAACACAGAACATCAACGTGAATGTCACGTTCGCAAACCCGTCTAAAAGTCATATAGAAATTAGATGAGTTGTACCGCTCTAATGACATTCACGGTCGCAGATAGTAATGTATGTACTGAAAACTACGACATTAGAATTCCGCATGTAATTAGCAAACTAAACCAATTTCCAAAACCATGAAAAAACAGTGAGCTAAAGTTCCAAAAACTGACCGTTTAAAACCAATTCGGAAGTCCAAATCAAAACGAAACGCACCCGAACCTTCGCAGGGAGTTAGAGAACGAAATTAACATCGAGTCAGGGGACCTAGAGGGGGTACCCTACCCTCGAGACCACCATGAGGTGGACAGGGGGTGAGGAAGACCCAAAACTGCCCAAGATGGGGCAGTTTCGGGTCCCCACCGTCAAGACCACCTTGTGGTGGTCTTTCCGAGTGGGCCCAGCCATTCGGTCCCCCCCGGGGGTTCGCCGGGGTGCTCAACCGGCACTACGATTTGTTTGTTGGCTCCTACCACTCGTCCCTCGTTCATCGTTCGATAGATTGTCCTTCATGCACCACCCCGCGGCTTCTCAGTTCAAACCGTGAACCCGCGGGGTGTGCAAACATCTCAAACTTTCAGTTTTTAGAACTGTTTTTGTCGACAGTTTTTGCACGACAAAAACGGTGGATTTCTAATATCGCAATGAGTTAACTAAGGCTTATGGAGTGACTCTGATACCATGTTGAGTTATGCAAACGCCCCGGTCATCAAACCGTGGTAAAATGCGGAACAAAATTTTTTAAAAATCGGCGCTAACACAATCATATAACCCGGATCGACCCATAAGCCCTAGATAACAAAACATGAAAAGGAGTTAGAATGGTTATACCTAATTAACCAAGTCCTTCGGCCTTCTACCATCTCCCAAGCTCTATGAAGTCGCGGATCGAATTTGGTTGCCGGTCTTCCTCCATCTGTGATGATCCATCCGAGGGAAACGACGCAAGCTCCAGCCTCACCAAGCGAGGCAACCGACGCTCCGAAGTTTCTAGCAATGGAGAGTGAAGGTGTAGGAATGTCTTACTATAATTTTCTCTCATCACTAATGCTCAAAAGAGCAACCATAGAAGATGAAGAGGAGGTGAGGAAAACAAGTGGCATGAGAAATCAAGGATAAATGGCTAATTCTCAAGAAAGAGAGTGAATCAATCAAGTGAAGAAAAGAACAAGCATGGCATGTAAAGAATTGTGGCTGCCCATTTCAATCATGCAATGAAAAATATATCTTTTCATTTATCAAATAAACTAATGTGGTTCCATACTTCTCTACATGTCATCAAGCCATGCTTATGCCAACTCACCCCTCCACCTCATTTGTAAAACAAATGAATTTCCGAAATGAAAATCATACAAATGAGGTGTCCATCTTCTAGAAACTATTCCGTATAAATACGGAATACAACCAGGTATATGTATCGAAATACACATACGCGTATTCGTACAAAAATACGAATAGCCAAGAGAGAAAATGAATAGTGAAAAATAATACTAGAATACATATATATAAATACATATATATAAATTATTAAATTAAAACCTGATTTAACAATCCGGCTTAATCCTAAGCCGCTAGTATTATCAACCGTCCGATTAAAGTCTGTGTAGCCTGTACACATATTTAATCGGATACATGTATGTACCAACATACGCCATCTACACCATATCGCCTGAATCGTGAAAACCCTTTGTGTGGGACTCTAAAGACTCGTCAATACGCCGGAAGCGGGTTTAACCACAAGCACGTCAGCGGCACTAGCTGTACGTAACGGCTACCAAGGTATTAAGCGAAAAGAAGACCGATGAGCAAACTCATCCGTACCCCTACTGAGCCTGACAGTGACAATATCCATACAGTCCGGTCCGTTCCTCTATGAGTATCGCATATCGAGTATAGGGGGTGGATAAAGTCAGACCCCTAATAACGCGAAATTTAGTGTCGGTATGAAGCCCATCACCTACTGAGAAACTACTGATCCGAATCAGTAATTCTCGACTACCTTGGCCAAGGATTTCTGGTGATGGCCGCCTGTGCACAACGCGACATCAACCCCCAATACCGGGGGAGACAAATCCCCCGACGATCCGCTCACTGCCTCCATGTGGCACGGGACTGTACCCAACTAAAAACTGTTTGCATGAATCCTTTGACCCGTGGTAGGGTAGTAATCAAACCACAGTGGGAACTCACACGAGACAAATGATGATCTCATGTCGATAGAATAACATGTACACATGTTACCTGGGAATGGCTATCTGACAATAAGTATGTTCCCGGCGAGTCCGTCCGGTGTACTCATAACCCAATGAGCACCTGTATACATCTTAGGCGAACAAACTGACACCAATGGCTTGTGAGACCGGCCACCGTCCCTCGTCGGGGTCTCGATCAGTATACACTAGTCTACTCTGGAGTATCGATGCCCAGTCTCAAAACTCCCATGACTAGGGACATTTAAGGATGTGCTTATAGACTACCTAGCTCCCACGGATATGATCGCCATCATAATGCTTGTAGTCAAGCAAGAATCCTATAGGCTCTATCAACATGTAATAGTGATCTGTAATGCCACCTAATGCTGTACATGATGATAAAGACAAACCAGATAGTATACTATCATCTCGAGTAAGACTGTTCTACCGGTATAGGTCCTCCCTCAATCATCATAATCACCTGCCTGGGACTATGATAATTGCCTTGAGGGCACTGTAGCCAACAGGAGCCACTCATGATAAAATACCTAGCCGAAGTAAAAAAGCTTCGAAAAAATTTCGACGAGGTCCAAGTGGAGCAGATTCCCAGGAACTTGAACACCCAAGCCGACGCCTTGAGCAAGCTAGCTTCTTCCTATTTGGCCAACCTTAAAAGAAATATCCTCTACGAAGTCTTGCCATGGCCCAGCGTGGAAGACAGAGAGGAAATACTCTAGATCCACACAACTCAGGAAGAAGGCCGGGATTGGAGAAAGCCCCTCGTGGAGTTCCTAAAGGATGGTGTACTTTCCGAAGACCGAGGAGAAGCTCGCCAGCTTCGGGCCAAAGCACACCATTTCTTCTAGAGCAACGGAAACCTGTATAAGAAATCATACACTCAGCCTCTGCTCTGGTGCATCGACCCACATAAGCCTGACTACGTGCTGCGAGAGATACATGAAGGGGCCGGGGGAGCACATCAAGGGGCCCGAACCCTGGTCCAAAAGGCACCACTGCAAGGGTACTATTGGCTAAGAATAAACCAGGATGCCGAGAAGCTGGTCAGAAGATGCAAGAACTGCCAACTATTAGGCATCATACCTTGTCTCCCCACCACCGAACTAAGTCCATTCAGTTCCCCTTGGCCGTTTGCACAATGGGGGATAGATATGGTGAGCTAACTCTCCACCAGCACAGGCGGGCACAGATACATCCTTGTCGCTGTGGACTAATTCATGAAAAGGATAGAGGTCATACCCATCAGAAAACTGGACACCACCTCTACGATAAAGTTCCTGCAGAACAACATAATTTCTCGATTTGGAATCCCGAGGTGCATAGTTATCGACCATGGGAACAACTTCGAAAACGATAAAGTCAAAGAGTTTTGCAGCGACTACTACATATTGATGAAGTTTGCCATGGTCGCACATCCTTAATTCAACGAGCAGGCCGAGGTAGAGAACTGAGGCGTCATCTGCGGTCTCAAAGCCCGTTTGGAAGGAAGGCAAGGAAGCTGGGTTGAGGAACTGTGATTGATTCCATTTCCGGTGTGTATGTAAAGAAATGTATCGAAATCACAACCAAAAATATTTTGACCGCAATCAATAATGGTGTCGGATGTAGCGCGTTAGCGAGTGCGGATCATCCACAGGGAAAGTGAGATCCGTTCGTATTTCGAATTAGATGATTTGAAAATTTAAAGAAAAGAGAAAAGACAATTCAATTCAATTCAAGATTTGTAAAATGAAGTTCAAGAATTATCTAGATCTAAATCTAAAATCAAGAAAAACATTAAAAATTCAAGAATCAAGAAGTGATGATATCCAATCCAAGAATCAAGAATCGAAATGAGGCTCGTGGGAATCGATCGGATCTATAAATGTGATGGTATTTATTGATTACATATTCTTATCCATGGATAGATCGATGATGATGAACGAGAATTAGGGACTTCTTGCGGAATCTAAAGTTTCATCTTCTATCCCTTGTCCTTTCGTCGATATCATTCACATTCTATCCTCTAGTAAATTGAAGAATCGATCGTGGATCCCTAATTTCGAGCGAACACAATCAAGAAAGCATCGCATCGAAACTAGGTCATCGATTCTTCAATTTGCTAGGGTTTACAAAATCGTAGGACTTAAGAATTGTACAAGAATCTAAACATCATCATCTATTGATCGTCTCGACTCCTTCACGAGCGGAGTTTTACTCAAACATCACAACAAGACACACAATCATAAATTGAGATCGAATCATGATGCAAGAATGTAAAGAAAGAAAGATATAGAAATTTCACCTTTATTTATCAACAATTTGTTACAATGCACTCGATCTACAAGAGAAAAGAACTTGATCGTCGATTTCGGCTTCGCTCGTCTCCTTGAGTCGCGGATTTCCTTGGATCACTTGCTCCGATGAAGTCCGGCGTCACTTTCTAAAGGATCGAAGGCTTCATGCTTGATTTGGTACTCGGAGTTTTTGATTTTGGCTTTGGAATTTGAATTTGGGGATTAGGGTTTACAAGTCGTGTCACTCAACTTGTGTTGGGGATTGAAGATTCAATTAATGAACAACCTTTTGAAGTGAAGCCTAGGATTCCTTTTATAGCCTTAAGAATGATTAGCTTCCTTTGTAAGCTTGGTTTAGGTTAGCTACCCTTGTAAGCTAGGTAGTTAGGTAGAAGCCTCTAGAAGTAGTTGTTAGTTATATGTATGCCCTCGAGGCCATTACTGTACATACGATGTATATTGTAATGGATGCTTGGACGTATATAGGGAGGACTTTCTTGCTCAACATGATAGTATGCTATCTGGTTGTACTTTATCTTAACATGTATTCTGATTGTCTCTATGTTACATGTTGATAAAGCCCTTAGGATATGTACTCGACTACTGGGACTATGATGAGATCATACTAGTGGGGCCACGGTAGTCGACGAGTACATCCTATAATTGTTCCTAGTCGAGAGTGTATCGAGACAGGGCATCGATGCACCAGAGTAGACTAGCGTATACGCATCTTGACCCATATGATGGGCGATGGATGATCCCATATCCATCGGTGTTTGACATCAAGGATCGTGTACGGGTGCTCAGTGGAGACTGGGTACACTGGACGGACTCGCCGAAACTCCCAGATGGTATTATACCTCACGTCAGATGGCAGTTCTCCGGTGACACTGGTACTGTCACGACCCGCAGGATACGGAACGTGACTGGCACTTAAGTTTACGAAACGTCTAAAGACGTCCGTAAAATAAGTAAGCCAAAGCCAAGAAAACCAAAACAAATAAGCAAAAGAGTGAAGAGGACCCAATCAATTGAAAGCGAGTTTATCAAATAAGTCATGTAAAACCCTTTTTAAAAACAATACCAATTTTTCCGAAAATTTCGGCAGAGTCTCCTTTGTAAATACTGGCCCCCAGAATGGGTACAACAAAATATATATGAATCCAAAAAAATAGGGCATCCCCAAGCGGGAGCTAGCTCTTCGCTACAAGGCGGTCACAAATCCCACGCAATATAAAATGACAACAAGCAAAATAATCATAATGAAGCATAAGAAAACATCATGTCGACTCAAGTGAGCTCGACCCCAAAATACAGCATAAAAGTCCACAAACCTCACAGTCTCATCTCTAGGTCAATATACAATAATACTGGTAGAAACAGTAGATGGAGTACACTAGATACAAAGAATATACAAGGTGGTACAAAAATGATAACATAACCCACCTATGAGCAAAAACCTCGAGTCCAGGCAAAGGAGGCAAAAGAACAGGTGCGCCCGCCGCTACTGAACTGACGGAGCGGACCTGCAAAAGACTGTGGCACAACGGGGGTGAGTTGCCAACTCGTGAGTAATAAATAACACCTACAAAGGCTATCGTATGCATGCACACAAGCATCCTAGCATCTAAAATACAGGTATGAATGGGTGCACTAGCAGGTGTGTATACAACATCAGTGTACGAATATGTATGCAACATGAATATCTGAGGTCTCAATAGGTATATATAAGAAACATTTATCTCTTTTTGTTTTTGAAACTCTTTTAGAATGCCAGCATAATACACAAAGAATCGACGAGAACCGGTGTCCAGCAACGACACCCAAAAGCTGTCTCAAATCTCATAAATGTATCTCTGGCCTCAGCCGTCCGGCTGACCCATCTCAAATATCAATATCTCATCATCTAGCAGCCACGGTTGGTATCCTCTGGATATCCGCCGTCCCAAACAGTCACCGGTAGGTAATCCGTCCCCTGCCAGGCTCAACGTCAACACCACATTCCTCTTGCCCCGGGGTACCTTACCGGGCCCACCATGTACCCGTGCCGGTTCCTCCACTCCCCGACACGGATTTCCAAAACCACAGCAAACTCATGGTGGACGACACTTACATCACTAGAAAACCGCAATTTACATATTTTAAAAATATAATAAGTTTAGAAATTTTGTGGCTTTCCCCCGAAATCCAGCAATATCATAAAATCTCAAGAAATCCTCATAAGTGCATATATCAGTGATAATGAATGCATATGGTATCAATAATCAAGTTACGATGTGTGATTAATGGATTAAGCATGAACAATTAATATGGTGAAGTACATGCACATGAATAGCAATCCTACGGTTTCATTTTAAGGAATTAATGGCAATAGCACAAGTTTAAGTATCAATTAGTAAAAGGTTTAAATTTAAAGGTTATCTAGTGTGGTGGCATGGTAATTACCAGGGTGTGTGTGTAAGCATGAATAGTGCTCGTGCTGCATATAAAAACCCTGGCAATGGTGCAGGTGTCCTATAAAATGGTTTCGTATAGGTATGTCAATATAATGCATGGATGCAGTAAACAGTCAAATAAGTATTTCACCCCTAATTACTAACATCACTAAGGATCTTGTAAGTTACTAAAACTATCGGGCGGCTTGCGCCATCCAACGATAGTCCCCCGTAGATGTTACATCTACTCACCGGAATCCCTGGCTAGTTGTGTCCAATCACCGCTTTCCCCTTTCGCGCCGCGTCTGACGTCTCCGCGACCGAACCTGGAATTTACATCAATACCAAACATAAGGTTACATATCAAGAACGACGCAAAACCCAAACGAAATTACTAATGTTCACTAGCTAGGTACAACGTGCACAAAGTGCGCGGAACACACGCGAAAATCGCAAAAACTGCCAAAAAACGCCGATTTGGTCGCCCGGCAAAACTAAAACCCGACTACACAAAAAAAACCCGCACTCACGCATCCTAAACGTCATAGGAGATGCTAAAAACATCCCCAAGGTAACACAAACAATTCACCAAATAATTTAAATAAAAACCTAGTAAGCACAAACTAGCAATTTGGTGCAAAAAAAATCGAAAATTAGCGATACGGTTATCACAATCCAACACAATATCCAACCACACAACAAGCAATCTACAAACACTATAATTACAACACATTAGCAAAGATTCAAAACCGATTTTCCATAAACAACCATTACTTGAACTATATAACCTAGCAATTCTTAATCCAAACTATATATGAAAACCTTAAATTAACACTAATTTATAACTCAATTAGCAAGTTAACCTTCTAGATTAGGTTAGCAATACAACTAGATAACAAATTAGATTTAATCAACTAAATAATGGTTTCTAAACCCTAATTCAACTCATTAATCATGCTTCACAACCCATTTCCATACACTAACCCCTTTCTAGATTTTGGTAAATTAGCAAACTTAATGCAATTTCACACAAGATTAACATAGAATAGGTTAATAGGAAGCCGCATAAGCAAGGTAACCATATAGATTAGTTAATTAACAACTAGATTAACAACAAAACAATTTAATTAACTATCATGGCTTCAAAAACCCTAGTTTAATACAAACTATTCTTTTAAAAAAACAAGATTAGAAATTAGCTAACTTTTAACACTAAAACCATATACTTAAAGGAATTTAGCCAAAAGAAATTAACTTGATGGAAATTATACCTCAAATTGAGATCTAACAAGAATAAATTTGCTCCAAATGATGGCCTCAAGCATCAAGATCCAAGCTAGGGAGGTGAAGGAAAAGAAAGATGAAGGATGGGTTTAATTTGTAAGCTTTAATTTGCAAATTTTGATGTGTTTTCTTGAAGAAATTTGAAGAAAAAGAAAAGAAAAGAGATGAAGAGGGGGAGGTGCAGGTTTCGGCCAGAAATGAGGTACGGGGGAGGGTGTGGGTGTGTGGGAAAGGTCAAGGGTCAACTCCACAAAAGTCAATGCACCATACCTTAACAACTATTTTTAAAATAAATTCCTAAACAAAACAATTCCACACATGAAAGAGAAAGCAATGTGAGACCAGAAATTTCTGGACTTGATCAAGGTGGGGCTGTCCTAGGGCTGAAGGAAAAGAGAGAGGGGTTTTACAAAAGAAATTTTATGCAAAAAGACCCCTTACAAGTCAAAAATTGCAAGTTTTAGCTAAAAATTCAATAAATTCGTTTCCTATCATAAAAATTTGTTAAAAATCAAAATAAAATACTAAAAATTTATGTTTCAACTAGATTTTAATTATCATAATTTTAAAGATTAAAATTAGCCCGGAAAAATTTGTATTTATCGCTAAATTAATGTATTTTCTTACCGGCTTAAAATAATATTAAAAAAATGAAAAATTAGGGAAAATTTTTAAACGACCAGAATTTCATAATTAACTCATTAGCTACTAAAAACAAGCAATTACCTATCCATTTTAAGTATAATTAGCCCTAAACTGCAAAATAACGAGAAAGACGGTTTTCGGAAAAAATACCGAATTTTCACCGAATTTCAGGAAAACACCAAAACGACTTTTCAAGACTCTACAATCTTCCCCCCCTAAAGAAATTCGGTCCCCGAATTTAAAAATATAGCTACGCGTACCTTCGAAGAGATGGGAATATTTCTTCTTCATCTCGCCCTCGGTCTCCCAGGTAACCTCCTCGCTGCTCGGGCTACGCCAAAGGACCTTGACAGTTAGTATAATCTTCGACCTCAACTTCTTCACCTGCCGATCCAGGATGGCCACCGGCTGCTCTGCAAAAGAAAGGTCGCGCTCTAGCTGGACTGTCGGGTGCTGAATCGCATGCGAAGGGTCGTGAAGGTACTTGCGGAGTATCGAAACATGGAAGACGGGGTGAACATCGGGAAAGCTGGGAGGAAGAGCCAAACGATAAGCAACAGCGCCAACCCGCTCGAGGATCTCGAAGGGACCTACGAATCTAGGGCTAAGCTTCCCCTTTCGTCCAAAACGCATCACGCCCTTCATCGGAGAGACTTTCAGAAAAACATGGTCGCCAACTGCGAACTCTAATCTGCGACGGCGCCTGTCCGCATACGATTTCTGCCTGCTCTGAGCTGCCCTCATCCGGTCTCGGATCAACTGTATCTTCGCTGTCGTCTCCTCCACAAGCTGCGGCCCCAAAATACTGCTCTCGCTGAGCTCTGTCCAACAGACGGGCGATCTGCATCTCCTCCCATACAATGCCTCGAAAGATGCCATCTGAATAGTATCCTGGAAGCTGTTGTTGTAGGAGAACTCCACTAGAGGTAAATGACGATCCCAGCTACCACCAAAGTCTAAAACGCACGCTCTGAGCATGTCCTCGAGAGTCTGAATGGTCCGCTCTGACTGTCCGTCTGTCTGCGGATGAAACGCTGTGCTGAAGCTCAAACGAGTGCCCAAAGCCTCCTGAAGTCTCTGCCAAAGTCGGCTGGTAAACTGAGTGCCTCGATCTGACACGATACAAGTCGGTACGCCATGTAGTCGCACGATCTCGTCGATGTAGAGCTGATCATACTGAGCGAAGCTGAAAGTCGTCTTCACTGGCAGGAAGTGAGCCGCTTTCGTCAATCTATCCACGATCACCCAGATGGAGTCGTACCCTCGACTGGTCCTGGGTAGACCCACAACGAAATCCATCGAAATCTGCTCCCATTTCCACTTTGGAATGGGTAACGGCTGTAGCTCTCCTGCGGGCCCCTGGTGCTCGGCCTTGACTTGCTGACAAGTCAGGCATCTCGATACAAACTCCGCAATGTCCCTCTTCATCCCGTCCCACCAGTAGGTCTCTCTCATATCATTGTACATCTTGGTGGAACCGGGGTGGACACTATACACTGATCGGTGTGCCTCCTCAAGAATGTCGCGCCGCAATCCATCAGCATCTGGTACGCACAGTCTAGATCCATATCGTAAAATCCCCTGATCGTCAACCACGAACTCGGAAAATCTGCCCTGTCCCATCTGTGCCATGATCTCTGAGCAACGGTCGTCACTGCGCTGTGCCTCATATATACGGTCAAGCAACTGTGGGCGTGCACGAACATGCGCAAGCTGTCCCCCTGTCTGAGTGAACTCGAACTCAACCCGGCTGTCGCATAACATCTGCCAATCTGCTGACGACTGCCTCTGCACTGTGCGCAAAAAGGATAGACTACCCCCGGGTCTCCTACTCAACGCATCTGCCACCACATTTGCCTTACCGGGGTGATATAAGATCTCGCAGTCGTAGTCTTTCACCAACTCCATCCAACGACGCTGTCTGAGGTTTAGGTCTCGCTGCTGAAATATGTACTTTAAACTCTTGTGATCGGTGAATATCTGACACGACTCGCCATACAGGTAATGTCGCCAAATCTTCAGTGCAAAGACCACTGCAGCCATCTCCAAATCATGAGTGGGGTAGTTCTGTTCATGCTTCTTCAACTGCCGAGAAGCATAAGCGATCACCCGGCCATGCTGCATCAATACGCATCCTAATCCCACTCGCGAAGCATCACAGTAGACAACAAATCCGCCTGATCCCGAAGGCAAAGATAATACCGGCGCCGTAGTCAAACAAGTCCGTAGCTGCTAAAAACTGCGCTCGCACTCCTCTGTCCAAACGAAAGGAACTCCCTTCCGGGTCAAACCGGTCAACGGTGCAGCTATACGGGAGAAGTCCTGAACAAAACGCCTGTAGTAGCCTGCCAGGCCTAGAAAACTACGGATCTCAGTAACCGATGTAGGTCGGGGCCACTGCTGAACAGCCTCAATCTTCTTCGGGTCCACACAAATGTCGTCTCTCGTAACCACGTGACCCAAGAATCCGACGCTGTCCAGCCAGAATGCACACTTGGAGAACTTCGCGAACAGCTGGTGCTCCCTCAGAGTCTGTAACGTAATCCGCAAGTGCTGCTCGTGCTCCTCTCTGCTCCAGGAGTACACCAAGATATCGTCGATAAACACGATGATGAACAAGTCAAGATACGGCCTGAATGTACGGTTCATCAAATCCATAAATGCTGCTGGGGCATTGGTGAGTCCGAACGACATCACCAAAAACTCGTAGTGGCCGTAGCGCGTGCGGAAAGCTGTCCTCGGTATATCCTCCTGTCGAACTCGAAGCTGATGGTATCCTGATCGCAAGTCGATCCTCGAAAAATACCCCGCACCCTGAAGCTGGTCGAACAAATCATCAATGCGCGGCAACGGATATCTGTTCCGAACGGTAACTTTGTTCAGCTGGCGGTAGTCGATACATAAGCGCAAACTTCCATCCTTCTTCTTGACAAACAGGACCGGAGCACCCCACGGAGAAACACTCGGTCGAATAAGCCCCTTATCTAACAAATCCTGCAACTGATCCTTCAGCTCTCGAAGCTCTGCCGGGGCCATTCGATAAGGTGGTATAGAAATAGGCCCCGAGCCGGGAATTAAATCAATGCAGAACTCAACATCGCGCTCAGGCGGTAGCCCAGGTAGCTCATCAGGGAAAACATCAGGGAACTCACAAACTACCGGGACCCGGTCTAACGGAACCTCTGCAGCTCGAATATCACAAATAAACGCTAAGAATCCCTGACATCCCCTCCGCAAGAGCTGACCAGCGTGAAGAGACGAAATTAAGCTGGGAAGGGTGACACTGCGGTCTCCCCGAATAACAAGGACTGGCTCTCTCGGAAAGCTAAATCTGACTGCTTTCTCACGGCAGTCCACCGAAGCATAACAAGTGGCTAGCCAATCCATGCCCAGAAGCACATCAAAGTCCAACATATCGAGGAGTATCAAATCAACCGATGAATCCCTCTCCCCGATACGAACGAAACACAAACGAAAAACAAAACGAGCGACAAACGACTCGCCCACCGGAGTAACAACAACAAGCGGCTGATCTAACGACGACGACTCACGGCCCAACATCGGTGCAATGTGTGTAGATACGTACGAATGTGTGGAACCTGGGTCGAATAATACCCGTGCGTCGAAAGAACAAACTGGCAAGGTACCTGTCACAACGGCATTGGATGCCTGCGCATCCTGCGGTGTCAAAGCAAAAACTCGGGCCTGTCCTCCACCGATAGCGGGCTGACCTCGACCTCGGCCTCTGCCTCCTCGTCCTCTCTGAACAGGACCGTCGCGTCCACGGCCTCTCGGTGCACCTAACTGGCGTAGAGCATCGCCTGGGGTAGGAAGTAGGGCTCTCTGAGGAGGGGGTGGTGATGGTGGTAGGGTCACATGCGGAACTGTCGCTGCTCCCTGTCGTCTCACCGGACAGTCTCTGACGAGATGGTGCAAACTCCCGCACCCAAAACACCCTGGCGACGGCTGCTGCCCCTGGGGATAAGAACCATATAACTGTCCCCGCCCAAATCCTCTGCCAGGCCTATCTCTCGGAAAGAATCTGGCGCGCTGCCTCTGAGACGGTACATCGGTGCGAATCCTCTTCGGCCCAGAAATGGCCGAAGTCCGTGATATGCGTGCCTCCATCCGCAATGCCGTATCCATAGCAGCTGAATAAGTGTCGTAGTGCTGGGAGCCAATGGCAAGATATAGCTGGGCATCAAGTCCCTGTACGAACCTCTTCACCATCTTCTCTTCGGTATCCACCAAATACTGAGCATATCAGGATAACTGTGTAAACTGGATGTCATACTCAGACACCGTCATCCCAGGTGTCTTGACTAAGGCCTCGAAACTGCGAGCTCTGGCGTCACGAACGCTCTCTGGAAGGAAACGGGCTAAAAAGACCGCTGTAAACTCGACCCAAGTCATAGGCGGTAGACCTGCAGCTCGACCTCTCAAGACTGACTCCCACCATGTCTGCGCGAGACCCTCTAGTCGGAAACTCGCAAGCTCTACCCATCGATCATCCGAACATCTCAGCGAACGGCAGATCCTGGCTAAACTGTCAAGGAACGTCTGTGGGTCCTCCGCTGCCTCGGTGCCGGTGAATACTGGAGGTCTCAGCCTCATGAAGTCCTGTAGTGAAACCGGAATGGCCACGGTGGTAGTAGTAGGAGCAGGTATCATGGTCGTCTGTGATGTAGTAGGTACGTCATCCGGCCTCGGTGTACGACTGGCTGCAACTAGGGATCCTACCATCTGACGTAGCTCCTGCATGCCTCCCATCATCTGTCGTAACTCCTCCATACCAGTCTCGAGCCTATCCATACGGCCTGAGGAAGGTGGATCGGTCTGTCCCTGCGGCGTAGGCATACCACCCTGCTCAGTCCTAGTCTCGGACGAGCCAGCTCGAATCTCGTCTCTGGCGGCAGCCCTCTGTGCCCTCGTAGCCTTCGGCGGCATAGTGGCTGTTACAGGAAAACGGATAGTAAGGACAGTGCAATAGGATCATAGGATACACGGAATTGAAGAAGGAATTTTCAAGCAAGTATATCCTAAAGTTACTTAGGCGGAGTACCGTATCGCAAGTATGCCGCGGACATACGCACGCTACGTTTCCCTGCTTAAGTCACTTACTCCATCTACCAAGGGTCATCCTACACTCAAAAGGTAAAACCTATCGCTCTGATACCAACTTTGTCATGACCCGCAGGGTACGGAACGTGACTGGCACTTAAGTTTACGAAACGTCTAAAGACGTCCGTAAAATAAGTAAGCCAAAGCCCAGAAAACCAAACCAAATAAGCAAAAGAGTGAAGAGGACCCAATCAATTGAAAGCGAGTTTATCAAATAAGTCATGTAAAAAACTTTTTAAAAACAATACCAATTTTTCCGAAAATTTCGGCAGAGTCTCTTTTGAAAATACTGGCCCCCAGAATGGGTACAACAAAATATATATGAATCCAACAAAATAGGGCATCCCCAAGCGGGAGCTAGCTCTTCGCCACAAGGCGGTCACAAATCCCACGCAATATAAAATGACAACAAGCAAAATAATCATAATGAAGCATAAGAAAACATCATGTCGACTCAAGTGAGCTCGACCCCAAAATACAGCATAAAAGTCCACAAACCTCACAGTCTCATCTCTAGGTCAATATACAATAATACTGGTAGAAACAGTAGATGGAGTACACTAGATACAAAGAATATACAAGGTGGTACAAAAATGATAACATAACCCACCTATGAGCAAAACCCTCGAGTCCAGGCAAAGGAGGCAAAAGAACAAGTGCGCCTGCCGCTACTGAACTGACGGAGCGGACCTGCAAAAGACTGTGGCACAACGGGGGTGAGTTGCCAACTCGTGAGTAATAAATAACACCTACAAAGGCTATCGTATGCATGCACACAAGCATCCTAGCATCTAAAATACAGGTATGAATGGGTGCACTAGCAGGTGTGTATACAACATCAGTGTACGAATATGTATGCAACATGAATATCTGAGGTCTCAATAGGTATATATAAGAAACATTTATCTCCTTTTGTTTTTGAAACTCTTTTAGAATGCCAGCATAATACTCAAAGAATCGACGAGAACCGGTGTCCAGCAACAACACCCAAAAGCTGTCTCAAATCTCATAAATGTATCTCTGGCCTCAGCCGTCCGGCTGACCCATCTCAAATAGCAATATCTCATCATCTAGCGGCCACGGTCGGTATCCTCTGGATATCCGCCGTCCCAAACAGTCACCGGTAGGTAATCCGTCCCCTGCCAGGCTCAACGTCAACACCACATTCCTCTTGCCCCGGGGTACCTTACCGGGCCCACCATGTACCCGTGCCGGTTCCTCCACTCCTCGACACCGATTTCCAAAACCACAGCAAACTCATGGTGGACGACACTTACATCACTAGAAAACCGCAATTTACATATTTTAAAAATATATTAAGTTTAGAAATTTTGCGGCTTTCCCCCGAAATCCAGCAATATCATAAAATCTCAAGAAATCCTCATAAGTGCATATATCAGTGATAATGAATGCATATGGTATCAATAATCAAGTTGCGATGTGTGATTAATGGATTAAGCATGAACAATTAATATGGTGAAGTACATGCACATGAATAGCAATCCTACGGTTTCATTTTAAGGAATTAAAGGCAATAGCACAAGTTTAAGTATCAATTAGTAAAAGGTTTAAATTTAAAGATTATCTAGTGTGGTGGCATGGCAATTACCAGGGTGTGTGTGTAAGCATGAATAGTGCTCGTGCTGCATATAAAAACCCTGGCAATGGTGCAGGTGTCCTATAAAATGGTTTCGTATAGGTATGTCAATATAATGCATGGATGCAGCAAACAGTCAAATAAGTATTTCACCCCTAATTACTAACATCACTAAGGATCTTGTAAGTTACTAAAACTATCGGGCGGCTTGCGCCATCCAACGATAGTCCCCCGTAGATGTTACATCTACTCACCGGAATCTCTGGCTAGTTGTGTCCAATCACCGCTTTCCCCTTTCGCACCGCGTCTGACGTCTCCGCGACCGAACCTGGAATTTACATCAATACCAAACGTAAGGTTACATATCAAGAACAACGCAAAACCCAAACGAAACTACTAATGTTCACTAGCTAGGTACAACGTGCACAAAGTGCGCGGAACACACGCGAAAATCGCAAAAACTGCCAAAAAACGCCGATTTGGTCGCCCGGCAAAACTAAAACCCGACTACACAAAAAAAACCGCACTCACGCATCCTAAACGTCATAGGAGATGCTAAAAACATCCCCAAGGTAACACAAACAATTCACCAAATAATTTAAATAAAAACCTAGTAAGCACAAACTAGCAATTTGGTGCAAAAAAAATCGAAAATTAGCGATACGGTTATCACAATCCAACACAATATCCAACCACACAACAAGCAATCTACAAACACTATAATTACAAAACATTAGCAAAGATTCAAAACCTATTTTCCATAAACAACCATTACTTGAACTATATAACCTAGCAATTCTTAATCCAAACTATATATGAAAACCTTAAATTAACACTAATTTATAACTCAATTAGCAAGTTAACCTTCTAGATTAGGTTAGCAAAACAACTAGATAACAAATTAGATTTAATCAACTAAATAATGGTTTCTAAACCCTAATTCAACTCATTAATCATGCTTCACAACCCATTTCCATACACTAACCCCTTTCTAGATTTTGGTAAATTAGCAAACTTAATGCAATTTCACACAAGATTAACATAGAATAGGTTAATAGGAAGCCGCATAAGCAAGGTAACCATATAGATTAGTTAATTAACAACTAGATTAACTACAAAACAATTTAATTAACTATCATGGCTTCAAAAACCCTAGTTTAATACAAACTATTCTTTAAAAAAAACAAGATTAGAAATTAGCTAACTTTTAACACTAAAACCATATACTTAAAGGAATTTAGCCAAAAGAAATTAACTTGATGGAAATTATACCTCAAATTGAGATCTAACAAGACTAAATTTGCTCCAAATGATGGCCTCAAGCATCAAGATCCAAGCTAGGGAGGTGAAGGAAAAGAAAGATGAAGGATGGGTTTAATTTGTAAGCTTTAATTTGCAAATTTTGATGTGTTTTCTTGAAGAAATTTGAAGAAAAAGAAAAGAAAAGAGATGAAGAGGGGGAGGTGCAGGTTTCGGCCAGAAATGAGGTAAGGGGGAGGGTGTGGGTGTGTGGGAAAGGTCAAGGGTCAACTCCACAAAAGTCAATGCACCATACCTTAACAACTATTTTTAAAATAAATTCCTAAACAAAACAATTCCACACATGAAAGAGAAAGCAATGTGAGACCAGAAATTTCTGGACTTGATCAAGGTGGGGCTGTCCTAGGGCTGAGGGAAAAGAGAGAGGGGTTTTACAAAAGAAATTTTATGCAAAAAGACCCCCTACAAGTCAAAAATTGCAAGTTTTAGCTAAAAATTCAATAAATTCGTTTCCTATCATAAAAATTTGTTAAAAATCAAAATAAAATACTAAAAATTTATGTTTCAACTAGATTTTAATTATCATAATTTTAAAGATTAAAATTAGCCCAGAAAAATTTGTATTTCTCGCTAAATTAATGTATTTTCTTACCGGCTTAAAATAATATTAAAAAAATGAAAAATTAGGGAAAATTTTTAAACGACCAGAATTTCATAATTAACTCATTAGCTACTAAAAACAAGCAATCACCTATCCATTTTAAGTATAATTATCCCTAAACTGCAAAATAACGAGAAAGACGGTTTTCGGAAATATACCGAATTTTCACCGAATTTCAGGAAAACACCAAAACGACTTTTCAAGACGCTGCAGGTACAGAGTAGTCTGTTGACCCGAGATCTTCATAGTGTTTTGTGTGATTCCTACTGTGCTTTGATTTCCATCATACCACGTCCAAGAGGGCGTGCAAAAAGGTGGCTTTTGGGTACAGTCCCGAATCACATAGAGGCAATGAGCGATAGGAGGGGAATCGTCTCTCCCGGTATAGGGAGTTGATGTTGCGATGTGTTCGATTGGATATAATCGAAAATCCCTAGCTAGGGTTGCAGAGATTTACTTGTAAGTGTTATCAGTAGTTTCTCGAACTATTATAGACCTTATATCGACACGACTTATCAAGCTACTTGGGTCTAACGTTTACCACCCCTAGGCGAGATATGCGACATATCAGACGACGAGACCAGACTGTACGGGAGTGTTACTGATTGGATTCACAGGAGAATGTACATGCTTGCTTGTTGATCTTCTGAGCGCTCAATACCTGGGTAGCTGTTACGTTTAGCTGACCGCTTGCAGCTTGTGGGTGTTTGATATGATCATCACTTACTGCCGGCATATTGACGATTCTTTAGAGTCCTACACAGAGGTTTCTTGGCTCAGGCAAAATGGAGAAGGAGCACATATGTGATATGTGCGGGACCGAGGATAATGCGGTATGTGATACCGTATTGGATTCTCGCGATATGAGATATCGGCCGGGTATATGTGATATAGCCGGGTTATCATATTAGTCGGTTATATGCGATATAGCCGGATTGTCGGATCAAGTGTTGATTCGATAATTTAATGTATAATAATATATGTGATATATTAAATTACATTAACTAATATTAGCTCACTAAAAGATTCTTTTTCTCACTCGGGTAATACATTGATATATATGCGATATATGTTAAATGTATTATTTTATTTGGTTACAATAAATATTATATATGAGATATATAATATTGTAACCTCATATGATAACTAATGCAACATGTTTTGTAGAGATTAAACAAGATTAGGGTTTGATTTGGGTTAATGCTTTCTAGATGATTCTAGAAGATTTAGTTTTGTTTTGTGAAAGATATTTTGTTATAACTCATGCTTTAACCCAACCCAAACCCTAGCCCTAATTAGTTCTCTATATGGGTTTAGTTGACCATGGTTGCATTAATCATCATATTTATCCTTTCATTATTCATCACATAAGGTTTCATGTTGATTGTTCATCTTCTTCCTTCTTTCTTTTCATGAAAAAGCTTTCTAGCTTTTTTAAGTGATGAAAAATGAGTGAGAATAAGAAAACAAATGAGAGCAAAATTCCTACTTCATCATCCTCATTTATCCTTGCCATTTAGATGATTGTGTTCACATCATTTCATGAGTGATAGCTTGTGTTAACGAAACTTCAAGGTAGATCATCTATGTTATCGAAGATCGGAAGCAAGACTGCATCTTTCTTTTCGTGAAGCCTCTCGAGAGTCCGGAACACGATGATCGCAGCGAAGGGACCTCAACACAGAGCTTAAGAAGTGAAGGACCTGATCTACAAAGGTTGTAATCCCTCTCACTTAGTGTTAAAGTGTTTAACATGTTAGTTTTCGCATAAACTCTAGTTTAAAGATCCGGCTTTGGGTTGTTCGGCACGGCTAAATTTTTAATCGGGCATGGTTTATGCCTTGTAGAACCTTGTAGCAGTGCATAGAAACCCTACAGTGGTTTCATAGCCAAGCTAGAGCTTTAGGCGAAGTCTAGACGAAATTTAAAGTCCGATCGAACCCGGAAAACCCCGATTTTACTCCTCTTTGTACATTTTAAAAAATGTTGATTTTTTATGAATTAAAAATGCTCAGAAAAACAAGCAGGAAAACCTAAGAATTACTGTGAAGTACGGTCCACTAAGTCGATCAAGTGGCGGCGGTTCCGCGGCCAAACCAAGGGTTTGGCGGCGGTTCCGCGGCCAAAATTTGGACTTAGTCCCTCATATTTCATATATTTATTCTGAGGTCCTTTCTTGTCATTTTTTTCTGGGAATTTTCTAATTCCACTCAATTGTTGAGTTTTCTAGGGTTGTATTAGGGACTCGTTGATTCGATCGAATAATTTAACTTTGTTTAGTTTGTCCGGGTAATTTTTAGAACGTGTTAAAAAGTTCGAACGGATATCAATAACTCACTTTTACCCCTGCCGGAAAATTTTTCAAAAGTTGGATTTTTTCTCGAGTTTAAGAACATTCTAAGTCATGCAAGTAACGCGGTGGACCCTCTAGAAGACAACAAACCTTAACTCGATTATGTGACCGTCTTGAACTGCCTCTAGACCTTAGGGTTTGCGGCAGTACGGCGTGCCATATGTGAGGCGTTGGCTTGACCCTTCTACAGCTGGACCATTGGTACTGTGGCATGTGATGGATATTTTTAAACTGATTTCAAGTGTTGAGATATATTGGGGAAATCTTGGGTGTTTGATTATAAAATCGGAAAGTTTAACATTGTCTATTTATCTGGAATGTGATACAATATTTGGAATCCACAGGTAGTTATGAGATAACTAATTTGAATGTTATAAATCTAGCAGTTCAGTCTCAGATGATCGGTTGCCACGAAATTTTGATGTGATCAAAAGTCCGTCGTAATCACGTAGCGTACGCGGATACTCGCCTGGTAAACTTAACAGACAGCCACGCCCCATAGCCCCGACCAAGTTACTGTAGGAGAACCCCGTCGCCAAAAGCATCAGTTCGGGTGCTCATGGCAGCGGTGTTCCGCCTTAGTGCACTTCGTCGACGGCATCCGGGGGTGCGTCCGTCTACTAAAGTTTGCGACGAGCATTCGATCAGGATCTCGGGAATCTTGTTGAATTGCCCGACTTGATATTGAAAAGAGTTTTCGATAATGAGACTAAAATGCGGGGTTTATAATTGTTAGGCATGAGATGTCTAAGGAATTTATTTGGTCAGGCATGCGATGTCTAAGGAGGTTGCGGATTCCAACTGTTGTAGTTTTACAATTTCTTTTCTGTGACCGTAAGCGTAGTATGTGGTGTATCGCCTGCTTCGTTGCTATACATCAACGACAATCGGGATACACATACTTGCTTACGTTGATGATATGAGATATTATGTGTTGCTGTGATATGTTATATTGGATCGTCGCGTTTTGAATAGCCGGGGTTTTTATGTGAGATGAGAGTTTTTCTTTTCCATTCATGTAAAATTCATTTGTATGTAATATTCTTTTATTGGGGCACTTCCGGGCTGAGGATGATGTCACCATTGTATATTATTTACTTTTCCGCATTAGGTAGACCCAAGGCGGGGAGAGCAAGTAACCGGGTTCTAGGGTCCAGTGGGAGACCATCTCGAGGAGTCGAGATCGGGTCTCCTAACCCTAGAATTGGCAGTGTTGCTTGCCGCTCTCGTAGGGGTCTAGGGATGTGGGTTTTGCTATTCATCGCGACCGTGGAATCCGTGTTTTATACAGGCTCGTATTAAAACACGGACGTCCTAGTATATCCAATATTTCATATATGTTCTTCTGCTGCAATGTTCTGTGATGAGATCATATTACTGCCTAAGACGAATGTTTATATTATATATATGAGATATATGTTATATTGCAGATTTCGTTTCAAAAGTGATACTTGTGAAGCATAATAAAATGGGACTTCATTAATGAGATTAATGAAATAAAAGAAACCTAAGATGTTGTAGAAACTTGTTTATAAACTGGTAGCTCTAGTTCTTGCTTTGCATAGCGGTGTTCCTTGTAGAACATCCAGCACCTTATTCGATAAGGAAAGAGCCGAGATCCCATCACTGGGAGTGACCTCTTTAGTGAAACTCGAAGATGCTACAAACTCGGTTTGTCTTTTGAATGCTTCTATAGTTCATGCTTTGCACAGCGGTATTTGTGAAATATCCTGCACCTTATTCGATGAGGAAAGGGCCGATGATCCCTTCACCGGGAGTGACCCCTTTAGCAAAACTAGAAAAGCCTCAAAAACACTCCATTTAAAATCACTCGATTCTACAACGATATCAAGTTCATTACGCAAAGGGTTTTCTTAAAAGCCTGTCGTAGCCCTCCGTCATTTCAGATAAGTACTACTTAGTATTCGTGTTGCGGTAGTTTGGCCTTCGTCAAGGAGTAGTGTACGGTAGCTAACTAGTGCTTATCTGCTAGCATATGATGCGATTGGATTAGGGTATTCGTACGGCGTAGTTTGGCCTTCGTCAAGGGTCGTGCGGGTGGGTTTAATTCAAGCAGGAAATGACGGGTTGAACTTGACTAGCGGACTATGGGTAGTTTGGCCTTCGTCAAGGTCATGGGACGCTGGGGGAAAAATATTATCGGGAATTTCAAGTGTTGAAATTTGCTATGAGATTGCATACCTTCTATGAGATAGTTGGATCCCGATACCCGCTGCGAGTAAGAGTTACTCCTGGGAGAGTTTTACACATTACAATTAGCCAATCAAGTAGGTGTCTAGAAAGGTGTTAACGGGGTTACGCCCCTGGGAAAATGAGGTTTACTTTAATTAGGCTCGTGCGAAAGCACGGGGGACCTCCCTCAAAGTACTGGCACTGGCCTGGCTGAAAGATTGGCGAACTTATAGCGTGTAATTAATCCCGGCTAGTCTTTCCTTTTAGGGTTTGAAGGAAGATTTGATTAAAACAGTGGGAGACATCCTGATTAGATATATTAGATAACCAATCTAATCTTGCAAGAGCATACAATGAGTGTTTTCTTCTCTCTCTCTCTCCAGGTAGCGACCATATCACTCCTTAATCAAGATAATAATATGGATGTATTGACCGAACCCGCTTGTTATACTGAGCTGGGAAACGTTGGTCCCGCTCCAACTTATAATTGTTATAAGACAGAGCAGGAAATTGGGGAATACCAGATTTCCCGTGCCGCCCAAACGAAGAAAGTGCATGTTGATGCATCATCTTCGGGTGTGTTCATTACAGATAACTATTTCTCAGTATCCTTTACGTCCTGGGTATGTGATACCGGATCAGGATCCCACATATGTAATCTGTTACATGGGCTACAGATAGGTAGAGAACTGAGAACGGGTGATAAGTTTCATGAGATAGAAACGGTGCAAGTGTTGCAGCCAAGTCTGTTGGTCACTATCACCCTGTATTACCAGAATACATTGATTCTGAACGAATGTTATTAGATACCGAACCTGATATACAACATCATATCAGTCTCTTTATTAGTAAAGAAAGGATATAATTTTGTATTGTTGGATAATGTTTTGAACATTTCCTATATCAAGAGTTGATCGGTTCAGGCACGTTATCTAAAAGCATAGACGTTCTAAATCAAACTACAGTTCTTAGTATACAAAACACACACAAGGAAGAGTTCAGAAATGAACGAATCCTTCTTGAGGCATTGTAGACTAGGTCATATCAATGCGACCCGACTAGCTAAGTTACATCTAGATGCATATTTAATTTATTTTGAATTTACATCTTGTGAAACTTACCGGTCATGTCACAAAGATATGATGACCATAGCTCTGTTTATTGAAAACAGAGAAAGAGTTAGTGAACTCTTGGGATTGATACATGCTGATGTATGAAGGTCCCCTGTCTACACATGTTAAGATTGGTTCTTTGTACTTCATTACATTCTCTGATGATCTCTCAAGATTCAGACATATGTTCCTGTTGAAACACAAGTCCGAAGCTTTTGAGATATTCACGGAATATAAGTTAGAAGTAGAGAACTATAAACTGGGTATAAGTATTATGGCCTTTGATGAGATCAAGGAGGAGAATACTTGATCGTGGAATTCCTGGACTATTCTAAAGGAGAATGAGATTCTCTTTCAGCATCACTCCTCCGAATACACCACAACACGTCGGTGTATCGGGGTGGAGCAATCACACCCTATTTGATATGGTGCGCTCTATGATGAGTACTACTGAGTTATGCACTTGTGAAGCTGCATACCTATTGAATATGGTTCCAATCAAATCAGTTGCCTACCACTTCATATGTGATATGGAAAGGGAAGAGCCCATATCTTAAGTTTGTTAAGAATTGGGGTTGTCCGGCCTATGTCTAAAAGCAAAATCCGGACAATCTCGAGGCAAAGTCTGTTATGTAGAACTGGAAAGGTTCCAGCTATACAAACTGTAGCTGATGATTTGTTAGAACCAAAGGATTCAATAGTTTCCAACGAACCTCAGTCTCTCCGCCGATCTAGTAGGGTTCCTCACCCACCTGAGAGATAATTCGGTTTCTCTATGAAAGTGGGAGCGAGGATTGCATCATGAGATGATGACCCAACTAAGTTTCGAGCAGGCCATCAGGAGTGGGACGCTGTAAGAATGGCTGGATGCTCAGTGATCTGAGATGGAATCCTTATACACCAACAAAGTATGGACTTTGGTTGCTTTATCTGAAGGGTTAAATCCCCATCAGGAGCAAGAATATCTTGAGAAGATTACTTGGTGTACATGGAAAAGTTGAGACTTTCAATGCTATGCTTAAGTCCATCCAGATCCTACTTGCCACGGCTACGTACCATGACTAAGATATCTGGTGGTTGGGTGTCATGACTGCTTTTCTAAATGATGATTTGGAAGAGAGCGTCTATAAGTACACAGCCAGAGGGCTTCATAGACAGTGGGAGCAGCGGAAACGTGTGCAAGATGTTTTATGTGATAAAACAGGCATCGCGGAGTTGGAACATCTGTTTTGATGTGGTAGTCAAAGAGTTTGACTTCATCAAAATGGTAGATGAATCTTGTATATACAAAAAGGTAGTAGGGAGTATGGTGGTGATCCTCGTAGAGTACGTGGATGACATACTCTTGATAGAGAAGGAGTTTCTTATGCTACGCTCGGTCAATCTCCGCTTATCTCAAGGATTCTCCATATAGGATCAAAGTGATACCTCCTAAATCCTGGGTTTTGGATCTATGAGATAGTTCTAATGGGATATTAGGATACTCACTAGTTGTAGTGAGATTGTATCAATCGATCCTGGGGAGAATCACTGGAAAGGTTCCAGGGTGATAAGGACGACTGAATGTCAGTCGCAGGCATTGTCTTTACCCTCAGTGGAGGGACGGTATGTTGGAAGAGTTCCAAGCTAGATATCGTGACATACTAGACGATTAAAGGAAAGATACATCGTTACCAAGGATGCTACCAAAGAGGCAGTCTGGATATATATAAGTTCATGATATGAACTTTGTTCCCACAATTGTGTGACAATGGAGTTGTGGCTTTAGCCAAGGAACCCCCCGTCCCATCTGAAATCTAGATATAATTATTAGGCAGTATCACCTGATCATGGTGATGGTTGATCTCCAGGGAGATCGAGATTAGGAGAGTAGACACAGAGGACGACAGCGCGGATCCACTCACAAAGGCCTTTTTCCCAGTAGAGACTTTTATGGGATGGTTGAGTATGAGATACTTTAACCAAAGCTAATTGTTGGGTATGTGATACCACAACAGATGGCCCTAGTGCAAGTGGGAGATTGTTAGTTATATGTATGCCCTAGAGGCCATTACTATACATACGATGTATATTGTAATGGATGCTTGGACGTATATAGGGAGGACTTTCTTGCTCGACATGATAGTATGCTATCTGGTTGTACTTTCTCTTAACATGTACTCTGATTGTCTCTATGTTACATGTTGATAAAGCCCTTAGGATATGTACTCGACTACTGGGACAATGATGAGATCATACTAGTGGGGCCACGGTAGTCGATGAGTACATCCTATAATAGTTCCTAGTCGAGGGTGTATCGTGACAGGGCATCGATGCACCAGAGTAGACTAGCGTATACGCATCTTGACCCATATGATGGGCGATGGATGATCCCATATCGATCGGTATTTGACATCAAGGTGAAAGGTTCCTAGGCATCCTATAGAGGTCTCACAAGGAATCGAACATGCCAAATTAAAATTTTATGGGTGCCGAGAAACCCTAACGCGGATCGTAGACTAGATGTTTAGGCGAAAAACAAAACTAGTTAACTACTTAACTAGAAGTTAGATGCTACAACCTTTGTAGATCCGGTTCCCCACTTCCTTAGCTCCACGTGGGTGTGCTCTCGCTGTCCATCATGAATCCTAGACTCATTCGTCGGCTTCATCGGAAAAACGGGCGAGCAAGGTCGTCGGCTTCGTGTCAAAGACGATCTACGTCGAGGTTGCACAAGTTCAAGCTCTGACTTCACCAAGTTGTGAAACTTGTGAAGAAAACACCCAAAACCACTTGGCAAGAGGTAGAGGATGAAGAAATAGGAGGTGGGTTCACTTTAGATTTGGATTTCTCACTCTAGAAATGAAGTTGCCATTGATGGCATCAAGCTTTTCCTTTTTGAAGTGAAGAAGAAGATGAAGCTAGAAATATGATAAATGTTGTAAATATGAATAATAAAATAATACTTATCATAATGGGTACCATGGTTAGGTGTAGAGAATTGACCAAGGTTAAAAGAGTGGTTAGGGTTAAGCATGAAGACAAATTGGTCACTTGGGTCAAAGCTTCATGAAGCTTCACAAAGGTTCAAGAAAGAAAGCAACCATTTTGTATTAATATGCCATTCTTTTTCTAAAATAAATAAATGAAAAGAATGGATAATAAAAACCCTAATTACTTACTTAACCTAGGTTTAATCCTTTACACTTAACCAAATGAGTATGCATCATCAAACATGATACAAACATGTGCAAAAAAATATATCACATATACAATTTGCACATCAAGTGAGAATATCCATTTAAAGTGAACCAATACTAGTTAATGCAAAGTAATATATCAAATATATAATTATACATTAAATCATTAAATCAACATTTGATTCAATGATCCGGTCATGTCGCACATAACCGACTAGAATCTAATGTATCGATTTATCGAATCTATGATTCGATAACTAGGTCATATCGAATATCACCAATCGAAACATATATCGCGAGAATGAAATGCGGTATCACATACACGCATTATTCTCGGTCCTGCACATATCTCATATGCGCTCATATTTCGTTTCGCTTGAGCCAGGAAACCTCTGTGTAGGACTCTAAAGACTCGTCAATACGCCGGTAGCAGATGATGATCATATCAAGCACCCACAAGCCGCAAGCGGTCTGCTAAACGTAACGGCCACCCGGGTATTGAGCGATCAGAAGATCGACGAGCTAGCCCGCTCACACTCCTGTGAATCCAACCAGTAACACTTACCGTACAGTCCGGTCTGTTCGTCTGATACGTCGCATATCAAGTCTAGGGGTGGTAAACGTCAGACCCCAATACTCGATAAGTCGTGCCGATGTGAGGCTCATAACGGGTCGAGAAACTACTGGTAACACTTACCAGCAAATCTATGATCAGCCCTGGCCAGGGACTTCCCTGTTACGGCCAATCGAGCACAGCGCAACATCAACCCCCAATACCGGGAGAGACGAAACCCCTCCTAACGCTCATTGCCTCCATGTGACTCGGGACTGTACCCAAAGACCACCGTTTTGCACGCCCTCATGGACGTGGTAAGGTGGAGATCAAAGCACATTGGGAATCACACAAGACTCTATGACGATCTCGGGTCTACAGACTAACCTGTACAAGTGTCACCTGAGAACTGCCATCTGACGTGAGGTATAATACCATCTGGGAGTTCTCGGCGAGTCCGTCCAGTATACCCAGTCTCCACTGAGCGCCCGTATACCATCTCTGATGTCAAACACCAATGGATATGGGATCATCCATCGCCCATCACATGGGTCGAGAAGCATATACGCTAGTCTACTCTGGTATATCGATGCCCCGTCTCGATACACTCACGACTAGGGACATTGAAGGATGTACTTATGGACTACCATGTCCCCACTAGTATGATCTGCATCATAGTCCAGGTAGTTAAGTACACATCCTAAGGGCTTTACCAACATGTAACTACAAGACAGTATAAAGAGACTAGTGTACATGTTAAGATAAAGAGTAACCAGATAGCATACTATCATATCGAGCAAGAAAGTCATCTCTATATATGTCCAAGCATCCAATATAATATACAACATCTGTATAATACTGGCCTCTAGGGCATACATACAACTAACAATCTCCCACTTGCACTAGGGCCAGCTGCTGTAGTATCGCATACCGAGCATCCCGAAGAGTCTCTCAAACTGTATCTGGGGAATGGCCTTCGTGAGTGGATCCGCCGTGTTGTTCTTCGTGTCAACCCTCCTGACCTCGATCTCCCGGCGATCAACTATCTCCCGGATCAGGTGATACCGCCTCAGAATATGTCTGGACCGCTGATAGGACCTGGGTTCCTTGGCCAAAGCCACCGCTCCATTGTTATCGCAATACAAAGGTATTGGATGCTCAATGGATGGAACCACTCCAAGTTCAGTAATGAACTTCTTGATCCAGACAGCCTCTTTGGCAGCATCGTTGGCAGCGATGTATTCAGCCTCCATCGTCGAGTCTGCCACGGTTTCCTGCTTGGAACTCTTCCAGCTAACCGCCCCTCCGTAAAGGGTAAAGACAAAGCCCGACTGCGACTTAGAGTCGTCCTTATCACTCTGGAAGCTCGAATCGGTAAAGGACTCCACTTGGAGCTCCCCGTTACCATACACCAAGAACATATCTCTAGTCCTTCGCAAGTACTTGAGAATGCTCTTCACAGCTGTCCAGTGACTCTCTCCAGGATCAGCTTGATACCTGCTCACTATACTTAGTGAGTATGCTACATCGGGTCTGGTACATAGCATTGCATACATGATAGAGCCTACTGCCGAAGCATAGGGTATCCCTTGCATGCGAGCTCTCTCCAAATCAGTCTTGGGAGACATCTCTTTGGAGAGAGTGACTCCAGAGATCGTGGGTAAGTTCCCACGCTTGGACTCTTCCATACTAAACCTCTTTAGTATGGTGTCAATGTACCTGGATTGGGACAATCCCAAAATCCGTTTGGATCTATCTCTATACATCCTAATTCCCAATATGCAGGAGGCATCACCAAGATCTTTCATTGAGAATCTTTGTGATAAGAAGAGCTTGACCGATTGCAGCATAGGAACATCATTTCCTATCAAGAGTATGTCGTCCACGTACAATACGAGGAAGACAACCTTACTCTCTGCCACCTTCTTGTAGATACAAGGTTCATCTGGATTTTTGACGAAATCAAACTCTTTGATAACGACGTCAAAGCAGATGTTCCAACTCCGCGATGCTTGCTTTAATCCATAAATGGATTTAAGCAGCTTGCACACCTTCCCGCTGCTCCCACTATCTACGAAGCCCTCTGGCTGAGTCATGTACACGCACTCTTCTAAATCACCATTTAGAAAGGCGGTCTTAACATCCATTTGCCAGATTTCATAATCATGATATGCAGCGATGGCAAGCATGATCCGGATGGATTTAAGCATAGCCACTGGAGAAAAGGTCTCGTCATAGTCCACACCTGGTCTTTGACGAAAACCCTTTGCTACAAGTCTAGCTTTGAAAGTCTCCACTTTCCCATCTACACCAAGTTTCTTCTTGAAGATCCACTTGCTCCCAATGGGTTTTACCCCTTCAGGAGCAACTTCCAAAGTCCATACTTTGTTGGTGTACATGGAATCCATCTCAGACCGTATAGCATCCAGCCATTTCACTGAGTCCCCACTCGTGATGGCCTGCTCGAAGCTAGTTGGGTCATCATCCTCCATGATGCAATCCTCGCTCCCACCATCCATGAGAAAACCGTAATATCTCTCAGGTGGACGAGGAACCCTACTAGATCGGCGGAGAGGCTGGGGTTCATCGGGAACTACGGAATCCTCTGGTTCAACCAAATCTTCTGTTGTAGTCTGTATTGCTGGAACCTCTTCCAGTTCTACCTCAATGCCACTTATCTGTTTCATAAGAAAACTTTTTTCTAAGAAAGTGGCATGTCGAGAAACAAACACTTTTTGTTTCTCGGAATGGTAGAAGATATACCCTCGCGAATGTTTGGGATATCCAACAAACTTACATAGAACAGACCTTGCCCCAAGCTTGTCCGGATTTTGTGTTTTAACATAGGCCGGACAACCCTATATCTGAATAAAATTAAGACATGGTCTCTTGCCATTCCATATCTCATATGGAGTGGTAGGCACTGATTTGGTCGGAACTCTATTCAGTAGGTATGCAGCAGTCTCCAGTGCATATCCCCAAAAGGAAATAGGTAACTCAGCTGTACTCATCATAGAGCGCACCATATCTATTAGGGTGCGATTTCTCCGCTCCGATACACCGTTGTGCTGTGGTGTATATGGAGGAGTCAGCTGAGAGAGAATCCCATTCTCTTTTAGGAAGTCCAGGAATTCATTGCTCAAGTATTCCCCTCCTCGATCAGATCGTAGGATTTTAATACTTTTTCCGGTTTGGTTCTCAACTTCTTGTTTATATTCCCTAAATTTCTCAAAAGCTTCTGATTTGTGTTTCATCAGGAACACATACCCGAACCTAGAGAGATCGTCAGTGAATGTAATGAAGTATGAAGAACCATCCCAGGCATGTGTAGACATGGGACCACATACATCACTATGTATAAGTCCCAAGAGTTCGGTAACTCTTTCTTCGTGTCCCGTAAACGGAGTCTTGGTCATCTTGCCTTTGAGACATGACTGGCAAGTGTCATAAGATGAAAATTCAAACGGATTTAAATATCCATCTTTATGCAACTTAGCTTGTCGTGTCGCATTGATGTGACCCATTCTACAATGCCACAAGAAGGATTCATTGAGTTCAGAACTCTTCCTCTTGTGTGTGTTTGTTATGCTCAGAACTGTTGATTGATTTAGAACATAAATGCCATTGCACAACGTGCATGATCCAACCAACTTTTGGTTACGGAAAATGTTCATACATTGTCCTGTAATACAAAATTATATCCCTCTTTACTTAATAAAGAAACCAATATAATGTTGCATATCAGGTTCGGCATGTAATAGCATTCGTTCAGAACTAATGTATTACCAGTTAGTAATACAAGGTGATATTCCCCGACAGTCTTAGCTGCAACAATTGCACCATTTCCAACTCTAATGTCTTTATCACCTTCTCCAAGTTCTCTACCTTTCCTTAGCCCATGTAACTGATTACATATATGGGATCCTGACCCGGTATCTAATACCCAGGACATAGAGCAAATGGAGAAACAGTTCTCAGTAACGAACACACCCGAAGAAAATGCATCAACATGTACTTTCTTCATTCGGGTGGCATGGGAATCCTGGTATTCCCCTATATCTTGTTCATTCCTATAACTCTTATAAGAAAGAACGGAACCAACGTTCCCCAGCACAGTATAACATGCGGGTTCGGTCAATACATCCATATTATTATCTTGATTAAGGCATGAACTAGTCGCTACCTGGAGAGAGAGAGAAGAAAACACTTTAGCGTATGCTCGTGCAAGATCAGATTGGTTATTATCTTATCTAATCAGGATGGCTCCCACTGCTTTTTATCAAATCTTCCTCCAAACCCTAAAAGGAAAGACTAGCCGGGATTAATTACACACTACAAGTTCGCTAATCTTTTAGCCAGGCCAGTGTCGGTACTTTGAGGGAGGTCCCCCGTGCTTTCGCACGAACCTAATTAATGTAAACCTCGTTTTCCCAGAGGCGTAACCCCATTGACACCTTTCTAGACACCTACTTGATCAGCTAATTGCAATGTGTAAAACTCTCCCAGGTGTAACTCTTACTCGCAGTGGGTATCGGGATCCAACTATCTCATAGAAGGTATGCAATCTCATTGCAAATTTCAACACTTGAAATTCCCGATAATATTTTGCCCCTAGCATCCTATGACCTTGACGGAGGCCAAACAACCCATAGTCTGCTAGTCAAGTTCAACCCGTCATTTCCTGATTGAATTAAACCCACCCGCACGACCCTTGACGGAGGCCAAACAACGCCGTACGAATACCCTAATCCAATCGCATCATATGCAAGCAGATAAGCACTAGTCAGCTACCGTACACTGCGCCTTGACGGAGGCCAAACTACCGCAGCACGAATACTAACTAGTACTTATCTGAAATGACGGAGGTCTACGCAGGTTTTTCACAAAAACCATGAGCGTAATGAACTTGATATCGTTGTAGAATCAAATGAAGTTTTGAAATGGAGTGATTTTGAGGCTTTTTCTAGTTTTGCTAAAGGAGTCACTCCCGGTGAAGGGATCTCGGTCCTTTCCTCGTCGAATGAGGTGCGGGATATATCATATATATCGCTGTGCAAACCAAAAACCTAAAAGCAGTCAAAAGCAAACCGAGTGTGTAGCATCTGCCAGTTATTGCTAAAGGATTCACTCCCGGTGAAGGGATCTCGGTCCTTTCCTCATCGAATAAGGTGCATGGTATATCATATATACCGCTGTGCAAAGCAAGAACTGTAGCTACCTGTTTTATTTTAAAATTCGATTCCACAACATCTTAGGTTTCTTATCTTTCATTAATCACATTAATGAAGTCCCATCATTTAAATACCTAAACATCACAGATAGATATGACGTACACTTATTCCATCCGCATTCGCCTCGATGTCCCCTCGTGCACCGTTAGGTTAGGTAACTAACGACAGAGCAGGGCAGGGCTAGCGCGGGTGTAAAACATAAGTAACGTCTATATAATATATCATATATACTATATACTATATCCATCACAGAGTCACAACACAGATATCGCAGCAGAATTAACATATGAAATATTGGATATACTAGGACGTCCGTGTTTTCAATACGAGCCAGTATAGAACACGGATTCCACGGTTGTGATGAATAGCCAATCCCACACCCTTAGACCCCTACGAGAGTGGCAAGCAACCCTGCCAATTCTAGGGTTAGGAGACCCGGACTCGACTCCTCGAGTTGGTCTCCCACTGGACCCCAGAACCCGGTTACTTGTGCTCCCCTCCTTGGGTCTATCCTAATGCGGAAAAGTAAATAATATACAAAAGGTGAAAACTTCCGCTACCTGGAAGTGCCCCAAATAAAAGAATATTACAAACAATTTTTTACATGAATGAAAATGAAAAACACTCATCTCACATAAAAACCCCCGGCTATTCAAACACGACGATCCAATATAACATATCCAGCAACACATAACATCACATGTCATCAACGTAAGCAAGTACGCATACCCCAATTGTCGTTGACGTATAGCAACGAAACCGGCGATATGAACATACTACACTTACGGTCACAGAAAAGAAAGTGTAAAACTACAACAATTGGAATCCGCAGCTTCTTTAGACATCGTATGCCTAATCAAATGAAATACTTAGACATCACATGCCTAACAGATATAAATCCCGCATTTTAGTCTCATTATCGAAAACTCTTTTCAATATCATGTGGGACTAAACTGCTAGATTTATAACATTCATTCAGTTATCTCATAACTGTTTGTGAATTCCAATTATTGTATCACATTCCAGATAAATAGAAAATGTTAAATTTTCCGATCGAACAGTCGAATACCCAAGTTTTCCCGATACAGTCCAACACATGAAATAAGTCTAGCAACATTCAGTTCGTGCCTCAGTACCAACGGTCCAGCCGTAGAAGGGTCAAGCCAACGCCTCACATGTGGCACGCCGTACTGCCCCAAACCCGAAGGTTCAAAGGGCAGTTCAAGACGGTCACATAATCGAGTTAAGGTTTGTTGTCTTCTAGAGGGTCCATCACGTTACTTGCACTACTTAGAACGTCGTTAAACTACGGAAAAATCCAACACTTGGAAATTTCCCGACAGAGGAAAAATTGGGTATTCATATTCGGTCGAACTTTTTAACATATTCTAAAAATTATCCGGAAATACACAAAGACGAAATTTGATAATCCGATCGAAACATCGAAGCTCTAATACACCCCAAAAAATTCAACTCTTGAAAAATTATTAAAAATACCCATAAAACTCAGCTGCTCAAATAATGAATTACTGTGCAAAGAATGAGGGATGACATCATCAATCTGCCGCGGAACCGCCGCCTGAGGCAGGCATATGCCGCGGTTCCGCCGAAGGTTGCACTGTTCATGACCCCAATTTTGCATCGTAATTCTTATATTTCCCTGCTGAATTTTTAAGCATTTTTAATCTTGAAAAATCCCACTTTTTGGAAAAAGTCCAGAGAGCAAGTTTGGTATTAGGGTTTCGATCCGTTCGGATTTCAAACGTCGTCGGGACTTCGCCTAAGGCTCTAGCTAGGCTCTGATACCAGTGAAAGGTTCCTAGGCATCCTATAGAGGTCTCACAAGGCATCGAACATGCCAAATTAAAATTTTATGGGTGCCGAGAAACCCTAACGCGGATCGTAGACTAGATGTTTAGGCGAAAAACAAAACTAGTTAACTACTTAACTAGAAGTTAGATGCTACAACATTTGTAGATCCGGTTCCCCACTTCCTTAGCTCCACGTGGGTGTGCTCTCACTGTCCATCACGAATCCTAGACTCATTCGTCGGCTTCAACGGAAAAACGGGCAAGCAAGGTCGTCGGCTTCATGTCAAAGACGATCTACGTCGAGGTTGCACAAGTTCAAGCTCCGACTTCACCAAGTTGTGAAACTTGTGAAGAAAACACCCAAAACCACTTGGCAAGAGGTAGAGGATGAAGAAATAGGAGGTGGGTTCACTTTAGATTTGGATTTCTCACTCTAGAAATGAAGTTGCCATTGATGGCATCAAGCTTTTCCTTTTTGAAGTGAAGAAGAAGATGAAGCTAGAAATATGATATGTGTTGTAAATATGAATAATAAAACAATACTTATCATAATGGGTACCATGGTTAGGTGTAGAGAATTGACCAAGGTTAAAAGAGTGGTTAGGGTTAAGCATGAAGACAAATTGGTCACTTGGGTCAAAGCTTCATGAAGCTTCACAAAGGTTCAAGAAAGAAAGCGACCATTTTGTATTCATATGCCATTCTTTTTCTAAAATAAATAAATGAAAAGAATGGATAATAAAAACCCTAATTACTTACTTAACCTAGGTTTAATCCTTTACACTTAACCAAATGAGTATGCATCATCAAACATGATACAAACATGTGCACAAAAATATATCACATATACAATTTGCACATCAAGTGAGAATATCCATTTAAAGTGAACCAATACTAGTTAATGCAAAGTAATATATCAAATATATAATTATACATTAAATCATTAAATCAACATTTGATTCAATGATCCGGTCATGTCGCACATAACCGACTAGAATCTAATGTATCGATTTATCGAATCTATAATTCGATAACTAGGTCATATCGAATATCACCAATCGAAACATATATCGCGAGAATGAAATGCGGTATCACATACACGCATTATTCTCGGTCCTGCACATATCTCATATGCGCTCCTATTTCGTTTCGCTTGAGCCAGGAAACCTCTGTGTAGGATTCTAAAGACTCGTCAATAGCAGATGATGATCATATCAAGCACCCACAAGCCGCAAGCGGTCTGCTAAACGTAACGGCCACCCGGGTATTGAGCGATCAGAAGATCGACGAGCTAGCCCGCTCACACTCCTGTGAATCCAACCAGTAACACTTACCGTACAGTCCGGTCTGTTCGTCTGATACGTCGCATATCAAGTCTAGGGGTGGTAAACGTCAGACCCCAATACTCGATAAGTCGTGCCGATGTGAGGCTCATAACGGGTCGACAAACTACCGGTAACACTTAACAGCAAATCTCTGATCAGCCCTGGCCAGGGACTTCCCTGTTACGGCCAATCGAGCACAGCGCAACATCAACCCCCAATACCAGGAGAGACGAAACCCCTCCTATCGCTCATTGCCTCCATGTGACTCGGGACTGTACCCAAAGACCACCGTTTTGCATGCCCTCATGGACGTTGTAAGGTGGAGATCAAAGCACAGTGGGAATCACACAAGACTCTATGAAGATCTCGGGTCTACAGACTAACCTGTACAAGTGTCACCTGAGAACTGCCATCTGACGTGAGGTATAATACCATCTGGGAGTTCTCGGCGAGTCCGTCCAATGTACCCAGTCTCCACTGAGCACCCGTATACCATTTCTGATGTCAAACACCAATGGATATGGGATCATCCATCGCCCATCACATGGGTCGAGAAGCATATACGCTAGTCTACTCTGGTATATCGATGCCCCGTCTCGATACACTCACGACTAGGAACCTTGAAGGATGTACTTATGGACTACCATGTCCCCACTAGTATGATCTGCATCATAGTCCAGGTAGTCAAGTATACATCCTAAGGGCTTTACCAACATGTAACTACAAGACAGTATAAAGAGACTAGTGTACATGTTAAGATAAAGAGTAACCAGATAACATACTATCATATCGAGCAAGAAAGTCATCTCTATATATGTCCAAGCATCCAATATAATATACAACATCTGTACAATACTGGCCTCTAGGGCATATATACAACTAACACAAGGATGGTGTACGAGTGCTCAGTGGAGACTGGGTACACTGGACGGACTCGCCGAGAACTCCCAGATGGTATTATACCTCACGTCAGATGGCAGTTCTCCGGTGACACTGGTACAGAGTAGTCTGTTGACCCGAGATCGTCATAGAGTCTTGTGTGATTCCCATTGTGCTTTGATTTCCATCATACCACGTCCAAGAGGGCATGCAAAAAGGTGGCTTTTGGGTACAGTCCCGAATCACATGGAGGCAATGAGCGATAGGAGGGGAATCGTCTTTCCCGGTATAGGGAGTTGATGTTGCGCTGTGTTCGATTGGCTATAACCGGAAATTCCTGGCCAGGGTTGCAGAGATTTACTGGTAAGTGTTATCAGTAGTTTCTCGAACTGTTATAGACCTCATATCGACACAACTTATCAAGCTACTGGGTCTGACGTTTACCACCCCTAGGCGAGATATGCGACATATCAGACGATGAGACCGGACTGTATAGGAGTGTTACTGATTGGATTCACAGGAGAATGTACAGGCTTGCTTGTTGGTCTTCTGAGCGCTCAATACCTGGGTAGCTGTTACGTTTAGCTGACCGCTTGCAGCTTGTGGGTGTTTGATATGATCATCACCTACTGCCGGCGTATTGACGATTCTTTAGAGTCCTACACAGAGGTTTCTTGGCTCAGGCAAAACGGAGTAGGAGCACATATGTGATATGTGCGGGACCGAGGATAATGCGGTATGTGATACCGTATTGGATTCTCGCGATATGAGATATCGGTCGGGTATATGTGATATAGCCGGGTTATCGTATTAGTCGGTTATATGCGATATAGCCGGATTGTCGGATCAAGTGTTGATTCGATAATTTAATGTATAATAATATATGTGATATATTAAATTACATTAACTAATATTAGCTCACTAAAAGATTCTTTTTCTCACTCGGGTAATACATTGATATATATGCGATATATGTTAAATGTATTATTTCTTTTTGTTACAATAAATATTATATATGTGATATATAATATTGTAACATAATATGATAACTAATGCAACATGTTTAATAGAGATTAAACAAGATTAGGGTTTGATTTGGGTTAATGCTTTCTAGATGATTCTAGAAGGTTTAGTTTTGTTTTGTGAAAGATATTTTGTTATGATTCATGCTTTAACCCAACCCAAACCCTAACCCTAGTTAGTTCTCTACATGGGTTTAGTTGACCATGGTTGCATTAATCATCATATTTATCCTTTCATTATTCATCACAAAAGTTTTCATGTTGATTGTTCATCTTCTTCCTTCTTTCTTTTCATGAAAAAGCTTTCTAACTTTTTCTAAGTGATGAAAAATGAGTGAGAATAAGAAAACAAATGAGAGCAAAAATCCTACTTCATCATCCTCATCTATACTTGCCATTTAGATGAGGGTGTTCACATCATTTCATGAGTGATAGCTTGTGTTAACGAAACTTCAAGGTAGATCATCTATGTTATCGAAGATCGGAAGAAGGACTGCATCTTTCACTTCGTGAAGCCTCTCGAGAGTCCGGAACACGATGATCGCAGCGAAGGGACCTCAACACGGAGTTTAAGAAATTAAGGACCGGATCTACAATGGTTCTAATACCTCTCACTTAGTGTTAAAGTGTTTAACATGTTAGTTTTCGCATAAACTCTAGTTTAAAGATCCGGCTTTGGGTTGTTCGGCACGGCTAAATTTTTAATCGGGCATGGTTGATGCCTCATAGAACCTTGTGGCAGTGTATAGCAACCCTACAGTAGTTAGTTAGGCTTTAGATTCCTTCTTAAGCTTGGAGGTTAGGGAGAAGCTTCTAGGTTTAGTTTGTTAAGTGAGAAGCTTGCTTTGGAAGCTTGGAAGTTTAGCTTGAACAAGGAGCTTGCTGATCTGGCAGAAGACTCTGGAGATTTCTGGAGGTTTGAGTGGCTGAAATGAGTGTACACCATGAGATAAGAATACTGCAGAAGAAATGAGCTGACGTCATCATTAGGTGGCCGCGGATCCGCCGCGCATGCCATGCTCCGGCCGCGGATCCGCGGCCGTTCTGGTGCCTGGTGCATCGATTTTCTTGCACTGCTTTCTGTTGGCTTTAGTTATATTTCCTGATATGTTGAATCTCAAAATGCTTTCTAGATTACTACCAGATCACAGGTCTTGGAGTTGGCATATTTTTTTCAGCACTTTTTCACAAATTTGGCTTTTCTCCTGGAATTTCTGCACAGATTCTCGAAACAAGTGTTGCGCTATACAAAGATGATGCGATGACATGAAAAACACTCAATTTCCCTTAAAATGCCAGTTTTAGTGTACAACACAGGCAATCAGGTATTTTACGACTGTTTTGCTAATATGTGCTATACTTAACCTGAATACCTTTAGATGAATGCAAATGATAGGGAAATTGACGTGTTAAAAATACATTATTTTCGACTGATCAAATTCCCCCAAACTTATTTTCGGTCGTCTCGAGCGAATTGTTTTATTAAAAAGAGAAGGAGAAAATAAAGAAAGAGAAAAACTAACTAGCACACTTTCGTAGGCAACACGATTGCACTGAGCACGTGCAACAAGCTTTTAAACCTCTAGGTGTCCCTTGTAGGAGGAGTGTTGTCTCCTGAGGGTTTTCAGCGGATTGCACCCACAAAATCCAATAATAAAAGGAAGAACGTGAATATTACATTTAAAGACAAGAATTGTAAAAGAAAGATTTTGAAAATTAGGGTTTCCAACTATGATAGCTTTTTGGTTGTCATGAGCTCTATCTTAATAGTCATGAAAAGATGTCAGAAATCACATCATCCTTCAATAAAACATCGTCTTTATTCTTCATTCCTATCTTTCTTCCAAACATCGATCATATAACCCTACGTGTGTGTAATATACATCCCTATACCCGGAGAATTCAATTCAAGCTATCATACTCTTGTCTATCTACCTCAGTACTTTTTAATTAATGAATATTTAGATGAGATTGATCACACACTTTCATGCGACCATTAATACTTCTTGAGGCACTAACCGACCGATTACTCATGTGCTTGCTTATTAGGTATTTTTTCCTCATCTTGCACCACCTAAGGCTTAGCAATGACTCCCAGACCAGTTGGTCTAAGGCACTAGGTGAAGAGGCACCCTCGCTATATTTTTTTATTGCTGCCTTGGCGATAACAAAACCAGTGTACATTTTTCTCACCATTTTATATTTTCTTCTTTTATTTTTTATTTCCTTCATACTTTTGGCTTTTAGACAAGAGCATTTCAAGGTATCCTCTACTATCCCGAGCTTCAAGACATGTGTAAGTGCATATAGTAGGGTATCAACGTTCAAAATGTTTGGCTTCCAGAATAGGAACTATTTTTCAGACTTTTTTTTATGCTCAGATTAGTGACTTTCTTCATCTTACTAACCCTTGGGACAACGGCTCATAACTACTTATTACTAGTTCGTTTAAGAAAACTTCTAATTTTCTTGGTTTTCTTAAATTTTTCCAATCTTTAGGATGTAATTTTTCACTATCTAATCTTTTATTATCTTATTTATGTACACAATTAAATATTAAATATTTTTATCTTTTGAAAAATATTAAATTTTTATAGGTTTTAAAAAAATGTTTTGTGCTTATACAAAGTATGATGCAAATGATGCGAAAATAAGCACAAACCTCCCCCAAACTTGTTTTCAACAGTGTCCTCACTGTTGCCTTCCGCTATATCTACAAAAACCTGTAAGCCTGGGAGGAAATTTATTAAATGGGGGAAAAATATATAAGTGAAAATCCTCCCCCAAACTTATTCTTTTAACTCACCTCCATTCAAAGGATAATACAGTAATTTACAGGACATGGAGGTGAGACGGAGGAATTTTAATCAAGATAAAATGGCTCTTGTAAGAAAGGAGCTCCTCCGTGGGGTCAGTGGAAAAATACGGCTTTTGTCTATGTCTATTCACTTTGAAAAATGTGCCGTTTTGAACATTTTCAACTGCCCCGTGCGGGTATACAGACCGCACAATAAAAGGTCCCTTCCACCGAGATCGTAGCTTACCCGCGTGAAGGTGTAGTCATGAATCATAAAGAAGGACTTGTTGACCAGGTGTGAACGTTTTCCTGAAAATGTTTTTATCATGAAATACCTTAGTCCGATTCTTTACGATTACAGCGTTATCATAAGCTTCATCGCGGAGTTCGCTTAGCTCATTTAATTGCAGCTTCCGAAAGTTGCAGGCTTGATTCAAGTCAAAGTTGATTTCTTTAATAGCCCACATTGCTTTGTGCTCAATCTCGACTGGCAAGTGACAAGCCTTCCCAAACACTAACCTATATGGAGACATCCCTAGATCGGTTTTATATGCAGTTCGGAATGCCCAAAGAGTATCCGTCAATTTGGTCGACCAATCTTTTCTATTCGTAGCAACAGTTTTCTCCAAGATTTGTTTGATCTGTCTATTTGAAATCTCAGCCTGCCCGCTCGTTTGGGGATGATAGGGTGTAGAAAGTTTGTGGTTGATTGCGTATTTCCGCATCAAAGTCTCGAAAGACCTGTTGCAGAAATGCGTCCCGTTATCGCTAATGATAGCGCGTGGGTGTCCAAATCGCGAAAAGATATTTTCTTTTAAGAACTTAATGACAACCTTCTTGTCATTAGTGCGACATGGAATAGCTTCAACTCACTTTGAGACGTAATCAAATGCAAGCAGTATGTACAGATTCTCAAAGGAGTTGGGAAAGGGACCCATAAAGTCAATGCCCCAAACATCGAAAATTTCAACCACTAAGATGGGTTGCTGTGGCATCTCATTTCTCCGGGAAATCCTACCCGTGTGTTGACACTATGTACAGGTTTTGCAATGATCAAATGGGTCTTTGAACAAGGTCGGCCAATAAAATCCGCATTGCAAAACCTTCTCCGCCGTCTTTTTAGGACCAAAGTGACCCCCACATGCCTGATCATGACTAAAAGATAGAACACTCTTGAATTCCTCATTCGGGACACACCGGCGAATGATCTGGTCAGGACAATACTTAAACAGATAGGGTTCATCCCAGTAAAAGTGTTTTACTTGGGATAGAAAACGATGTTTGTCCTGTTTTGACCAATCGCTGGGTATAAGTCCCGTGACAAGATAGTTCACAGTATCCCTGAACTAAGGTTCATCGGATACGTTCAAGAGTTGTTCGTCCGGAAAAGAATTATTGATCGACAGGGTCACTGGTGAAGAAGAGATGCATGACAGATGGTCGGCTACAACGTTTTCACATCCTTTCTTATCTTTGATAACAATATCAAATTCTTGTAATAGAAGGATCCAACGTATTAGCCTACCTTTAGCATCCTTCTTCGCCAAAAGATGTTTCAAGGCGGAGTGATCAGTGTACACAACTATTTGTGAGCCAATCAAGTAAGGCCTGAATTTTTCTAATGCAAATACAACCGCCAAAAGTTCTTTTTCGGTAGTTGTATAGTTAATTTGAGCATCGTTCAGGGTCTTACTTGCGTAATAGATCACGTGTGGCATCTTTTCAATGTGCTGTCCTATGACTGCACCAAATGTAAAATCTGATGCATCACACATAAGCTCAAAAGGGTGGTCCCAATCTGGAGACGATAGAATGGGGGCTGTAGTGAGGGAGTGTTTGAGTGAGTCGAATGCTGCCTCACAATCCGAGTCAAAGTGGAAGGTCGTATCCTTGGCCAAGAGAAGAGTTAAAGGTCTAGCAATTTTGCTAAAATCCTTAATGAATCTCCTGTAAAAGCCTGCATGGCCAAGAAATGATCGGATATCCTCCACGCTTTTGGGATGATGAAGGTTATGAATGACAGCTATCTTAGCTCTGTCAACCTCAATGCCTTTCCGTGAAATAACATGTCCAAGCACAATTCTCTCTTGGACCATGAAATGGCATTTTTTCCAATTCAAGGTTAAGTTCTTCTCTTTGCAACGAGTAAGAACTGCGTCAAGATTCGATAGGCAGTCAGAAAAAGAGTCTCCGAAAATCGAGAAATCGTCCATGAAAATCTCCAAAAAAATTCTCGACCATGTCCGAGAATATCCCCATCATACACCGCTGAAATGTAGCGGGAGCATTGCATAACCCAAAGGCATGCGACTATAAGCAAAGGTACCAAAAGGACAAGTAAATGTGGTTTTATCTTGATCCTTTTTGGTAATGGGGACCTGATTATAGCCAGAGTATCCGTCCATAAAGCAATATACTCTCATCCAGCTAAGCGTTCAGCATCTGATCAATGAAAGGTAGAGGAAAGTGGCATTTCCTCGTTGCGGCATTGAGTTTTCTATAATCAATACATACACGCCACCCAGTTTGGGCGCGTGTCTGAATTAACTCATTTGCCTCATTGGTAATAACAGTGATGCCGGATTTCTTAGGGACAACATGAATTGGACTCACCCATTGGCTATCGGAGATTGGGTAAATAATACCATTGTCAAGGAATTTGACGATCTCTTTCTTCACCGCATCCTTCATGCCGGGATTCAACCGTCTCTGTGGTTCTCGGGTCGGTTTGGCATCATCCATCATGTGTATATGATGTTCTGCAATCAAGGGACTAATCCCTTTGATGTCCGCCATGGTCCAACCAAACGCCTGCCTATTAGATCTCAATACCGTCAAAAGTGCATTCTTTTGCTCTGATGCTAGAGAAGCGGATATGATAACCGGTAAAGACTCATTCTCACCTAAATATGCATATTAAAGATGAGAAGGTAAAAGTTTGAGATCTAATGCTGGCGGAGAAATAATAGAAGGTGGGATCATCGAATGATTTTCGGAGTCACAAAGAAGCTCAAAGCCTGTATAAGATACAGACTCGGATGGTGATGAGTCAGGAGTGTCGGACTCAAGCGTGAAAAATGTGTCCTCACTAAGATATGCAAGATCAAACATTGATGTGGTAGTTTCGTCAAGATCTTCAAAGCAAAGCTCATCAACTTTGCAACTTTTGGGAGCAATCTCGTGGACAGAGCACACATCAAGGATATGACCAGAGGGTTCAGATGGCTGACTTCCAATTTTGTAGATGTTCAGTTCAATTATCATATTTCCAAATGATAAGTTCATTGAACCGTTTCTACAGTTAATGACAGCATTGGAAGTGACAAGGAATGGTCGACCCAAAATCACCGGAATTTGACTCCGTGGGTTTGCTACAGGTTGTGTATCGAGAACAATGAAGTCCACAGGGAATACAAATTCCCCGACGTTTATCAACACATCCTCTAGTTCACCCCTAGGTTTGGTGATTGAACGGTCTGCCATTTGGAGAGTGCAGTGAGCTGGTTTCAACTCTCCAATCCCTAGCTGCTCATAAACAGAATATGGAAGCAGGTTAACACTTGCGCCTAGGTCTAAAGGAGCACGGTTGATGTTTTTACCCCTAATAGAACTCGATATCGTAGGACATCCTGGGTCCTTACATTTCTTTGGTAGTTGTGGGATAAAAGCAGTGCTAATATTATTAGACATGAAGACCTTCTTTGGCACTTCAGTCTTCCTCTTCCTAGTGCACAAGTCTTTAAGAATTTTCGCATAAGCGGGGACTTGTTGAATAGCATCTAGGAAAGGGATGTTGATGTTAACCTGTTTGAACATTTCCATAATCTTCTCCATATGTGGACTCGATTTGTTACCCCTTAACCGATTCGGATAAGGAGTTTTAGCAATAAGCACTGGGTCCATCATAGGAGAAGGTGGTGTGTGTAGACGTGATCCCAGAATAGGAGTGGGGATCGTCTGTGGACTAGAAGAGGGTTGCTGAGGTAACGAGCATTATGGGAAACGGAGAATAGGCTCGTGAGAAGGCGGTGGGGTAGAAGAACAAGGATCAGAAATAGAAGTGTGTGTGTGAGGAAAGGTCTCAGTCGGGGTGTTATTGATAGATCCCTCAGTATCATCAATCTCTTCCCCAACATGATTATTCATCACTCTTCCTGATCTCAACGTTGTGATGGCATTTACATTGTAATGCCCAGGATTCGTTAGGGGTTGAGACGGAAGTTTCCCTTTTTCTCTTGCACTCATTTCGGCTTTTAGTCGTGCAATTTCTGCTTCCATCGATTTTAAACTCTGACCCTGGAGGTCAGAGTTTTTCTCAAATTTATCGAGGGAAGACTTAACTTCAGCCGACATTCGTTTCATGTACGTTTCAAAAGTCCGTTCGAGTGAAGCAGAGAGATCAGTACCAGTCAACTGTGCAGGTGCATGTGTGTTGATTGGATCTTGAAAATTTTGTGATTGGTAGGGGTGCTGAGTCAGATGAAATGGTTGCTGTTGTGGTGGAAGAGCCCTTTGAAAATTGTTTTGGTTTGGAACCGTGTTTTGATTGTGTTGTTGGTTCCAAGAAAAATTAGGGTGATTCCTCCAACCCTGATTATATGTGGAAGAATAAGGATCGTTTCTAGGTCTTTGAAATGCGGCATTGGTATGCTCATGACCTTGAAACGGACATTCTTCCGTCAAGTGAGAAGGATCAGAACAGCATCCACATACAATTTTGGAGAGTGACATTTGATTTAGGGCGGCAGCTAAAAATTTGTTTTCCATAGTCTCGAGTTTCTTGTGTATAGCTGAAATGTCAGCTCTAACTCCTATGGAAACATCCGATTGGTTATTGCCACCCTTAAACGATGGACTCTCCCACTGTAGAGATTTTTCAGCGAAATCTTCTAAGTATTTCCAAGCTTCCCCATCGTCTTTGGTCATAAAATTGCATGGACACATGTTTTCAAGGCTCTGTTTAGTGGTGGGGTTACTGCCCTCATATATGATTCGGCACAGTTCCCATCTAGGGATTCCGTGATGTGGACATTGAACCAACAGATCCTTGAAGCGGACAAGACATTTTGAAAATGGTTCATTTGGAAGCTGGGTGAATTGATTTATTTCGCTACGGACTCGAGCTGTCTTGTGATTAAGGTAGAATTTCTTAAGGAATGCTGCAACGAATTCTTCCCAATTCGTAATGGAATGTGCGGTAGTGTTATACAGCCACTTCTCGGCTATATCGCACAAGGTAAATGGAAGAAGACGTAGACGCATAGCATCCACAGAAAGCTGTGAGGTACCCATCATTGCGCATACATTTTCAAATTTGGTGATAAAGATATATGCGTCTTCAGTCTCGAGACCGTGATATTTGGGTAGAAGGTTGATGTATTGGGGTTTAATCTCAAAATTATCCCCGTTGGCTTGTGGAATGGATAAGCAGGTCGAATGAGGACCTCGCATAGGATAGCACCTCTCTTGGAGAGAGATGCGGGGTGGATTCTGCGCACCAACGGACGGTGGCAGATTAGTGGTAAAGAAGTTCGATCAAGAAGGATCCATCGATGTGGGTGTGGTGGTGGGTATAGAAGAAGTAAATGCAGAAATACCGACTTCGGAGTCGATCGGGGGAACGCGGACTAAACGGGAACTAGAATCCCGTGTCCAGCCTATCTTTCACTAAAAAGGGTTTAGTACAAGTGGCAGCGTTGATATAATTAGGGGAAATGAATGAATGCGATTGCTGTTTGTTTTGAAAAGTATACGGATTTTTGAAAAAAATGATGCAAATCACAACAAATGCAACAAGCAACCCTAAGTCTAATGGTCACCTAGGTCAAGGCTCTAGACCGCTCCTATCTGCCAAAAGACAAGTCGCAGGATCAATCCTCCACTGCCTCTTTGTCTCTCCTGTGGCCAGGTAAGTGCCAGGTAAGTGGGAGGTTCTCCACTACGTAAGTAGTGGGCCTAATTAAGTAACCACTTACCTTAGACACACTTGCCTTAGACACCACAAAAGAAACGCGGATAAGCAATGAATTACCCACGGCCTTCTTCTGTCCTAAGTGAGCGCGACGGTCCTTAGAGTCATGTCTAGATATTTTTTAGTTAATGAGGGTAATGTGGATGCAAGTTTGTGATTTTCGGGACTTAGGAAGGGTAATGAACTCCCCACCTAATCTGAATTTGGCCGTGCCCCTTAAATTCCGTATTAATATGCAAACAACCAAAAATAAAAAACACGCACAATTTTTATTGCTTTTTGCGGCGCTGCAAATTTTGCAAAGAAACCTGCAGCAAATTGTTAATTGGAGCAGATTGAAAAGGAGATAAGAAAGTAAGAATTCACCTGAGAAAAAATGGTACAGAGAGGCTACAGTTCAACCGCGGTTCCTCCACAACAACAAGCTTAAACCGCGGATCTGCGGCGCTTTTCACTGGTCACTGCACAAAAATTTCACAGCAAGCCTCTGTTCACTCCCTCAGCTCTCTGGAATATTCCAAATATTTTTCCAATTTCTCAACAGACTCCAGATTTCCTTGCACAAATCACAACGAATCGTTTAGTGTTTTGCGCGAATTTTGATCTCAAAATTATAATGGAATAAACTTTTCAACTCAAATTTCAAAATACGAACGAATTAGCGCACTATCCCCGGCAACGGCGCCATTTGATTGATTCTTTTTCCGGTGTGTATGTAAAGAAATGTATAGAGATCACAACCAAAAATATTTTGACCGCAATCAATAACGGTGTCGGATGTAGCGCGTTAGCAAGTGCGGATCGTCCACAGGGAAAGTGAGATCCATTCGTATTTTGAATTAGATGAATTGAAAATTTAATGAAAAGAGAGAAGACAATTCAATTCAATTCAAGATTTGTAAAATGAAGTTCAAGAATTATCTAGATCTAAATCTAAAATCAAGAAAAACATTAAAAATTCAAGAATCAAGAAGTGATGATATCCAATCCAAGAATCAAGAATCGGAATGAGGCTCATGGGAATCGATCGGATCTATAAATGTGATGATATTTATTGATTACATATTCTTATCCATCGATGGATTGATACTAGATCGATGCTGATCAACGAGAATTAGGGATTTCTTGCGGAAACTAAAGTTTCATCTTCTATCCTTTGTCCTTTCGTCGATATCATTCATATTCTAGCCTCTAGTAAATTCAAGAATCGATCGTGGATCCCTAATTTCGAGCGAACACAATCAAGAAAGTATCGCATCGAAACTAGGTCATCGATTCTTCAATTTGCTAGGTTTTACAAACTCGTAGGACTTAAGAATTGTACAAGAATCTAATCATCATCATCTATTGATCGTCTCGACTCCTTCACGAGCGGAGTTTAACTCAAACATCACAACAAGACACACAATCACAAATTGAGATCGAATCATGATGCAAGAATGTAAAGAAAGCAAGATATAGAAATTTCACCTTTATTTATAACCAATTTGTTACAATTCACTCGATCTACAAGAGAAAAGAACTTGATCGTCAATTTTGGCTTCGCTCGTCTCCTTAAGTTGCGGATCTCCTTGGATCACTTGCTCCGATGAAGTCCAGCGTCGCTTTCTAAAGGATCGAAGGCTTCATGCTTGATTTGGTACTCGCAGTTCTTTATTTTGGCTTTGGAATTTGAATTTGGGGATTAGGGTTTACAAGTCGTGTCACTCAACTTGTGTTGGGATTGAAGATTCAATTAATGAACAACCTTTTGAAGTGAATCCTAGGGTTCCTTTTATATCCTTAAGAATGATTAGCTTCCTTTGTAAGCTTGGTTTAGGTTAGCTTCCCTTGTAAGCTAGGTAGTTAGGTAGAAGCCTCTAGAAGTAGTTAGTTAGGCTTTATCTTCCTTCTTATGCTTGGAGGTTAGGGAGAATCTTCTAGGTTTAGTTTGTTAAGTGAGAAGCTTGCTTTGGAAGCTTGGAAGTTTAGCTTGAACAAGGAGCTTGCTGATCTGGCAGAAGACTCTGGAGATTTCTGGAGTTTTGAGTGGCTGAAATGAGTGTACACCTTGAGATAAGAATACTGCAGAAGAAATGAGCTGATGTCGTCACTAGGTGGCCGCGGATCCGCCGCGCATGCTATGCTCCGGCCGTGGATCCACGGCCGTTCTGGTGCCTTGGTGCAGCGATTTTCTTGCACTGCTTTCTGTTGGCTTTAGGTATATTTCCTGATATGTTGAATCTCAAAATGCTTTCTAGAATACTTCCAGATCACAGGTCTTGGAGTTGGCGTATTTTTATCAGCACTTTTTCACAAATTTGGCTTTTCTCCTGGAATTTCCTGCATAGATTCTCGAAACAAGTGTTGTTCTATACAAAGATGATGCGATGCCATGATAAATACTCAATTTCCCTTAAAATGCCGGTTTTAGTATACAACACAGGTAATCAGGTATTTTACGACTGTTTTGCTAATATGTGCTATACTTAACCTGAATACCTTTAGATGAGTGCAAATGATAGGGGAATTGACGTGTTAAAAATACATTATTTTCGACTGATCAAATTGCCATGGGTTCTATAGGCGTTGCAGACGTCGAAGAAAACACCCACGGGAGAAACCCCATTCAGCCTCTGCTACGGTACCGAGGGGATGGTTCCCGTGGAGATTGGACTGCCCAGTTATAGGGTCGAACACCTCGGCGCTCCGAAGCAACTTGGACGTCTTATTAAAAAAGCGGGATCGAGTGCAAATCAGAGCGGCCACCTATCAGCAGCTAACCGCTCGCTACTACAATTCCCGAGTTAAACATTGGGCCTTCAAGTTGGGAGATCTGGTCTTACGAAGAAACGAGTTCGTAGACTAAGGGAGACAATATAAGTTCTCCCCGAAGTGGGATGGACCATTCCTCGTAACAGAAGCATTGCCTGGTGGAGCATACCGCCTTCAGGACGCCGGGGGGAGTAATTTTTTTCGGCCGTATAATGCCGAAAAACTTAAGTTGTATAAATAAACATGTACCCTCTTTTGGAATAATGTAATTCCTATTTTGAATTTAATTAAGTATCCTGAGCTAGGTCCTCTCACAGAAGAGACCTTTTTACACCGCCATGGGGCTCCAGCCCTTTGTTTCCTTTCTCGGTTCCGAGACTCCAAGGTTTTTTAAAGAAAAAGTATAAAATGTACCAAGGAGATAAAAATAGACAGTGCACCTCAACAAAATTTATTCATTAAGAGGTATTATGGGCTCCCCAGCCTTACAATAATTACAACAAAGGAGGGCGAGAATTAAGGAAACATTGTCGGTGATACACCGAAAAAAGCTCCTCTAGCGAGCCCAAGCAGCGCCGACCCGCTCCCTCCGACGACACTCAAGTACCCTAGAAGCCACGGACTCCCCGGGGACCCCATTTTTAGGAATATGTATGCCCTAGAGGCCATTATTGTATATTATAGTGGATACTTGGAAATATATATAGAGGACTTTCTTGCCCGACATAATAGTATGCTATCTGGTTGCACTTTATCTTAACATGTACACTTGTATTATTATACTGTCTATCTGATACATGTTGATAAAGCCCTTAGGATGTTAGCTTGATTACTAGGACTATGATGCAGATCATATTAGTGGGGCTTGTGTAGTCCACAAGAATATCCTTTAACAGTCCCTAGTCGAGGGAAAATCGAGATAGGGCATCGATATTCCAGAGTAGACTAGTGTGTACGTTTCCTTACCCTGTATGGGGCGATGGTTGATCCCACATCCATTGTGTTAGTTATATGTATGCCCTAGAGGCCATTACTGTACATAGGATGTATATTGTAGTGGATGCTTGGACATATATAGGGAGGACTTTCTTGCTCGACATGATAGTATGCTATCTGGTTGATCTTTACCTTAACGTGTACACAGATTGTCTCTCTATTACATGTTGGTAAAGCCCTTAGGATGTGTACTTGACTACCTGGACAATGATGCGGATCATACTAGTAGGGACATGGTAGTCCATAAGTACATCCTTCAAAGTCCCTAGTCGTGGGTGTATCGAGACGGGGCATCGATATACCAGAGTAGACTAGCGTGTACCTTCTCGACCCATACAGATGGGCAATGGATGATCCCATATCCATTGGTGTTTGACATCAGAGATGATATACGGGTGCTCAGTAAAGACTGGGTACACTGGACGGACTCGCCGAGAACTCCCAGATGGTATTATACCTTACGTCAGATGGCAGTTCTCTGGTGACACTGGTACAGAGTAGTCTGTTGACCCGAGATCGTCATAGAGTCTTGTGTGGTTCCCACTGTGCTTTGATTTCCATCTTACCACGTCCAAGAGGGCGTGCAAAACGGTGGTTTTTGGGTACAGTCCCGAGTCACTTGGAGGCAATGAGCGATAGGAGGGGATTCGTCTCTCCCAGTATAGGGAGTTGATGTTGCGCTGTGTTCGATTGGCTATAACAGGAAATCCCTGACCAGGGTTGCTGAGATTTACTGGTAAGTGTTACTAGTAGTTTCTTGAATTGTTATAGACCTCATATCGACACGACTTATCGAGCTATTGGGGTCTGACGTTTACCACCCCTAGGCGAGATATGCGACATATCAGACGATCAGACCGGACTGTACGGTAGTGTTACTGGTTGGATTCACTAGAGTGTGAGCGGGCTTGCTCGTCGATCTTCTGATCGCTCAATACCCGGGTGGCCGTTACGTTTAGCAGACCGCTTGCGGCTTGTGGGTGATTGATATGATCATCATCTGCTACCGGCGTATTGACGAGTCTTTAGAGTCCTACACAGAGGTTTCCTGGCTCAAGCGAAACGAAATAGGAGCGCATATGAGATATGTGCGGGACCGAGAATGATACCAGTATGTGATACTGTATTCGATTCTCGCGATTTGTGACATTGATCGGTTATATACGATATAGCCGGGTTATCGGATCAAGTGTTGATTCGATAAGTTGTTACTGTTGATATTAGTCGGTTATATGCGATATGACCGGATCGTTAAATCAAGTATTGATTTAATGGTTTAATGTATAATTATATATTTGATATATTACTTTGCATTAACTAGTATCGGTTCACTTTAAGATGGATTTTCTCACTCGGATGTGCGCATTACATATGCGATATGATTTTGTGCACTTGTTTGTATCATGTTTGATGATGCATGTCTTTATGGTTAAGTGTGAAGATTTAAACCATGGTTGAGTGGATAATTAGGGTTTTACATATTCATTTATTAATCTTTTTATTTTTGGAAAAAGGGAAAGATATGAGAAGAAATGGTGGCTTTTATTTGTTTGCACTTGAAGCTTCTTGAAGCTTTCATAAAGTAACCATTTTTGTCTCATGCTTAACCCTAACCATTCCACTAAACCATGATTCACTCTCTACACCTAACCATGGTTCTATTATGATAAGAATTGATTGTTCTTTTCATTTTGGAATTTACTCATCATAACATTCTTTTTCTTCTTCCTTGAACTCAAGAAGAAAACCTTGCATCCATCAATGGTGATTAATGAATTAGAGTGAGAAATCCAATTCTAAAGTCTACCCACTTCCTATTTCTTCATCCTCTACCTCTTGCCAAGTAGTATAGGGTGTTTCCTTCACTATTTTTCATGGCTTGGTGAAGGTGGAGCTTGATCTAGCGATGCCTCGACGTAGATCATCTTCGGCATGGACATCGACGACCTAGCTCGCCATTCCTCCGACGAAGCCGACGCTAGAGCCCGGGAATTCATTTGGACAGCGAGGGGACTTCGTTACGGAGCTATGGAGGTGGAGCACCAGATCTACAAAGGTTGTATTTCCGTTTAAACTTTAGTTAAGTTGTTAACTAGTTTCATTTTCGCCTATATATCTAGTCAACGATCCGTTCTAGGGTTTCTCGGCACCGTATTTCTTAGAAACTTGCATGGATGATGACTTGTGAGACCTCACTAGGGTGCTTAGGAACCCTACAGTGGTATCAGAGCCTAGCTAGAGCCTTAGGCGAAGTCTAGACGGAATTTGAAGTCCGATCGACCCGAAACCCCAACTCAAAAGTGCTCTCTGGATTTTGTCTATAAACAGGGATTTTTGTGAATTAAAAATTGCCAAAAAATTCAGCAGGGAATCCTATGAGTTACTGTGAAACACGTGACTCTAAATCGACCAATGAGCCGCGGAACCGCGGCCCCACCCTGGGTTTCGCGGCGGTTCCGCGTCCATGTTGGTGATTTAGACCACGTGGCTTGCACAGTAATTCTTGTGTCAAAGTGCTGAGTCTTCTGGAAATTTTTATATTTTATTCAAGAGTTGAATTTTCTGGGGTTGTTTTGGGGATTCGGTGTTTCGATCGGAGTATCAGATTTTGTCTATGTGGCTTTCCGGATAATTTTTGAATATGTTAAAAAGTTCGACCGGATATAAATACCCAATTTTTCCCCTGTCGGGAAATTTCCAAGTGTTGGACTTTTCCGTAGTTTAACGACGTTCTAAGTAGTGCAAGTAACTCGATGGACCCTCTAGAAGACAACAAACCTTAACTCGATTATGTGACCGTCTTGAACTGCCCTTTGAACCTTCGGGTTTGGGGCAGTACGGCGTGCCACATGTGAGGCGTTGGCTTGACCCTTCTAGGGCTGGACCGTTGGTACTGAGGCACGAACTGAATGTTGTTAGACTTATTTCATGTGTTGAGCTGTATCGGGAAAACTTGGGTGTTCGATTGTTCGATCGGAAAGTTTGACATTTTCTATTTATCCGGAATGGGATACAATAATTGGAATTCACATAAAGTTATGAGATAACTGAATGAATGTTATAAACATAGCAGTTTAGTCTCACTTGATCGGTTGCCACGGAATTTTGATGTGATCAAAAGTCCGTCGCAATCACGTAGCGTACGCGGATACTCGCCGGGTAAACTTAATAGACAGCTACACCCCATAGACCCGACCAAGTGACTGTAGGAGAACCCCGTCGCCGAAAGCATCCGTTCGGGTGCTCGCGGCAGCGGTGTTCCGCCTTGGTGCACTTCGTCGTCGGTATCGGGGGTGCGACCGTCTACTGAAGTTTGCGACGAGCATTCGATCAGATTGTCGGGAATCTTGTTGAATTGCCCGACTTGATATTGAAAAGTGTTTTCGATTTTGAGACTAAAATGCGGGATTTATAATTGTTAGGCATGTGATGTCTAAGTAATTCATTTGATTAGGCATGCGATGTCTAAAGAGATTGCGGATTCCAACTGTTGTAGTTTTACACTTTCTTTTCTGTGACCGTAAGTGTAATATGTGATATCGCCGGTTTCGTTGCTATATGTCAACGACAATTGGGATGCGCATATTTACTTACGTTGATGACATGTGATGTTATGTGTTGCTGGATATGTTATATTGGATCGTCGTGTTTGAATAGCCGGGGGTTTTTATGTGAGATGAGTGTTTTTTCATTTTCATTCATGTAAAAACTTGTATGTAATATTCTTTTATTGGGGCACTTCCAGGTAGCGGAAGATGTCACCCTTTGTATATTATTTACTTTTCCGCACTGGGATAGACCCAAGGAGGAGGGCACAAGTAACCGGGTTCTGGAGTCCAGTGGGAGACCAACTCGAGGAGTCGAGTCCGGGTCTCCTAACTCTAGAATTGGTAGGGTTGCTTGCCGCTCTCGTAGGGGTCTAGGGGTGTGGGTTTGGCTATTCATCGCGACCGTGGAATCCGTGTTTTATACTGGCTCGTGTTGAAAACACGGACATCCTAGTATATCCAATATTTCATATGATTCTTCTGCTGCGATATCTGTGATGTGATCATGTGATGTTCTGTGATAGATACAGTATATAGTATATATGATATATTATATAGACGTTACTTATGTTTTACACCCGCGCTAGCCCTGCCCCGCTCTGCCGTTAGTTACCTAACCTAACGGTGCACGAGAGGACATCGAGGCGAATGCGGATGGCATAAGTGTACGTCGTATTTATCTATGATGTTTAGGTACATTAAATGATGGGACTTCATTAATATGATTAATGAAATAAAAGAAACCTAAGATGTTGTAGAATCGAATTTCAAAATAAAACAGGTAGCTATAGTTCTTGCTTTGCACAGCGGTATATACGATATATCCTGCACCTTATTCGATGAGGAAAGGACCGAGATCCCTTCACCGGGAGTGACTCCTTTAGCAATAACTGGCAGATGCTACACACTCGGTTTGTCTTTTGATTGCTTTTAAGAGTTTTTGCTTTGCACAGTGATATATATGATATATCCCGCACCTCATTCGACGAGGAAAGGATCGACGATCCCTTCACCGGGAGTGACAGACTCCTTTAGCAAAACTAGAAAAGCCTAAAAAACACTCCATTTTAAAATCATTTGATTCTACAACGATATCAAGTTCATTACGCAATAGGTTTTTAGAAAAACCTGTCGTAGCCCTCCGTCATTTCAAATAAGTTGTATATAGTATTCGTGCTGCATTTGTTGGCTTTCGTCAAGGTGCAGTGTGCAGTAGCTATATGCTGCTTATCTGCTAGCATACGATGCGATTGGATTAGGGTAGTCGTGCGGCTTTGTTGGCTTTCGTCAAGGGTCGTGCGGGTGGGTTTAATTCGATCAAGAAATGTACGGGTTGAACTTGACTAGCGGGCTATGGTTTGTTGGCTTTCGTCAAGGTCATAGCACGCTAGGGGCAAAATATTATCGGGAATTTCAAGTGTTGAAATTTGCAATGAGATTGCATACCTTCTATGAGATAGTTGGATCCCGATACCCGCTGCGAGTAAGAGTTACTCCTGGGAGAGTTTTACACATTACAATTAGCCGATCAAGTAGGTGTCTAGAAAGGTGTTAACGAGGTTACGCCTCTGGGAAAACGAGGTTTACATTAATTAGGTCCGTGCGAAAGCACGGGGCACCTCCCTCAAAGTACCGACACTGGCCTGGCTGAAAGATTGGCGAACATGTAGTGTGTAATTAATCCCGGCTAGTCTTTCCTTTTAGGGTTTGAAGGAAGATTTGATAAAAAGCAGTGGGAGCCATCCTGATTAGATAAAATAATAACCAATCTATTCTTGCAAGAGCGCACGCTGAGTGTTTTCTTCTCTCTATCTCCTGGTAGCGACCATATCACGCCTTAATCAATATAATAATACGGATTATTGACCGAACCCGCTTGTTATACTGCGCTGGGGAACGTTGGTCCCACTCCAACTTATAATCGTTATAAGACAGAGCAGGAAAATGGGGAATACCAGATTTCCCGTGCCGCCCAAACGAAGAGAGTGCATGATGATGCATCATCTTCGGGTATGGTCATTACAAAGAACTGTTTCTCAGTATCCTCCGCATCCTGGGTATATGATACCGGATCAGGATCCCAGATATGTAATCTGTTACATAGGGCTACAAAAGGGTAGAAAAACTGAGAACGGGTGATAAGTTTCATGAGGCAGAAAACGGGGCAAGTGTTGCAGCCAAGTCTGTCGGTCACTGTCACCCTGTATTACCAATACATTGATTCTGAACGAATGTTATTAGATACCGAACCTGATATACAAAATTATATCGGTCTCTTTATTAGTAAAGAAACGATAAAAATTTGTATTGTTGGATAATGTTTTGAACATTTCCTATATCAAAAGTTGATCGGTTCAGGCACGTTATCTAAAAGCATTGATGTTCTAAATCAAACTACAGTTCTTAGTATATGGAACACACACAAGAGGAAGAGTTCAAAAATGAACGAATTCTTCTTGAGGTATTGTAGACTAGGTCAGATCAATGTGACCCGATTAGCTAGAGTTAAATAAAGATGCATATTTAAATTAGTTTGAATTTACATCTTGTGAAACTCGCCAGTCATGTCACAAAGATAAGATGACCATAGCTCCGTTTACTGGAAACAGAGAAAGAGTTAGTGAACTCTTGGGACTGATACATGATGATGTATGTAAGGTCTCCTGTCTACACATGCCAGGACTGATTCTTTATACTTCATTATATTCTCTGATAATCTCTCAAAATTCAGTCATATGTTCCTGTTGAAACTTAAGTCCGAACCTTTTGAGATATTCACAGAATATGATTTAGAAGTAGAGAACCGATATACGGGTATAAGTATTATGTCCTTTGATGTGATCGAGGAGGAGAATACTTGAGCACGGAAATTCTGGACTATTCATAAGGAGAATGAGATTCTCTCTCAGCATTACTCCTCCGTATACACCATAGCACGATGGTATATCGGGGCGGAGCAATTGCACCATATTCGATATGGTGTGCTCTATGCTGAGTACTACTGAGTTACCTATTTCCTTTTGGGAGTTATGCACTTATGAAGCTGCATACCTATTGAATTAGGGTTCGAATCAAATCAAAGCCTACCATTTCATATGTGATATGGAAAGGGAAGAGCCCATGCTTAAGCTAGTTAAGATTTGGGGTTGTCCGGCCTATGTCTGAAAAGCAAAATCCGGACAAGCTCGAGGCAATGTCAGTTATGTACAACTGGAAATGTTCCAGCTATACAAACTACAACTGATGATTTGACAAAACCAAAGGATTCGGTAGATTCCAACGAACCTCAGCCTCTTCGCCGATCTAGTAGGGTTCCTCACCCACCTGAGAGATACTTCGGTTGCTCTATGACAGTGGGAGCGAGGATTGCATCATGAGATGATGACCCAACTAGTTTCGAGCTGGCCATCAAGAGTAGGGACTCTGTAAGAATGGCTGGATGTTTAGCGATCTGAGATGGAATCCTTATACACCAACAAAGTATGGACTTTAGTTGCTATATCTGAAGGGTTAAATCCCCATCAGGAGCAAGTATATCTTGAGAAGATTACTTGGTGTACATGGAAAAGTTGAGACTTTAAAAGCTAGACTTGTTAAAAGTTTGCATCATTTACCAGGCGTGGATTATGATGAAACCTTTTTCAAGTAGCTATGCTTAAGTCCATCCAGATCCTACTTGCCACGGCTACATACCATGACTACGATATCTAGTGGTTGGGTGTCATGACAGCTCTTCTAAAATGATGTTTTGGAAGAGGGCGTCTATAAGTACACAGCCGGAGGGCTTCGTAAACAGTGGGAGAAGCGGAAACGTGAACAAGATGCTTTATAGGATAAAGCAGGCATCGCGGAGTTGGAATGTCTGTTTTGATGTCTTAGTCAAAAAGTTTGACATCATCAAAATGGTAGATGAACCTTGTATAAACAAAAAGGTAGTAGGGAGTATGGTGGTGATCCTCGTAGAGTACGTGGATGACATGCTCTTGATAGGGAAGGAGTTTCCTATGCTGCGCTCAGTCAATCTCCGCTTATCACAATGATTCTCCATATAGGATCAAAATGATACCTACTAAATCCTGGATTTCGGATCTATGAGATAGATCTAATTGGATGTTAGGATACTCACTAGTAGTAGTGTGATGGTATCAATCGATCCTGGGGAGAATCAGTGGAAGTGTTCCAGGGTGATAAAGACGACTGAATGTCAGTCGCAGGCATTGTCTTTACCCTCAGTAAAGGGACGGTATGTTGGAAGAGTTCCTAGCTAGATACCGTGACATACTAGACGATAAAGGCTGGATACATCGCTACTTAAGATGCTACCAAAGAGGATGTTTGGGTGTATATTAGTTCATGAGATGAACTACGTTCCTACCATTGTAAGACAATGGAGTTGTGGCTTATGCCAAGGAACGCCGGTCCCATCAGTGATCCAGACTTATTCTAAGGCAGTATCACCTGATCATGGAGATGGTTGATCACCAGGGTGATCGAGGCAAGGAGAGCAGACTTAGAGGATAACGCAGCGGATCCACTCACCAAGGCCTATTCCCAGAGAGAGACTTTTATGGGATGGTTGAGTATGAGATACTGCAACCACTGCTACAGATGGCCCTAGTGCAAGTGGGAGATTGTTAGTTATATGTATGCCCTAGAGGCCATTACTGTAAATAGGATGTATATTGTAGTGGATGCTTGGACATATATAGGGAGGACTTTCTTGCTCGACATGATAGTATGCTATCTGGTTGATCTTTACCTTAACGTGTACACAGATTGTCTCTCTATTACATGTCGGTAAAGCCCTTAGGATGTGTACTTGACTACCTGGACTATGATGCGGATCATACTAGTGGGGACATGGTAGTCCATAAGTACATCCTTCAAAGTCCCTAGTCGTGGGTGTATCGAGACGGGGCATCGATATACCAGAGTAGACTAGCGTGTACCTTCTCGACCCATACAGATGGGCGATGGATGATCCCATATCCATTGGTGTTTGACATCGGAGATGATATACGGGTGCTCAGTAGAGACTGGGTACACTGGACGGACTCGCCGAGAACTCCCAGATGGTATTATACCTTACGTCAGATGGCAGTTCTCTGGTGACACTGGTACAGAGTAGTCTGTTGACCCGAGATCGTCATAGAGTCTTGTGTGGTTCCCACTGTGCTTTGATTTCCATCTTACCACGTCCAAGAGGGCATGCAAAACGGTGGTTTTTGGGTACAGTCCCGAGTCACATGGAGGCAATGAGCGATAGGAGGGGATTCGTCTCTCCCGGTATAGGGAGTTGATGTTGCGCTGTGTTCGATTGGCTATAACAGGAAATCCCTGGCCAGGGTTGCTGAGATTTACTGGTAAGTGTTACCAGTAGTTTCTCGAATTGTTATAGACCTCATATCGACACGACTTATCGAGCTATTGGGGTCTGACGTTTACCACCCCTAGGCGAGATATGCGACATATCAGACGATCAGACCGGACTGTACGGTAGTGTTACTGGTTGGATTCACTGGAGTGTGAGCGGGCTTGCTCGTCGATCTTCTGATCGCTCAATAACTGGGTGGCCGTTACGTTTAGCAGACCGCTTGCGGCTTATGGGTGATTGATATGATCATCATCTGCTACCGGCGTATTGACGAGTCTTTAGAGTCCTACACAGAGGTTTCCTGGCTCAAGCGAAACGAAATAGGAGCGCATATGAGATATGTGCGGGACCGAGAATGATACCAGTATGTGATACTGTATTCGATTCTCGCGATTTGTGACATTGATCGGTTATATACGATATAGCCGGGTTATCGGATCAAGTGTTGATTCGATAAGTTGTTACTGTTGATATTAGTCGGTTATATGCGATATGACCGGATCTTTAAATCAAGTATTGATTTAATGGTTTAATGTATAATTATATATTTGATATATTACTTTGCATTAACTAGTATTGGTTCACTTTAAGATGGATTTTCTCACTCGGAAGTGCGCATTATATATGCGATATGATTTTGTGCACTTGTTTGTATCATGTTTGATGATGCATGTCTTTATGGTTAAGTGTAAAGATTTAAACCATGGTTGAGTGGATAATTAGGGTTTTACATATTCATTTATTAATCTTTTTCTTTTTGGAAAAAGGAAAAGATATGAGAAGAAATGGTGGCTTTTATTTGTTTGCACTTGAAGCTTCTTGAAGCTTTCATAAAGTAACCATTTTTGTCTCATGCTTAACCCTAACCATTCCACTAAACCATGATTCACTCTCTACACCTAACCATGGTTCTATTATGATAAGAATTGATTATTCTTTTCATTTTGGAATTGACTCATCATAACATTCTTCTTCTTCTTCCTTGAACTCAAGAAGAAAACCTTGCATCCATCAATGGTGATTGATGAATTAGAGTGAGAAATCCAATTCTAAAATCTACCCACTTCCTATTTCTTCATCCTCTACCTCTTGCCAAGTAGTATAGGGTGTTTCCTTCACAATTTTTCATGGCTTGGTGAAGGTGGAGCTTGATCTAGCGATGCCTCGACGTAGATCATCTTCGGCATGGACATCGACGACCTAGCTCGCCATTTCTCCGACGAAGCCGACGCTAGAGCCCGGGAATTCATTTGGACAGCGAGGGGACTTCGTTGCGGAGCTATGGAGGTGGAGCACCGGATCTACAATGGTTGTATTTCCGTTTAAACTTTAGTTAAGTTGTTAACTAGTTTCATTTTCGCCTATATATCTAGTCAACGATCCGTTCTAGGGTTTCTCGGCACCGTATTTCTTAGAAACTTGCATGGATGATGACTTGTGAGACCTCACTAGGGTGCCTAGGAACCCTACACATTGGTGTTTGACATCAAAGATTGTACACATGTGCTCATTAGAGAATGTGTACACCGAACATGACTCGCCGAGAACTCCTAGATGGTACCATACCTATCGTTAGATAGCAGTTCTCTGGTGACACTGGTACATGTTAGTCTGTAGACCCGAGATTGTCATAGTGACTTGTGTGGTTGCTACCGTGCCTTGATTTCCTCCCTACCACGGTTCAAAGGAGTTGTGCAAACAGGTGGATTTTGGGTGCAAACCCGAGTCACATGGAGGCAGTGAGCAATAGGAGGGGTTTCGTCTCTCCCGGTATAGGTAGTTGATGTTGCGCTATGCTCGATTGGCTATAACAGCAAGTCCCTGGCCAGGACTGATGAGATTTACTGGTAAGTGTTGTCAGTAGTTTCTCGAACGGTTATATGCCACACTTCAGCATGACTTATCAAGTTATTGGGGTCTGACGATTCCACCCCTAGACTCGATATGCGACATATCAAACGAAGTTACAGGACTGTACGGTAAGTATTGCTTATAGGCTTTGCGGAAGTTTGGACAAGCTAGCTTGTTGATCTTCTATTCGCACAATACCTGGGTTGCCGTTACGTTCTGTAAGTACCGCTGACGGTTTGTGGGTGACTGATGTGATCATTACCTATTGCTGGCGTATTTACGAGTCTTTAGAGTCCTACACAGAGATTTCCTAGCTCAAGCGAAACGAAGTAGGGCACATATAGTGATATGTGCGGGAGCTTGATTAAATACGAGTATGTGTTACCGTATTCTAATCTCGTGATATTTGATATCGGGTAGGTTATATGTGATATAACCGGATTGTTGAATCAAGTGTTGATTCAATGATATGTTATATGTATATATATATATATATATATTTGAGACTGGCCGGTTATATATGATATTACCAGATTATTGAATCAAGTGTTGATTTAATGTAGTATTGAATATTTGTCGGTTATATGTGATATGACCGGGTTATCGAATCAAGTGTTGATTTGATGATATGATATACATATAAATGATATTAGTCGGTTATATATGATAAGACCGGATTATTGAATCAAGTGTTGATTTAATAATTTGATATATATTAATATATTTGATATATTAATATATATTCACAAATATTAGCTCACTAATGAATTTCTTCTCTTGTGTGTGTGTATATATATATATATATATATATATATATATAATTTTCTATTGTGTCATGGTGGATGATACATAGAACATGAAAGTCTGCCCTTGCACCACCATGAGGTTTTAGCAGCATCAAGCATGCCAAATTTTAAAATTTTTAGGTGCTAAGTTAGATTAACAAGATCTTTAACTAGAATATTAGGGTTTAAAACTATGATGATATGAAAACTAAAGAGAAGGAAGATGGTTATACCCTCGTAGATCAAGTCCTTCTCTTCTATAGCTCCGGGTTGAAGTCCACGCGACTCCACTAGGCTCCACTTCGAGTTGAATGAACCTCCTCGTAGATCTTCGCGCCGAAGATGGTCCACCCGAAGTCCCTCTGGCTCAAGCTACCTCTTCACTAAACTACCTTTAGTGAAGGCAACACACTACACCAAATTGCTAGTCTAGTGTGGAATGGTGAAGTAAGGGTTTTGAAAGCTCACTTGGATTCTCACAAGCTCAATGATTTACATCACATGTGTAACACTTTGGATTTCCGTTTGAATGTCTTTCGTGATAATTAGTGATCGTACGTGTTAGTATATATATGTGTTTATAGGATTATTAGTCATATTTAGTAGTGTTTGCATATTGGGAATTTTCTTATGCTAGTGCACACTTGCACACTTAGCCATTTTGAGACTCAGGGTTTTTGGTAGCATGTTAACCCTTTTTGTGTGCATGGTTGCTAACTTATTCCCCACCATTTTAATCTTTTCAAAACCCTTTTTCATAATTCAAAATCATATTAAACAAATGAGCATGGTGGTTAGGTGAAACTTTGACTTTTTGACCCCCTTTTCTTCTCTCTTCTCTCTCTTTCCCTCATTCTGAAATCCAACAGCAATTCCAGCAGCAAAACCCCCCATTTTTCCTCCATATTTTCTTCTCTTTTCATTCCCCCTTTGATCCATAAACAAACCCTATACATATCAACTCATTTTCATCACAAAAACCTTAGGAAAAGAGAGCTTTTTGAGGTGTTTGAAGTAAATCTGCATACTTGAGGGAAAAAGCTGGAACTTTTGGTGTTTCCAAGGCTCTTAGAAGGTATTAACTCATACTTGCACTTCTTTTCCTTAGACTTGTTGTATTCTTTAGTAAAAATCTCATTTTTGTGCATTTTTTTTGTGATATTTAAGGATATTTGTGATTCACAAGTTAGATTAGGGTTTTGTTTGTTGTGTTAGCTCTATTAAGTGTTATTAGAGCTATCTTAGGCCATGTTTTGTTTCAGTTTGCACAAAAAATACCCTGCAGTTTGATTTTAGTGCAAAGTGTTGATTTTAACTAGAAATAAGGCCCTGTAGGATCTGCTGTTACCCGAGACTTTTCAGTGTAAATCTAGATGTTACTGTAGCATGTATGGGGGGTATAGGGTGCACACACCAAACCTGGGAGCCCAATTCCCATTTGGGGCCGCCAAAATTTGCATTCTGGCCGCAATTTGCGGCCAGATGGGGGAGCCATGGGTTGGGGTTTGGGGTGTGGGTGTCTGCTGCTATGTGTGTTGTTTTGGTATATATATTTTTGCAATATCTTTCCTGTATCAAAATCTGGAGGTGCTTACCTATTTTCCCGTATTTTCAATCTTTCGCGACACGCGTGATACGTGTATGTGGGTTTGGGGTTTCTGCGTATCGCGGCGCGTCGGAGTGGTTTCAGGCGCGTAACCACACGTATTAGCGTATCGCGCACACGCGCGCTTGGTTCGCGACACGAGTTACTAGTTCGGCTTTAATGTCGCGTTTGTGTGACTTCAAGCTTACGTCTGATATATTGTGTAATTCTAGGTTCGCAGGAGAGTACGGCGGACGCCGCGCAGAAGGGGAAACAAGTTGTTGGCTATACCTAGCGAGAGACTACGGTGAGTAGATTTCACATCTAAGGGGATATCGCCCGCATGGCGTTCTACGTCAGGGATGATAGGACCTTATAGTTTCCCTTGTATACATTGACTATTCATGGCTACTATTTAGTGCATGCTGCATTCCCTGCTATTTGGATATAAACTAGAATTGATAGAACACCGCACCATTACTAACGGTCCATGTTGCACGAGCACTATCCTGCATGTTACACACACACCGTTAGTAATTGCCATGACACTCACACTGCAGTAAATCACATCGGATCATCATATTGTAGCTCATCTATATGTGACTTGACATGCTATTCATACATGATGCCTATATCACATCGGACCATCATATTGTAGCTCATCTATATGTGACTTGACATGCTATTCATACATGATGCCTATATTACATCGGACCATCATATTGTAGCTTATCTATATGTGACTTGACATGCTATTCATACATGATGCCTATATTACATCGGACCATCATATTGTAGCTCATCTATATGTGACTTGACATGCTATTCATACATGATGCCTATATTACATCGGACCATCATATTGTAGCTTATCTATATGTGACTTGACATGCTATTCATACATGATGCCTATATTACATCGGACCATCATATTGTAGCTCATCTATATGTGACTTGACATGCTATTCATACATGATGCCTATATTACATCGGACCCATCATATTGTAGCTTATCTATATGTGACTTGACATGCTATTCATGCATGATGCCTATATTACATCGGACCATCATATTGTAGCTTATCTATATGTGACTTGACATGCAATTCATAAATGATGCCTAAATCACATCGGATCATCATATTGTAGCTCATCTATATGTGACTTGACATGCTATTTATACTTGATGCCTATATCACATCGGATCATCATATTGTAGCTCATCTATATGTGACTTGGCATGCTATTCATACTTGATGCCTATATCACATTGGATCATTATATTGTAGCTTATCTATATGTGACTTGACATGATATTTATATTTGACGCACATATCATATCGGATCATTGACCTGCATTTTGCTTTGGATTACATGTGATTTCTGGATTTGGGAACCGTGGCTATTGCAAATATGTAATCATTTAAAAACCCGGTTCCCTTGATATGATATTTCGGTGCGTCCACCATGTGTTTTCTCGGTGCTAGAGTGATATATGTGAACCCGAATCGAGGAGTTGGTTGAGACCGATTACGGGTACATGGTGGACCCGGTATGGTACCCCGGGACGAGAACGGTTTCGCTGTGCAGTAGACGGTGAGCCCGGCAGAGGGACTACTACCTACCGGTGATTGATTGGACCTGACAGTTATCCGAAGGGTACAGATCAGAGTCTATAGATGGATGCGGGGTGATCCGTACTGCTGGGGCCGAGGGCCGATACCGCAGATGGAGCCCGTGGGCTGACCCGGACTGACGGGGCCCGATGGATGAGGATTTGCGTGTCGATACTAGACACGAGTATTTATGATATTTGGGTGCCGATGTTGGGCACTCGGGATTCTCAGAGATGTACAGGATTTGAGGGCCGATGAGAGTGCCGACGCCTGAGCTATTTAGGGGATCTGGGTGCATTGATGGACACCGATTATATATTCCACGTTGACATTCCGTGTAGATATTATATTGCCCCTGCTCAGCATTTACTATTATACCTCATCCTGTAATTACATTACCTGATAGAGCACTTGCATGATTATTGCACATACTACTTATCACATATTGATATCATCTGTTGGCATATGATAGAGTAGCGCAGTACGTGCATGCCCGCGATTACCTTTATATGTTATCTCTATTCACGAGTTGGCAACTCACCCCCGTTGTGCCACAGTGTTTGCAGGTTGCCCTTCGGAGTAGTCGCGGCAGGCTGCGGTTGCATCTTTTGACACAGATACCCTCATAGTTGGTGTACTAGCTCTTTTGCTGATAGGTGGGTTTTGTGCGGTATCTGTTATCTTTCAGTATATACATTGTTGTATCTAGTATTCTCCATCTACCATGTATGTATTTGACTTAGAGACAGTGTGAGGACGATGATGTATTATATTTTTTTTCTGGTGTCGAGCTCGTTGTGAGCCGACTGTACTTGCAGTTTATCCTATCTGTGATGTTCCCACTTGTGGATCTTGATCTTCGCTACGGCGTCATATATTACTATCTTGGTGATTGTTTACTTAGATTTCTTATCATGTTAGTAAGTGCTTTCTTTTAAAAACTTATAACACTCTTTACTTTCACTGGTTTGGTTTCTGGGTTTTCGGTTCACTTGGTCACGTTATGCCTGTAGACGTCACGTGGTTAAGTGCCGGTCATGGGCCAAACCTTGGGTCGTGACAAAGTTGGTATCAGAGCGTAGGTTTTACCTTTTGGAGTGTAGGATGACCCTGGTATGATGGAGTAGTTAGCTGCAGCAGGTTAGCGTAGCGTGTGTATGTTTCGCGGCAAACTCACGACACGGTACTCCGCCTACGCGACCTTAGGACTTATTGATGTAAATTCCTTCTTGAGTATATATCTTTTTGCGATTCGATTTCCGTATCCTTATCGAATCCTATTGTTCCTTTCAGCCAATATGCCGCCAAAGACTACGAGTGCACAGAGAGCGGCCGCGAGGGCTGAGATTCGAGTTGACACGTCCGAGATGAGGACTGGTCCGGGTAGTACACCGGTTGTGCCCGAGCAGGCTGTTCCTGTCGTGACAGATCAGATTGCTATGTTAGGGGCTGGTGTGCAGGAGATACGCCAGACGATGGGATCCAGTATGCAGGAGATGCGACAGATGATGGGATCTCTAGTTGAGACACTTCGAGCGCAGCGACCAGAGGTAGTTCCACCCGTTGCAGAGACTGCGGTGGTACCCACAGTTCAGGCAGTTGCACCTGCGACTACAGAGGTTATTACAGTATCGCTGTCAGAGTTTATGAGGCTGAAGCCTCCGGTCTTCACAGGCACCGATGTGGCCGAGGATCCACAGTCTTTCATTGATAGGATGCCGCGGATATGTCGTTCACTTAGATGCGCAGATGCGAGATGGGTTGAGTTCGCGAGCTTTCTCCTGGAAGGTCTTGCGCAGAAATGGTGCGAATCAGTCGAGAAGGGTAGAGCAGCAGGTCTTGCTCCTATGACCTGGACAGAGTTCGTGGCGCTATTCCTTGCCCGCTTTCTTCCCCTGAGTGTCAGAGATGCTAGAGCACGCAGGTTCGAGTCCTTACGCCAGACGCCAGAGATGTCAGTGGCAGAGTACGATGTGTTGTTCACCGAGCTATCCGTTTATGCTCCGTATCTAGTGGCTACTGAGGAGTTGCGAGTCAAGAGATTTGTCCGAGGCTTGCTTACACCCCTATTCCTTGCTATCAGCGCGCAGCATTACGAGACATACGCAGCAGCAGTAGATGCAGCATTATTAGTTGAGGAGCGCCTTGCTGAGACTTCGGCAGTTCCAGGGCCGAAGTGAGTTCGTGCAGATACGTCAGTGCAGAGACGGCCTTTCCGGCGTCGTGACAGGCACCTTGCAGGTGGCAGAGATTTGAGACGAGGCCGATTGTTTAGCTCCTATTCCCAGGAGGGTCAGCGACCATCATCGGGATGTTACCGTTGCGGGAGTTCTTATCATCGTGTGCGAGATTGTCCTGAGGTACCCCGGAGTGGGGCGGCAGCACCACATGTTACATTACCACCTTCACCACCCCAGACGGCATTGCCGATAGTACCTACTGTTACTCCGCGTCAGACGCATACCCAGAGAGGTCGTGGTCGCGGAGGATTTGTTCATAGAGGACGAGGTGGCCGAGGTAGAGGGCAGCCAGCGGCCGGCAGGGGACAGTTAGTTGTAGGTGGAGGACAGGCGCGAGTTTTTGCTTTGACGCATCAGGACGCGCAGGCGTCCAATGCGGTGGTCTCAGGTATCCTTTCTGTATGTTCGGTTGATGCACACGTGTTATTCGATCCCGGATCCACGCACTCGTACGTATCCACACACTTTGTGCCGAGTTTGGGTAGAGAGTCCGGTTTGCTTGACCAGCCGCTTGTTGTGACTACTCCTGTGGGAGAGTCGTTTGTTGCTAGACACGTGTTCCGATCCTGTACCGTCCGTATTGGCAAGAGAGAGTTGCCGGTCGATTTGATCCTTCTTGAGATGTTGGACTTTGACGTTCATTTGGGCATGGATTGGTTAGCCATGTGCTATGCTTCTGTTGACTGCCGCGAGAAGACAGTTCGATTTTGTTTTCCCGGCGGTTGTTGTTGTGTTGGGGGACCGTGGAGCCACCCTTCACAGTGTGATTTCTTCTTTTCGCGCTGGACAGCTTTTGCGGAAGGGATGTCAGGGATTTCTTGCATATGTTTGCGATACTAGAGCTACAGAGGTTCCTCTGGATCAGGTTCCGGTTGTTAGCGAGTTCCCTGACGAGCTTCCTGGGCTACCGCCCGAGCGTGATATTTCCTTCTGTATTGACTTGGTTCCTGGCACAGGGCCTATTTCTGTACCGCCTTATCGGATGGCCCCGGCGGAACTTCGAGAATTGAAGGGTCAGTTGCAGGACTTGCTGGATAAGGGACTTATTCGACCTAGTGTTTCTCTTTGGGGTGCTCCAGTCCTGTTGGTCAAGAAGAAGGACGGCATTATGCGTTTGTGCATCGACTACCGCCAGCTGAACAGGGTGACAGTGCGGAACAGATATCCTTTACCACGCATCGACGATTTGTTCGACCAGCTTCAGGGGGCAGGATACTTTTCGAGGATCGATTTGCGATCGGGCTACCATCAGCTGCGGGTTCGACAGGAGGACATTCCTAGGACGGCCTTCCGCACAGGTTACGGCCATTATGAGTTTTTGGTGATGTCGTTCGGACTCACCAACGCTCCAGCAGCATTTATGGATTTGATGAACCGTATTTTCTGGCCGTATCTTGATCTGTTCATTATAGTGTTTATTTATGATATCTTGGTGTATTCTCGGAGTAGAGAGGAGCACGAGCAGCACCTGCGGATTACGCTGCAGACCTTGAGGGAGCATCAGCTTTTCGCAAAATTCTCCAAGTGTGCCTTCTGGCTAGACAGCGTAGACTTCTTGGGGCACGTGATTACACGAGATGGTATATGTGTCGACCCGAGGAAGATCGAGGCAGTTCGGAGTTGGCCTAGACCCACGTCAGTGACGGAGATTCGCAGCTTTCTAGGGCTGGCAGGCTATTACCGGCGATTCGTGCAGGACTTCTCTCGCATTGCTACACCTTCGACCGGGTTGACCCGGAAGGGAGTTCGCTTCGATTGGACGGAGGAGTGTGAGCACAGTTTCCAGCGGCTACGGGCTCTACTGACTACGACACCAGTGCTATCATTGCCTTCAGGATCAGGCGGATTTGTGGTCTACTGCGATGCTTCACGAGTAAGGTTAGGGTGCGTTTTGATGCAGCATGATAGGGTGATTGCGTATGCTTCGCGGCAATTAAAGAAACATAAACAGAATTACCCCACTCATGATCTGGAGTTGGCTGCAGTGGTCTTTGCACTCAAGATATGGCGACATTATCTGTATGGAGAGTCGTGCCAGATATTCACTGACCACAAGAGCTTAAAGTACATATTTCAGCAGCGAGACCTGAACCTTAGACAGCGCCGATGGATGGAGTTAGTGAAGGACTACAATTGTGAGATCTTGTATCACCCGGGCAGGGCGAATGTAGTGGCGGATGCTTTGAGCAGGAGGCCCGGGGGTAGTCTATCCTGTTTGAGCGCAGTGCAGAGGCAGTCATCGGCGGATTGGCAGATCTTATGTGACAGCCGGGTACAGTTCGAGTTTACGCCGATCGGAGGACAGATTGCACAAGTTCGTGCACGCCCACAGTTGCTTGACCGTATATATGAGGCCCAGCACAGTGATGACCGCTGTTCAGAGATCAGGACACAGATGGGACAGGGTAGATTTTCCGAGTTCGTGATCGATGATCAGGGGATACTACGATTTGGAGCTAGACTGTGCGTACCAGATGCTGAGGAATTGCGGCGCGAGATTCTTGAGGAGGCACATCGGTCGGTATATAGTGTTCATCCCGGTTCCACCAAGATGTACCACGATATGAGAGATGTTTACTGGTGGGACGGTATGAAGAGGGATATTGCAGATTTTGTGTCGAGATGCCTGACTTGTCAGCAAGTCGAGGCTGAGCACCAGAGGCCCGCGGGAGAGCTACAGTCGTTACCCATTTCGGAGTGGAAATGGGAACAAATATCTATGGATTTCATTGTGGGTCTACCCAGGACTAGTCGGGGGTATGACTCCATCTGGGTGATCGTGGATCGTTTGACGAAAGCGGCTCACTTCCTACCGGTGAAGACGAATTTCGGATTTGCTCAGTATGCCCAGATTTACATTGATGAGATTGTACGACTGCACGGAGTTCCGACATGCATCGTGTCCGATAGAGGCACCCAGTTTACCAGCCGGCTATGACAGAGGCTTCAGGAGGCTTTGGGCACTCGCTTGAGTTTCAGCACAGCATTCCATCCGCAGACCGACGGACAGTCAGAGCGGATTATTCAGACTCTCGAGGACATGCTCAGAGCATGCGTTTTAGACTTCGGAGGTAGCTGGGATCATCATTTACCCTTAGTAGAGTTCTCCTACAACAACAGCTACCAGGAGACCATTCAGATGGCACCGTTTGAGGCTCTTTATTGGAGGAGATGCAGATCGCCCACCTGTTGGACGGAGCTCAGTGAGAGCAGTATCTTAGGACCGCAGATTGTGGAGGAGACGACCGCGAAGATCCAGTTGATTCGCGATAGGATGAGAGCAGCCCAGAGTAGGCAGAGATCTTATGCGGACCGTCATCGGTGCAGACTTGAGTTTTCTGTTGGTGATCATGTTTTCTTGAGGATCTCCCCAATGAAAGGTGTGATGAGGTTTGGGAAGAAGGGGAAGCTTAGTCCCAGATATGTGGGCCCCTTCGAGATCCTTGAGCGTATTGGTGCAGTTGCGTATCGATTAGCCCTTCCGCCCAGTTTTCCAGACCTGCACCCCGTATTTCACGTTTCGATGCTCCGCAGATATCTTCATGATCCTTCGCATGCGATTCCGCACCCGACGATCCAGCTTGAGCGCGACCTTTCCTATGCAGAGCAGCCGGTGATGATCTTGGATCGGCAAGTGAAGAAATTGAGGTCGAAGGAGATACCGTCCATCAAAGTGCTTTGGTGTTGCCAGAGCGGCGAGGAAGTCACTTGGGAGACCGAGAGCGAGATGAGGAAGAGGTATCCCCATCATTTTGAAGGTGCGTATAGTTAGATTTTTTTTAAAATTCGGGGACCGAATTTCTTTAAGGGGGGTAGATTGTAACACTTTGGATTTCCGTTTGAATGTCTTTCGAGATAATTAGTGATCGTACGTGTTAGTATATATATGTGTTTATAGGATTATTAGTCATATTTAGTAGTGTTTGCAAATTGGGAATTTTCTTGTGCTAGTGCACACTTGCACACTTAGCCATTTTGAGACTTAGGGTTTTTGGAAGCATGTTAACCCTTCTTGTGTGCATGGTTGCTAACTTATTCCCCACCATTTTAATCTTTTCAAAACCGATTTTCATAATTCAAAATCCAATTAAACAAATGAGCATGGTGGTTAGGTGAAACTTTGACTTTTTGACTCCCTTTTCTTCTCTCTTCTCTCTCTTTCCCTCATTCTGAAATCCAACAGCAATTCCAGCTGCAAAACCCCCCATTTTTCCTCCATATTTTCTTCTCTTTTCATTCCCCCTTTGATCCATAAACAAACCCTATACATATCAACTCATTTTCATCACAAAAACCTTAGGAAAAGTGGGCTTTTTGAGGTGTTTGAAGTAAATCTGCATACTTGAGGGAAAAAGCTGGAACTTTTGGTCTTTCCAAGGCTCTTAGAAGGTATTAACTCATACTTGCACTTCTTTTCCTTAGACTTGTTGTATTCTTTAGTAAAAATCTCATTTTTGTGCATTTTTTTGTGATATTTAAGGATATTTTTGATTCACATGTTAGATTAGGGTTTTGTTAGTTGTGTTAGCTCTATTAAGTGTTATTAGAGCTATCTTAGGCCATGTTTTGTTTCAGTTTGCACAAAAATACCCTAAAGTTTGATTTTAGTGCAAAGTGTGAATTTTAACTAGAAATAAGGCCCTGTAGGATCTGCTGTTACACGAGACTTTTCAGTGTAAATCTAGATGTTACTGTAGCATGTATGGGGGGTATAGGGTGCACACACCAAACCTGGGAGCCCAATTCCCATTTGGGGCCGCCAAAATTTGCATTCTGGCCCCAATTTGCGGCCAGATGGGGGAGCCATGGGTTGGGGTTTGGGGTGTGGGTGTCTGCTGCTATGTGGGTTGTTTTGGTATATATATTTTTGCAATATCTTTCCTGTATCAAAATCTGGAGGTGATTACCTATTTTCCCGTATTTTCAATCTTTCGCGACACGCGTGATACGTGTGTGTGGGTTTGGGGTTTCTGCGTATCGCGGCGCGTCGGAGTGGTTTCAGGCGCGTAACCACACGTATTAGCGTATCGCGCACACGCGCGCTTGGTTCGCGACATGAGTTACTAGTTCGGCTTTAATGTAGCATTTGTGTGACTTCAAGCTTACGTCTGATATATTGTGTAATTCTAGGTTCGCAGGCGAGTACGGCGGACGCCGCGCAGAAGGGGAAACAAGTTGTTGGCTATACCTAGCGAGGGACTACGGTGAGTAAATTTCACATCTACGGGGATATCGCCCGCATGGCGTTCTACGTCAGGGCTGATAGGACCTTATAGTTTCCCTTGTATACATTGACTATTCATGGCTACTATTTAGTGCATGCTGCATTCCCTGCTATTTGGATATAAACTAGAATTGATAGAACACCGCACCATTACTAACGGTCCATGTTGCACGAGCACTATCCTGCATGTTACACACACACCGTTAGTAATTGCCATGACACTCACACTGTAGTAAATCACATCGGATCATCATATTGTAGCTCATCTATATGTGACTTGACATGCTATTCATACATGATGCCTATATCACATCGGACCATCATATTGTAGCTCATCTATATGTGACTTGACATGCTATTCATACATGATGCCTATATTACATCGGACCATCATATTGTAGCTTATCTATATGTGACTTGACATGCTATTCATACATGATGCCTATATTACATCGGACCATCATGTTGTAGCTCATCTATATGTGACTTGACATGCTATTCATACATGATGCCTATATTACATCGGACCATCATATTGTAGCTTATCTATATGTGACTTGACATGCTATTCATACATGATGCCTATATTACATCGGACCATCATATTGTAGCTCATCTATATGTGACTTGACATGCTATTCATACATGATGCCTATATTACATCGGACCCATCATATTGTAGCTTATCTATATGTGACTTGACATGCTATTCATACATGATGCCTATATTACATCGGACCATCATATTGTAGCTTATCTATATGTGACTTGACATGCTATTCATACATGATGCCTAAATCACATCGGATCATCATATTGTAGCTCATCTATATGTGACTTGACATGCTATTTATACTTGATGCCTATATCACATCGGACCATCATATTGTAGCTCATCTATATGTGACTTGACATGCTATTCATACTTGATGCCTATATCACATTGGATCATTAGATTGTAGCTCATCTATATGTGACTTGACATGATATTTATATTTGACGCACATATCATATCGGATCATTGACCTGCATTTTGCTTTGGATTACATGTGATTTCTGGATTTGGGAACCGTGGCTATTGCAAATATGTAATCATTTAAAAACCCGGTTCCCTTGATATGATATTTCGGTGCGTCCACCATATGTTTTCTCGGTGCTAGAGTGATATATGTGAACCCGAATCGAGGAGTTGGTTGAGACCGATTACGGGTACATGGTGGACCCGGTATGGTACCCCGGGACAAGAACGGTTTCGCTGTGCAGTAGACGGTGAGCCCGGCAGAGGGACTACTACCTACCGGTGATTGGTTGGACCTGACAGTTATCCGAAGGGTACTGATCAGAGTCTATAGATGGATGCGGGGTGATCCGTACTGCTGGGGCCGAGGGCCGATAACGCAGACGGAGCCCGTGGGCTTACCCGGACTGACGGGGCCCGATGGATGAGGATTTGCGTGTCGATGCTAGACACGAGTATTTATGATATTTGGGTGCCGATGTTGGGCACTCGGGATTCTCAGAGATGTACAGGATTTTAGGGCCGATGAGAGTGCCGGTGCCTGAGCTATTTAGGGGATCTGGGTGCATTGATGGACACCGATTATATATTCCACGTTGACATTCCGTGTAGATATTATATTGCCCCTGCTCAGCATTTACTATTATACCTCATCCTGTAGTTACATTACCTGATAGAGCACTTGCATGATTATTGCACATACTGCTTATCACATATTGATATCATCTGTTGGCATTTGATAGAGTAGCGCAGTACGTGCATGCCCGCGATTACCTTTATATGTTATCTCTATTCACGAGTTGGCAACTCACCCCCGTTGTGCCACAGTGTTTGCAGGTTGCCCTTCGGAGTAGTCGCGGCAGGCTGCGGTTGCATCTTTTGACACAGATACCCTCATAGTTGGTGTACTAGCTCTTTTGCTGATAGGTGGGTTTTGTGTGGTATCTGTTATCTTTCAGTATGTACATTGTTGTATCTAGTATTCTCCATCTACCAAGTATGTATTTGACTTAGAGACAGTGTGAGGACGATGATGTATTATATTTGTTTTCTGGTGTCGAGCTCGTTGTGAGCCGACTGTACTTGCAGTTTATCCTATCTGTGATGTTCCCACTTGTGGATCTTGATCTTCGCTACGGCGTCGTATATTACTATCTTGGTGATTGTTTACTTAGATTTCTTATCATGTTAGTAAGTGCTTTCTTTTAAAAACTTATAACACTCTTTACTTTCACTGGTTTGGTTTCTGGGTTTTCGGTTCACTTGGTCACATTACGCCTGTAGACGTCACGTGGTTAAGTGCCGGTCACGGGCCAAACCTTGGGTCATGACAAAGTTGGTATCAGAGCGTAAGTTTTACCTTTCGGAGTGTAGGATGACCCTGGTATGATAGAGTAGGTAGCTGCAGCAGGGTAGCGTAGCGTGTGTATGTTCCGCGGCATACTCACGACACGGTACTCCGCCTACGCGACCTTAGGACTTGTTGATGTAAATTCCTTCTTGAGTATATACCTTTTTGCGATTCGATTTCCGTATCCTTATCGAATCCTATTGTTCCTTTCAGCCAATATGCCGCCAAAGACTACGAGGGCGCAGAGAGCGGCCGCGAGGGCTGAGATTCGAGTTGACTCGTCCGAGATGAGGACTGGTCCGGGTAGTACACCGGTTGTGCCCGAGCAGGCTGTTCCTGCCGTGAAAGATCAGATTGCTATGTTAGGGGTTGGTGTGCAGGAGATACGCAAGACGATGGGATCCAGTATGCAGGAGATGCGACAGATGATGGGATCTCTAGTTGAGACACTTCGAGCGCAGCGACCAGAGATAGTTGCACCCGTTGCAGAGACTGCGGTGGTACCCATAGTTCAGGCAGTTGCACCTGCGACTACAGAGGTTATTACAGTATCGCTGTCAGAGTTTATGAGGCTAAAGCCTCCGGTCTTCACAGGCACCGATGTGGCCGAGGATCCACAGTCTTTCATTGATAGGATGCCGCGGATATGTCGTTCACTTAGATGCGCAGATGCGAGATGGGTTGAGTTTGCGAGCTTTCGCCTGGAAGGTCTTGTGCAGAAATGGTGCGAATCAGTCGAGAAGGGTAGAGCAGCAGGTCTTGCTCCTATGACCTGGACAGAGTTCGTGGCGCTATTCCTTGCCCGCTTTCTTCTCCTGAGTGTCAGAGATGCTAGAGCACGCAGGTTCGAGTCCTTACGCCAGACGCCAGAGATGTCAGTGGCAGAGTACGATGTGTTGTTCACCGAGCTATCCGTTTATGCTCCGTATCTAGTGGCTACTAAGGAGTTGCGAGTCAAGAGATTTGTCCGAGGCTTGCTTACACCCCTATTCCTTGCTATCAGCGCGCAGCATTACGAGACATACGCAGCAGCAGTAGATGCAGCATTATTAGTTGAGGAGCGCCTTGCTGAGACTTCCGCAGTTCCAGGGCCGAAGAGAGTTCGTGGAGATACGTCAGTGCAGAGACGGCCTTTCCGGCGTCGTGACAGGCACCTTGCAGGTGGCAGAGATTTGAGGCAAGGCCGATTGTTTAGCTCCTATTCCCAGGAGGGTCAGCGACCATCATCGGGATGTTACCGTTGCGAGAGTTCTTATCATCGTGTGCGAGATTGTCCTGAGGTACCCCGGAGTGGGGCGGCAGCACCACATGTTACATTACCACCTTCACCACCCCAGACGGCATTGCCGATAGTATCTACTGTTACTCCGCGTCAGACGCATACCCAGAGAGGTCGTGGTCGCGGAGGATTTGTTCATAGAGGACGAGGTGGCCGAGGTAGAGGGCAGCCAGCGGCCGGCAGGGGACAGTTAGTTGCAGGTGGAGGACAGGCGCGAGTTTTTGCTTTGACGCATCAGGACGCGCAGGCGTCCAATGCGGTGGTCTCAGGTATCCTTTCTGTATGTTCGGTTGATGCACACGTGTTATTCGATCCCGGATCCACGCACTCGTACGTATCCACACACTTTGTGCCTAGTTTGGGTAGAGAGTCCGGTTTGCTTGACCAGCCGCTTGTTGTGACTACTCCTGTGAGAGAGTCGTTTGTTGCTAGACACGTGTTCCGATCCTGTACTTTCCGTATTGGCAAGAGAGAGTTGCCGGTCGATTTGATCCTTCTTGAGATGTTGGACTTCGACGTTCTTTTGGGCATGGATTGGTTAGCCATGTGCTATGCTTCTGTTGACTGCCGCGAGAAGACAGTTCGATTTTGTTTTCCCGGCGAGTCGGTTGTTGTTGTGTTGGGGGACCGTGGTGCCACCCCTCACAGTGTGATTTCTTCTTTTCGTGCTGGACAGCTTTTGCGGAAGGGATGTCAGGGATTTCTCGCATATGTTTGCGATACTAGAGCTACAGAGGTTCCTCTGGATCAGGTTTCGGTTGTTAGCGAGTTCCCTGATGTGTTCCCTGACGAGCTTCCTGGGCTACCGCCCGAGCGTGATATTTCCTTATGTATTGACTTGGTTCCTGGCACGGGGCCTATTTCTGTACCGCCTTATCGGATGGCCCCGGCGGAACTTCGAGAATTGAAGGGTCAGTTGCAGGACTTGCTGGATGTTTCTCCTTGTGGTGCTCCAGTCCTGTTCGTCAAGAAGAAGGACGGCAGTATGCGTTTGTGCATCGACTACCGCCAGCTGAACAGGGTGACAGTGCGGAACAGATATCCTTTGCCACGCATCGAAGATTTGTTCGACCAGCTTCAGGGGGCAGGATACTTTTCGAGGATCGATTTGCGATCGGGCTACCATCAGCTGCGGGTTCGACAGGAGGACATTCCTAGGACGGCCTTCCGCACACGTTACGACCATTATGAGTTTTTGGTGATGTCGTTCGGACTCACCAACGCTCCAGCAGCATTTATGGATTTGATGAACCGTATTTTCCGGCCGTATCTTGATTTGTTCATTATAGTGTTTATTGATAATATCTTGGTGTATTCTCGGAGTAGAGAGGAGCACGAGCAGCACCTGTAGATTACGCTGCAGACCTTGAGGGAGCATCAGCTTTTCGCAAAATTCTCCAAGTGTGCCTTCTGGCTTTGACTTCTTGGGGCACGTGATTACACGAGATGGTATATGTGTCGACCCGAGGAAGATCGAGGCAGTTCGGAGTTGGCCTAGACCCACGTCAGTGACGGAGATTCGCAGCTTTCTAGGGCTGGCAGGCTGTTACCGGCGATTCGTGCAGGACTTCTCTCGCATTGCTACACCTTTGACCGGGTTGACCCGGAAGGGAGTTCGCTTCGATTGGACGGAGGAGTGTGAGCACAGTTTCCAGCGGCTACGGACTCTACTGACTACGACACCAGTGCTATCATTGCCTTCAGGATCAGGCGGATTTGTGGTCTACAGCGATGCTTCACGAGTAGGGTTAGGGTGCGTTTTGATGCAGCATGATAGGGTGATTGCGTATGCTTCGCGGCAATTAAAGAAACATGAACAAAATTACCCCACTCATGATCTGGAGATGGCTGCAGTGGTCTTTGCACTCAAGATCTAGCGACATTATCTGTATGGAGAGTCGTGCCAGATATTCACTGACCACAAGAGCTTAAAGTACATATTTCAGCAGCGAGACCTGAACCTTAGACAGCGCCGATGGATGGAGTTAGTGAAGGACTACAATTGTGAGATCTTGTATCACCCGGGCAGGGCGAATGTAGTGGCGGATGCTTTGAGCAGGAGGCCCGGGGGTAGTCTATCCTGTTTGAGCGCAGTGCAGAGGCAGTCATCGGCGGATTGGCAGATCTTATGTGACAGCCGGGTACAGTTCGAGTTTACGCCGATCGGAGGACAGATTGCACAAGTTCGTGCACGCCCACAGTTGCTTGACCGTATATATGAGGCCCAGCACGGTGATGACCGCTGTTCAGAGATCAGGACACAGATGGGACAGGGTAGATTTTCCGAGTTCGTGATCGATGATCAGGGGATACTACGATTTGGAGCTAGACTGTGCGTACCAGATGCTGAGGAATTGCGGCGCGAGATTCTTGAGGAGGCACATCGGTCGGTATATAGTGTTCATCCCGGTTCCACCAAGATGTACCACGATATGAGAGATGTTTACTGGTGGGACGGTATGAAGAGGGATATTGCAGATTTTGTGTCGAGATGCCTGACTTGTCAGCAAGTCAAGGATGAGCACCAGAGGCCCGCGGGAGAGCTACAGTCGTTACCCATTCCGGAGTGGAAATGGGAACAAATATCTATGGATTTCATTGTGGGTCTACCCAGGACTAGTCGGGGGTATGACTCCATCTGGGTGATCGTGGATTGTTTGACGAAAGCGGCTCACTTCCTACCGGTGAAGACGACTTTCGGATTTGCTCAGTATACCCAGATTTACATTGATGAGATTGTACGACTGTACGGAGTTACGACATGCATCGTGTCCGATAGAGGCACCCAGTTTTCCAGCCGGCTATGGCAGAGGCTTCAGGAGGCTTTGGGCACTCGCTTGAGTTTCAGCACAACATTCCATCCGCAGACCGACGGACAGTCAGAGCGGACTCTTCAGACTCTCGAGGACATGCTCAGAGCATGCGTTTTAGACTTCGGAGGTAGCTGGGATCATCATTTACCCTTAGTAGAGTTCTCCTACAACAACAGCTACCAGGAGACCATTCAGATGGCACCGTTTGAGGCTCTTTATGGGAGGAGATGCAGATCGCCCACCTGTTGGACGGAGCTCAGTGAGAGCAGTATCTTAGGACCGCAGATTGTGGAGGAGACGACCGTGAAGATCCAGTTGATTCGCGATAGGATGAGAGCAGCCCAGAGTAGGCAGAGATCTTATGCGGACCGTCGTCGGTGCAGACTTGAGTTTTCTGTTGGTGATCATGTTTTCTTGAGGGTCTCCCCAATGAAAGGTGTGATGAGGTTTGGGAAGAAGGGGAAGCTTAGTCCCAGATATGTGGGCCCCTTCGAGATCCTTGAGCGTATTGGTGCAGTTGCGTATCGATTAGCCCTTCCGCCCAGTTTTCCAAACCTGCACCCCGTATTTCACGTTTCGATGCTCCGCAGATATCTTCATGATCCTTCGCATGCGATTCAGCACCCGACGATCCAGCTTGAGCACGACCTTTCCTATGCAGAGCAGCCGGTGATGATCTTGGATCGGCAAGTGAAGAAATTGAGGTCGAAGGAGATACCGTCCGTCAAAGTGCTTTGGTGTTGCCAGAGCGGCGAGGAAGTCACTTGGGAGACCGAGAGCGAGATGAGTAAGAGGTATCCCCATCTTTTTGAAGGTGCGTATAGTTAGATTTTTTTTTAAATTCGGGGACCGAATTTCTTTAAGGGGGGTAGATTGTTACACTTTGGATTTCCGTTTGAATGTCTTTCGAGATAATTAGTGATCGTACGTGTTAGTATATATATGTGTTTATAGGATTATTAGTCATATTTAGTAGTGTTTGCATATTGGGAATTTTCTTGTGCTAGTGCACACTTGCACACTTAGCCATTTTGAGACTTAGGGTTTTTGGTAGCATGTTAACCCTTCTTGTGTGCATGGTTGCTAACTTATTCCCCACCATTTTAATCTTTTCAAAACACTTTTTCATAATTCAAAATCCAATTAAACAAATGAGCTTGGTGGTTAGGTGAAACTTTGACTTTTTGACCCCCTTTTCTTCTCTCTTCTCTCTCTTTCCCTCATTCTGAAATCCAACAGCAATTCCAGCAGCAAAACCCCCCATTTTTCCTCCATATTTTCTTCTCTTTTCATTCCCCCTTTGATCCATAAACAAACCCTATACATATCAACTCATTTTCATCACAAAAACCTTAGGAAAAGTGAGCTTTTTGAGGTGTTTGAAGTAAATCTGCATACTTGAGGGAAAAAGCTGGAACTTTTGGTCTTTCCAAGGCTCTTAGAAGGTATTAACTCATACTTGCACTTCTTTTCCTTAGACTTGTTGTATTCTTTAGTAAAAATCTCATTTTTGTGCATTTTTTTGTGATATTGAAGGATATTTGTGATTCACATGTTAGATTAGGGTTTTGTTAGTTGTGTTAGCTCTATTAAGTGTTATTAGAGCTATCTTAGGCCATGTTTTGTTTCAGTTTGCACAAAAATACCCTAAAGTTTGATTTTAGTGCAAAGTGTTGATTTTAACTAGAAATAAGGCCCTGTAGGATCTGCTGTTACCCGAGACTTTTCAGTGTAAATCTAGATGTTACTGTAGCATGTATGGGGGGTATAGGGTGCACACACCAAACCTGGGAGCCCAATTCCCATTTGGGGCCGCCAAAATTTGCATTCTGGCCGCAATTTGCAGCCAGATGGGGGAGCCATGGGTTGGGGTTTGGGGTGTGGATGTCTGCTGCTATGTGGGTTGTTTTGGTATATATATTTTTGCAATATCTTTCCTGTATCAAAATCTGGAGGTGATTACCTTTTTTCCCGTATTTTCAATCTTTTGCGACACGCGTGATACGTGTGTGTGGGTTTGGGGTTTCTACGTATCGCGGCGCGTCGGAGTGGTTTCAGGCGCGTAACCACACGTTTTAGCGTATCGCGCACACGCGCGCTTGGTTCGCGACACGAGTTACTAGTTCGGCTTTAATGTCGCATTTGTGCGACTTCAAGCTTACGTCTGATATATTGTGTAATTCTAGGTTCGCAGGCGAGTACGGCGGATGCCGCGCAGAAGGGGAAACAAGTTGTTGGCTATACCTAGCGAGGGACTACGGTGAGTATATTTCACATCTACGGGGATATCGCCCGCATGGCGTTCTACGTCAGGGCTGATAGGACCTTATAGTTTCCCTTGTATACATTGACTATTCATGGCTACTATTTAGTGCATGCTGCATTCCCTGCTATTTGGATATAAACTAGAATTGATAGAACACCGCACCATTACTAACGGTCCATGTTGCACGAGCACTATCCTGCATGTTACACACACACCGTTAGTAATTGCCATGACACTCACACTGTAGTAAATCACATCGGACCATCATATTGTAGCTCATCTATATGTGACTTGACATGCTATTCATACATGATGCCTATATTACATCGGACCATCATATTGTAGCTCATCTATATGTGACTTGACATGCTATTCATACATGATGCCTATATTACATCGGACCATCATATTGTAGCTCATCTATATGTGACTTGACACGCTATTCATACATGATGCCTATATTACATCGGACCATCATATTGTAGCTCATCATATGTGACTTGACATGCTATTCATACATGATGCCTATATTACATCGGACCATCATATTGTAGCTCATCTATATGTGACTTGACATGCTATTCATACATGATGCCTATATTACATCGGATCATCATATTGTAGCTCATCTATATGTGACTTGACATGCTATTCATACATGATGCCTATATTACATCGGACCATCATATTGTAGCTCATCTATATGTGACTTGACATGCTATTCATACATGATGCCTATATTACATCGGACCATCATATTGTTGCTCATCTATATGTGACTTGACATGCTATTCATACATGATGCCTATATTACATCAGACCATCATATTGTAGCTCATCTATATGTGACTTGACATGCTATTCATATATGATGCCTATATTACATCGGACCATCATATTGTAGCTCATCTATATGTGACTTGACATGCTATTCATACATGATGCCTATATTACATCGGACCATCATATTGTAGCTTATCTATATGTGACTTGACATGCTATTCATACATGATGCCTATATAACATCGGACCATCATATTGTAGCTTATCTATATGTGACTTGACATGCTATTCATACATGATGCCTAAATCATATCGGATCATCATATTGTAGCTCATCTATATGTGACTTGACATGCTATTTATACTTGATGCCTATATCACATCGGATCATCATATTATAGCTGATCTATATATGACTTGACATGCTATTCATACTTGATGCCTATATCACATTGGATCATTATATTGTAGCTCATCTATATGTGACTTGACATGATATTTATATTTGACGCACATATCATATCGGATCGTTGACTTGCATTTTGTTTTGGATTACATGTGATTTCTGGATTTGGGAACCGTGGCTATTGCAAATATGTAATCATTTAAAAACACGGTTCCCTTGATATGATATTTCGGTGCGTCCACAAAGTGTTTTCTCGGTGCTAGAGTGATATATGTGGACCCGAATCGAGGAGTTGGTTGAGACCGATTACGGGTACATGGTGGACCCGGTATGGTACCCCGGGGCGGGAGCGGTTTCGCTGTGCAGTAGACGGTGAGCCCGGCAAAGGGACTACTACCTACCGGTGATTGGTTGGACCTGACAGTTATCCGGAGGGTTCTGATCAGAGTCTATAGATGGATGCGGGGTGATCCGTACTGCTGGGGCCGAGGGCCGATACCGCAGACGGAGCCCGTGGGCTGACCCGGACTGACGGGGCCCGATGGATGAGGATTTGCGTGTCGATGCTAGACACGAGTATTTATGATATTTGGGTGCCGATGTTGGGCACTCGGGATTCTCAGAGATGTACAGGATTTGAGGGCCGATGAGAGTGCCGGCGCCTGAGCTATTTAGGGGATCTGGGTGCATTGATGGACACCGATTATATATTCCACGTTGACATTCCGTGTAGATATTATATTGCCCCTGCTCAGCATTTACTATTATGCCTCATCCTGTAGTTACATTACCTGATAGAGCACTTGCATGATTATTGCACATACTGCTTATCACATATTGATATCATCTGTTGGCATATGATAGAGTAGCGCAGTACGTGCATGCCCGCGATTAACTTTATATGTTATCTCTATTCACGAGTTGGCAACTCACCCCCGTTGTGCCACAGTGTTTGCAGTTTGCCCTTCGGAGTAGTCGCGGCAGGCTGCGGTTGCATCTTTTGACACAGATACCCCCATAGTTGGTGTACTAGCTCTTTTGCTGATAGGTGGGTTTTGTCCGGTATCTGTTATCTTTCAGTATGTACATTGTTGTATCTAGTATTCTCCATCTACCATGTATGTATTTGACTTAGAGACAGTGTGAGGACAATGATGTATTATATTTGTTTTCTGGTGTCGAGCTCGTTGTGAGCCGACTGTACTTGCAGTTTATCCTATCTGTGATGTTCCCACTTGTGGATCTTGATCTTCGCTACGGCGTCGTATATTACTATCTTGGTGATTGTTTACTTAGATTTCTTATCATGTTAGTAAGTGCTTTCTTTTAAAAACTTATAACACTCTTTACTTTCACTGGTTTGGTTTCTGGGTTTTCGGTTCACTTGGTCACGTTACGCCTGTAGACGTCACGTGGTTAAGTGCCGGTCACGGGCCAAACCTTGGGTCGTGACAACATGTGAGGGTTTTGAGCTTGGAGGTGAGATGAAGAAAGTGTAGAGATCAAGAGAGATCAAGAGCTCAAGAAGTATGGCTATGGCTCAAAAGAATGGATGAATGAATGGCTCTACATGAAAACCCCTCACTTATTCAAGCATCCATTATTTTCCAATTGAAAAATAGAGCCATGCTTGAATAGTGAGTCAAGAGGAAATTAAATATAGTAAAAAGCCATACTCATCCATACATTCCATGTCTTCTCCTTTTCCACATCATTTTTCCATTTTCCAAAAATAGAAAAACAACCATGCTTCATTTAATAATATATATATATATTTAAATATCAAATATATATTATTATTATATATATATATATATTTAAATATCAAATATATATATATATATATATATTAATAAAGCAATTAGTTAGCTAATAATATTAGTTAATATATAATTATATCAAATATAATTTATATCAAATTATCAAATCAACACTTGATTTAATAATCCGGTTATATCACATATCACCGACTAATATCATTTATCTGTGTATCACATTATCAAATCAACACTTGATTCGATAATCTGGTTATATCACATATAACCTAACTTGATAACACATAACTGCCAGATTACAATACGGTATCACATACTCATATTTAATCTGGCCCTCGCACATATCAGCATATGTGTCCTACTCTGTTTCGCTTGAACCAGGAAACTTCTGTGTGGGACTCTAAAGACTCGTCAATACGCCAGCAGTAGGTGATGATCACATCAGTCACCTACAAGCCGTCAGCGGTACTAGCTGGACGTACCGGCTACCCGGGTATTGAGCGATATGAAGATCAACAAGCAAGCTCGTCCATACTCTCTATGAAGCCTAACAGTAACACTACCATACAGCCCGGTCTCTTCGTCTGATATGTCGAATATTGTTCAGTCAAAAATATTGCATTCTTAACACATCAATTTCCCTACTCTTCTTAATCTTCTAAGGGTGTTTATTGTAAATATAACACGGATTATAGATTCATCCGGAAAATACCAAATACTACTTGTTATATATATATAATCGATACTCTGGAGGGAATGTGTGTGTTTATTACTTCACGCATGATATTGTACATCTCCACACTTTTCATCAAGATTTTGTGCAGAAAAATCTTCAGGTTAAAGAACTGGAATCGCAAAGTTGCCGATAAAGCGCAGCAAGTCAAAGAAATAAAATCTGGCAGAGATTCAGAAAAGATAATAAGATTCCATATGTCACATGAAGACCTAAATACCAACACCACAAAACCCCATGAAATTGAAGCAACAATCTCATCAAACGGCCGCGGAACCGCGGCCGTTCCAGCCCGATCCGTCGTGGATCCGCGGCCGAGTTGGCTCATTGGCGGTCGAAACTTTTCCCGAGGATCCCTTATAACTTCCAAGCTTCCTCAAGACGCTTCGAACTCCCTAGCTTTCTCCAGAAGCTTCCCTACAACAGCCAAGCTTCTCATGCAAGCTTCATAACAACCTAGCTTCTAGTGGAAGATAAACCTAGCTTCTAGTGGAAGATTGGGAGAACTATAAAAGGAGAACGAGGGCTTCATTCTAAAGGTTGTTGGTTGTTGTTCAATAATTTCACACACAAGTTGAGTGACACAACTTGTGATCCAAACCCAAATCCAAATCCACATCCAATCAAATCAAGATCCATTGAGAGCAAATAAAGCGAGTAATCAAAGATCCATTATCGCGAAGCCGGTCTTCATCAAGAGCACGAGATCCATGACAGGTCCAAGCCTCACGAAGATCGATGCGAAGCGAATTTCGACGGAACTAGTTACCACTTCAAAGGGAGCGATCGAGAGCAACTCTTGTAACCTCGAATTGAGGGAATGTGTAATTAGTCGTCGATTAATAAAGGTGATAATTATAATTCTCACTTTCTTTACATTCTTGCATTATGAAAATTCTTGATTCTTGATTCTTTTATTTTCATGATGCGTGAGTGAAATCTCCGCTGGTCACGGAATCGAGAGAATCGGTAGATCTAATGATGATGAGATCCTAAACTAATCTTAAGTCTTATGAGGATTGTGAACGTTAGGAAAAAGAGTCATCGATGACCTAATTTGGAGCGAGATCACTTTCTTGATAATTTCGTTGTAAATTAGGGATCAAATGATTGATGATTTTCTTTGCTAACAGCTAGAACTGAATGATAATTAATGAAAAGACAAGGGATGGGGAAGGAGAAACCCTAGTTTCTTCAATAGATCCCTAATCTTCATTCATCGTCGTCGATCTAGCTACAATTCATCAATAGATAAGATTCGTAAATTTTAGTATTCATCATTGCTACTAATTCGATCGATTCCTACAAGCTATTCTACAAATTCTTGATAACTAAATTGATTTGGACATCTTCTTGATTCTTGATATTTTCTTGATGTTTCTTGAAATCAATTCTCACAAATCTTGAATCAACTTTCTTGAATTCTCTTTTATATTTCCTTTTCGACTCAACTTAAGCATAATCGAACAAGTACACACATCTCAGTGGACGATCCGTATTCATTAACAAAACTACCTCGATACCGTTAATTGATTGCGGTATAAATTCTTTGATTGTAATTACTTTTCAAAACACAACTTAGAAGATCAATCAAGTGGCGCCATTTCCGGGGATGTGTGCTATTTTGTTCATTTTTGCAATTTGTGTTGAAAATTTTATTATTCCATCAGAATTTTTTAGATCAAAATCGCATCAGGTGCTTAACGATTTGTTGTGATTTTTGCAAGGGAATCTGGAATCTCTGCAGCAAATGAAAAAATATTCAGATCATCGCAGGGAGGCCAGAGAACTGAAGGGAGCAGCTGAAGAAATTTTCGTGCAGTGATCACATCAGAAGACCGCGGAACCGCGGCCATAACAGCAATTCTGCAGCGGAACCGCGGCGTGATAGAGGCTTCAGTTTTCCAAATTTCTCAGGTATATCTATGACTTTCTTATCTCCTCTCTGCTCTTGTCCAATAATCATTTTCTGCAGGATTCTTTGCAAAATTCGCAGCGCCGCTAAAAGAAAAAAATTGTTGCGTGTTTTGATCTTGGTTGTTTGCATATTTTTAATATGGAAATTAAGGGGCACGACCAAATTCAGATTAGGAGGGGAGTTCACTACCCTTCCTAAGCCCTGGAAATAAAAAAACAAGCATCCGCATCACCCTCATTAATTAAAAAATATCTAGACAAGACTGTTAGGACCGTCGCGCTCATTTAGGACAGAAGGAGGTCATGGGTAATCTATTGCTTATCCGCGTTTCTTTTGTGGTGTCTAAGAAAAGTGTGTCTAAGGAAAGTGGTTACTTAATTAGGCCCGCTACTTACGTAGCGGAGAACCTCCCACTTACCTTGCACTTACCTGGCCAAAGAAGGGATAAAGAGGCAGTAGAGGATCTATCTTGCGACTTGTCTTCTGGAAGTCTAGGAGCGGTCTAGTGACTTGACCTAGGTGACCAATAGATCTAGGGTTGCTTATGCATTTTTTTTGTGAATTTTCAAAATCCGTCTTTTCCAAACCAAACAACAATCCAACTTTTCTCTAATTATCACAACGCTGCTACTTGTGCTAAACCATTTAGTGCATGCTCGGCTGGACACGGGATTCTAGTTCCTGTCTTGTCCGCGTTCCTCCTATCGACTCCGAAGTCGGTATTTCTACATCTACTTTTTCTTCACCCACTACTACACCCACTTCGATGGACGAATCTCCATCGAACTTCTTTAACACCACTTTGCCACCGTCTGTAGGTGCGCAGAATCCGCCCCGCATCTCTCTCCAAGAAAGATGCTACCCTATTCGAGGTCCTCTTTCGACCTGTCTTACCATTCCACCAGGCAATAGGGACAATTTCGAAATAAAACCTCAATACATCAATCTTTTACCAAAATATCACGGTCTCGAGTTTGAAGACGCATACGTTTTTATTACCAAATTTGAAAACGTATGTGCTATGATGGGTATTTCACAGCTTTCTGTGGATGCTATGAGATTACGTCTTCTCCCATTCACTTTGTGCGATATAGCCGAGAAGTGGCTTTATAACACAGCCGCACATTCTATTTCAAACTGGGGTGAATTCGTCACAGCTTTCCTAAAGAAATTCTACCATAATCATAAGACTGCCCAAGTCTGTAGCGAAATAAATCAATTTACCCAGCTTCCCAATGAACCATTTTCGAAGTGTTTTGAATGCTTCAAGGATCTGTTAGTTCAATGTCCTCATCACGGAATCCACCGATGGGATCTGTGCAGAATAATATATGAGGGCATTAATCCTACAACAAAACAGATACTTGAATCCATGTGTCAAGGCACCTTCATGTCTAAAGATGATGGTGAAGCCTGAAGATTTTTAGAAGATTTCGCTGAAAAAACTTTACAGTGGGAGAGTGTAAACCAACCATCGTCTAGGGGTGGTATTCATCAACTCGATATTTCCATAGGAGTTAGAGCTGAAATGGCAGCAATGCAAAAGAAACTCGAAGCTATGGAACACAAATTTTTATTAGCCTCCCTAAATCAGATGACATTCCCTAATACTGTTTGTGGATGTTGTTCTGATCCATCACATCTTACGGAAGAATGTCCTTTAAATTCTCCGTTTCAATGTCAAGAGCACACTAATGCTGCTTTCCAGTAAAGACCTAGAAACGATCCGTATTCTTCCACTTATAATCAGGATTGGAGGAATCACCCTAACTTTGCTCGGAACCAATCAGAAACTCAAATCACGGTTCCAAACCAAAACAACTTTCAAAGGGGCCCTCCACCACAACAGCAACCACTACAACTGAGTCAGCACCCCTATCAATCATAAAATTTTCAAAATCTGGTCAACCCTTCTGCACCGTATAATAATTCTTTGCAATTGACCGGTACTGATAACTCCTCTTCACTCGAACAAACTATGAACTTGCTTCTGAAAAATTTCATGCAAGTTTCGGCTGAGATAAAGACTTCTGTCGATGATATAAAGAAAAACTCTGACTCACACGGTGAGAGTATTAAATCGATGGAAGCACAAATTGTACAAATAAATGCCGAAATGAGTGCTAGAGAGAAAGAGAAACTTCCGTCTCAACCCCTACCGAATCCTGGTCATTCAAAACACTACAATGTGAATGCCATTACAACGTTGAGATCCGGAAGAGTGCTGAATAATCAAGTCGGTGAAGGGATTGATGATAATGATAAATCTATCAATAACACCCCGGCTTTCACTTACACTTTTCCTTCTACTTCTACATCTAATTCTGACCCTTGTTCGTCTACCCCACCACCTTCTTGCGAGCCTATTCTTCGTTTTCCTCAAGGCTCGAACCCTCAGCACATTTCTTCTAGTCCAAAAAAGACGATCCCCACTCCTATTCTGGGATCAGTTCCACACACACCACCTTCTCCAATGTTGGACCCGGCTATCATTGCTAAAGCTCCTTATCCGAATCGGTTAAGGGGAAACAAATCGAGTCCACATATGGAGAAGACTATGGAAATGTTTAAACAGGTTAACATCAACATCCCTCTCTTAGATGTTATCCAACAAGTTCCAGCTTATGCGAAAATTCTTAAGGAATTGTGCACTAGAAAGAGGAAGACTCAAGTGCCCAAAAAGGTATTCATGACAAATAATGTTAGCACTGCTTTTACCCTACAATTACCAAAGAAACATAAAGACCCTGGATATCCTACAGTATCGATTTCTATTGGGGGTAAAAACATTAACCGTGCTTTACTTGACCTTGGCGCAAGTGTTAACCTGCTTCCATATTCTGTCTACGAGCAGTTAGGGATTGGAGAGTGGAAACCAGCTCATTGTACTCTCCAAATGGCAGACCGATCAATCACCAAACCTAGGGGTGAACTAGAGGATGTGTTGATTAAAGTCGGGGAATTTATATTCCCTGTGGACTTTATTGTTCTCGATACACAACCTGTAGCGAACCCACGGAACCAAATTCCGGTGATTCTTGGTCGACCATTCCATGCCACTTCGAATGCTGTCATTAATTGTCGAAAGGGTTCTATGAACTTATCTTTTGGAAAAATGACAATTGAGCTGAACATCTAGAAAATTGGAAGTCAGCCGTCTGAACCCTCTGCTCACATTCTTGATGTCTGTTCTGTCCACGAGATAGCTCCCGAAAGCTGCGAGGTTGATGAACTTTGCTTTGATAATCTCGATGACATTAGCACATCAATATTTGATCTTACACATCTTAGTGCGGACACTTTCGATGAGCCCATTCCTAAGTCTGAAACTTTGGACTCATCACTTTCCGAGTCTGTATCCTTTGCAGGCTACGAGCTTCTTCATGAATCTGAATGTCATTCGCTTACCCCACCTTCTATTGTTTCTCCGCCGACATTAGATCTCAAATTGTTACCTTCTCATCTTAAATATGTATATTTAGGTGAGAATGAGTCTTTACCTGTGATCATATCAGCTTCTTTAGCCTTAGAGAAAGAGAACGCTCTTTTGACGGTATTGAGATGTAATAGGCAGGCTTTTGGTTGGAAAATGGCTGACATCAAAGGGATTAGTCCCTTGATTGTTGAACATCATATACATCTGATGGATGAAGCCAAGCCAACACGAGAACCATAGAGACGGTTAAACCCCGTAATGAAGGATGCGGTAAAGAAAGAAATCGTCAACTGCCTTGACAGTGGTATCATTTACCCAATCTCTGATAGCCAATGGGTAAGTCCAATTCATGTAGTCCCTAAGAAATCTGGCATCACGGTCATAACAAATGAGGCTAATGAGTTAATCCAGACACGCGCTTAAACTGGGTGGCGTGCATGTATTGATTATAGAAAACTTAATGCCGCAACGAGGAAATACCACTTCTCTCTACCTTTTATTGACCAGATGTTAGAACGCTTAGATGGACGTGAATATTATTGCTTCATGGATGGATACTCTGGCTATAACCGGGTCCCTATTGCCAAAAAGGATCAAGACAAAACCACATTTACTTGTCCTTTCGGTACTTTTGCTTATAGACGCATGCCCTTTGGGTTATGCAATGCTCCCGCTATATTTCAGTGGTGTATGATGGGGATATTCTCGGACATGGTCGAGAATTTTCTGGAGATTTTCATGGACGATTTCTCGATATTCGGAGATTCTTTTGATGACTTCCTATCCCATCTTGACGCTGTTCTTACTCGTTGTAAAGATAAGAACTTAACTTTGAATTGGAAAAAATGCCATTTCATGATCCAAGAGGGAATTGTGCTTGGACATGTCATTTCACGGAAAGGCATTAAGGTTGACAGAGCTAAAATAGATGTCATTCATAACCTTCCTCATCCCAAATGCGTCAAAGATATACGATCTTTTCTTGGCCATGCAGGATTTTACAGGAGATTCATTAAGGATTTTAGCAAAATTGTTAGACCCTTAACTCTCTCTTGGCCAAGGATACAACATTTCACTTTGATTCTGATTGTGGGCTGCATTTGACTCACTTAAAAACTCTCTCACTATAGCCCCCATTCTATCATCTCATGATTGGAACCACTCGTTTGAGCTTATGTGTGATGCATCAGATTTCGCTGTAGGTGTAGTCTTAGGACAGCACATTGAGAAGATGCCACATGTGATTTATTATGCAAGTAAGACCCTGAATGATGCTCAAATTAACTATACAACTACCGAAAAAGAACTTTTGGTAGTTGTATTTGCATTAGAAAAATTCAGGCCTTACTTGATTGGCTCACCAATTGTTGTGTACACTGAGCACTCCACCTTAAAACATCTTTTGGCGAAGAAAGATGCTAAAGGTAGGCTAATACGTTGGATCCTTCTATTACAAGAATTTGATGTTGTTATTCGAGATAAGAAAGGATGTGAAAACGTAGTAGCCGACCATCTTTCGCGCATCTCTTCTTCACCTGTAACCCTGCCAATTAATGACTCTTTTCCGGATGAACAACTCTTGAATGTATCCACCGAACCTTGGTTCGGGGATATTGTGAATTATCTTGCAACAGGACTTATTCCCAGCGAATGGTCTAAACAGGACAAACATAGATTTCTATCCCAAGTAAAACACTTTTACTGGGATGAACCCTATTTGTTTAAATATTGTCCTGACCAAATCATTCGCAGATGTGCCCATAATGACGAATTCAAGAGCGTTCTATCCTTTTGTCATAATTAAGCATGTGGATTGGTCCTCGAAAAACGGCGGAGAAGGTTTTGCAATGCGGTTTTTACTGGCCGACTTTATTTAAAGATGCATTTGATCATTGCAAAACCTGTCCACAGTGTCAACATACGGGCAGGATTTCTCGGAGAAATGAGATGTCTCTTCAACCGATCTTGGTGGTTGAAATTTTCGATGTTTGGGGTATTGACTTTATGGGTCCTTTTCCTAACTCCTTTGGGAATTTGTATATATTGCTTGCGGTTGATTACGTCTCAAAATGGGTGGAAGCTATTCCTTGTCGCACTAATGACAACAAGATTGTCATTAAGTTCCAGAAAATATCTTTTCACGATTTGGACACCCTCGCGCTATTATTAGCGACAACGGGACGCATTTCTGTAATTGGTCTTTCGAGGCTTTGATGCGGAAATATGCAATCAACCACAAACTTTCCACACCCTATCATCCCCAAACGAGCGGGCAAGCTGAGGTTTCTAACAGACAAATCAAACAAATTTTGGAGAAAACAGTTTCTAAAAATCGGAAATATTAGTCAACCAAATTGACGGATGCTCTTTGGGCATTCCGTACTGCACATAAAACTGATCTCGGTATGTCTCCTTATCGTCTTGTGTTTGGTAAGGCTTTCCACCTTCCTGTTGAGATTGAACACAAAGCATTGTTGGCCATTAAAGAACTGAACTTTGACTTAAATCAAGCCTGCAACTTTCGGAAGCTGCAATTAAACAAGCTAAGCGAACTCCGCGATGAAGCTTACGATAATGCTGTAATTGTAAAGAATCGGACTAAGGTATTTCACGATAAAAACATTTTGAGAAAAACTTTTTCACACGGTCAGCAAGTCCTTCTTTATGATTCACGTCTCCATCTTCATGCGGGTAAGCTAAAATCTCGGTGGAAAGGACCTTTTGTTGTGCAGTATGTATACCCGCATGGGGCAGTTGAGGTTGAAAATGTTGAAAACGGTACAATTTTTAAAGTGAATGGACATAGACTAAAGCCGTATTTTTCCACTGACCCCACGGGGGATCTCCTGTTTTTACAGGAGCCGCTTTATCTTGACTAAAAATCCTGTGTCTCGTCTTCATGTCTTGAAACATACTGTATCGTCCTTAGAATGGAGGTGAGTAATAAAAGAATAAGTTTGGGGGAGATTTTTACGATCATATTTTATGTCCCTATTAATAAATTTTTCCTCCCAAGTTTACAGGTTTTTGAGATTTAACAGATAGTAACAGTGAGGACACTGTTGTAAACAAGTTTAGGGGAGTTTTGTGCTTATTTACGCATCACTTTACATCATACTTTTCTTAAGCACAAAACATACATAATTTTTTTTTAATATTTAATCTTTTATAATAAAATATTAGAAAGTGAAAAATTACATCCAAAAGATTGGAAAAATTTAAGAAAACCAAGAAATTTATATGTTTTCTTAAACGAAACTAGTAATAAGTAGTTATGAGCCGTTGTCCCAAGGGTTAGTAAGATGAAAGAAGTCACTACTCTGCGGATAAAAATAAGGCTGAAAAATAGTTTCTATTCTGGAAGCCAAACATTTGAATGTTGATACCCTACTATACGCACTTACATACGTCTTGAAACTCGGGATAGTAGAGGATACCTTGAAATACTCTTGTCTAAAAGCCAAAGTATGAAGGAAATTCTAAAATATAAAATGGTGTAGAAAAACGAACATTGGTTTTGTAATCACCAAGGCAACAATAAAAAAATATAGCAAGGGTGCTTCATCACCTAATGCCTTAGACCAACTGGTTTGGGAGTCAATACTAAGCCTTAGGTTTTGCAAGACGAGGAAAATACTAATTACGCCTAATTTGCAAACACATGAGTAATCGGTCGGTTAGTACCTCAAGAAGTATTAACGGTCGCATGAAAAATGTGTGAGAAATTCCATCTAAATATTCATCGATTAAAAAGTACTGAGGTAAATGGACAAGAGTACGATAGCTTGAATTGAATTCTATGAGTGTAGGGATGTCCTTTACACACACGTAGGGGTATATGATCAATGTTTGGACGAAAGTTAGGAATGAAGGAAAAAGACGATGTTTTATTGAGGGACGATGTGATTTCTATCATCTTTTCATGACTATTAAGATAGGGCTCATGACAACCGAAAAGCTAGTGTAGTTGGAAACTCTGATTTTCAAGGTCTTTCTTTTACAATTCCTATCTTTATATATAACTTTCACAATCTTCCTTTTATTATAGGAATTTGTGGGTGCAATCCACTGAAAACCCTCAGGAGATAACACTCCTCCTACTAGGGAAACCTAGAGGTTTAAAGGCTTGTTGCACGTGCTCAGTGCAATCGTGTTGCCTACGAAAGTGTGCTAGTTAGTTTTTCTTTTCCTTTTTTCTTTCCTTCACCTGAATAAAAGATGTTTGCTCGAGACGATCAAAATTAAGTTTGGGGGAATTTGTTCAGTCGAAAATATTGCATTCTTAACACATCAATTTCCCTACTCTTCTTAATCATTTAAGGGTGTTTATTGTAAATATAACACGAATTATAGATTCATCCGGAAAATACCAAATACCACGTGTTATATATATAATCGATACTCTGGAAGGAATTTGTGCGTTTATTACTTCACGTATGATATTGCACATCTCTACGCTTTTTATCAAGATTTTGTGCAGAAAAATCTTCAGGCCAAAGAACTGGAATCGCAAAGTTGCCGATAAAACACAGCAAGTCAAAGAAATAAAATCTGGCAGAGATTCAGAAAAGATAATAAGATTCCATATGTCACATGAAGACCCAAATACCAACACCAGAAGACCCCATGAAATTGATGCAACAATCTCATCAAACGGCCGCGGAACCGCGGCCGATCCAGCCCAATCCGCCGTGGATCCGTGGCCGAGTTTGCTCGTTGGCGGTCGAAACTTTTCCCGAGGATCCCTTATAACTTCCAAGCTTCCTCAAGCCGCTTCGAACTCCCTAGCTTTCTCCAGAAACTTCCCTACAACAGCCAAGCTTCTCATGCAAGTTTCAAAACAACCTAGCTTCTAGTGGAAGATTGGGAGAACTATAAAAGGAGACCTAGGGCTTCATTGTAAAGGTTATTGGTTGTTGTTCAATAATTTCACACACAAGTTGAGTGACACAACTTGTGATCCAAACCCAAATCCAATCCAATCAAGATCCATTGAGAGCAAATCAAGCGAGCAATCAAAGATCCATTATCGCGATGCCGGTCTTCATCAAGAGCACGAGATCCACGATAGGTCCAAGCCTCACGAAGATCGATGCGAAGCGAATTTCGACGGAACTAGTTACCTCTTCAAAGGGAGCGATCGAGAGCAACTCTTGTAACCTCGAATTGAGGGAATGTGTAATTAGTCGTCGATTAATAAAGGTGATAATTGTAATTCTCGCTTTCTTTACATTCTTGCATTATGAAAATTCTTGATTCTTGATTCTTTTATTTTCATGATGCGTGAGTGAAATCTCCACTTGTCACGGAATCGAGAGAATCGGTAGATCTAATGATGATGAGATCCTAAAATAATCTTAAGTCTTATGAGGATTGTGAACGTTAGGAAAAAGAATCATCGATGACCTAATTTGGAGCAAGATCATTTTCTTGATAATTTCGTTGTAAATTAGGGATCAAATGATTGATGATTTTCTTTGCTAACGGCTAGAATTGAATGATGATTAATGAAAAGACAAGGGATGGTGAAGGAGAAAACCTAGTTTCTTCAATAGATCCCTAATCTTCATTCATCGTCATCAATCTAGGTACAATTCATCAATAGATAAGATTCGTAAATTTTAGTATTCATCATTGCTACTAATTCGATCGATTCCTACAAGCTATTCTACAAATTCTTGATAACTAAATTGATTTGGACATCTTCTTGATTCTTAATATTTTCTTGATGTTTCTTGAAATCAATTCTCACAAATCTTGAATCAACTTTCTTGAATTCTCTTTTATATTTCCTTTTCGACTCAACTAAAGCATAATCGAACAAGTACACACATCTCAGTGAACGATCCGTATTCATTAACAAAACTACCTCGATACTGTTAATTGATTGCGGTATAAATTCATTGATTGTGATTACTTTTCAAAACACAACTTAGACGATCAATCACATATCATGTCTAGGGATGCTAAATGTCAGACCCCAGTAACGTGATAAGTCATGCCGATGTCTGGCCTATAACGGTTCGAGAAACTACTGATAACTCTTATCAGTAAATCTCAGCAGCAGCCCTGGCCAGGGACTTCCAGTTATAAGCAATCGAACATAGCGCAACATCAACCCCCAATACCAAGAGAGATGAAACCCCTCCCATCTCTCATTGCCTCCATGCGACTCGGGACTGTACCCAAAATCCACCTGTTTGCACGTCTCCTTTTAGCATGGTAAGGAGGAAATCAAAGTACAGTGGGAGCCACACAAAACTCTATGACGATCTCGGGTCTACAGACTAACCTGTACCAATGTCACTAGAGGACTGCTATCTGACGGTAGGTATACTACCACATAGGAGTCCTCGGCGAGTTCTGTTCAGTCTACCCAGTCTCCACTGAGCACCTGTGTACAATCTTTGATGTCATACACCAATGTTTGTGGGATCAACCATCGCCCTCTAAGGGACAAGAAACGTACACACTAGTCAACTCTAGAATATTGATGCCCTAGTCTCGATATCCCCTCGACTAGGAACTAATTACATGATGTACTTTTGGACCACCCTAGCCTTCTAGTATGATCTCATCATAATCCTGGTAGTCAAGTACATATCCTAAGGGCTTTATCAACATGTGAGAGAAAGACAGTAAAGAATACCAGTCAACATGTTAAGATAAAGAGTAGTCAGATAACAAACTATCATGTTGAGCAAGAAAGTACTCTATATATATGTCCAAGCATCCACTATGATATACATCAATGTACAATAATGGCCTCTAGGGCATACATATTCCCAACAATCTCCCACTTGCACTAAGGCCATGTGTTGTAGTATCTTATACCCAACATCCTAAAATGTCTCTCAAACTGTATCTGGGGGAGGGCCTTCATGAGTGGATCCGCTACGTTGTCCTTCGTGTCAACTCTCCTGGCCTCGATCTCTCGGCGATCTACTATCTCCCTGATCAGGTGATACCGCTTAAGAATATGTCTGGATGTCTGATGGGACCTGGGTTCCTTGGCCAAAGACACAGATCCATTTTTATCACAATACACAGGTATTGGATGCTCAATGGATGGAACCACACCAAGCTCATCAATGAAATTCTTCATCCAAACAGCCTCTTTGGCAGTATCGTTGGCAGCGATGTATTCAGCCTACATCGTCGAGTCTGCTACGGTGTCTTGCTTGGAGCTATTCCAACACACCGCCCCTTCGTTGAGGGTAAAGACAAACCCGAGACCGACTTACTGTCTTCCTTATCACTCTGGAAGCTCGAATCGGTAAAGGACTCCACCTGGAGTTCACCGTTACAATACACCAAGAACATTTCTTTAGTTCTTCTCAAGTACTTAAGAATGTTCTTCATAGCTGTCCAGTGTTTCTCCCAAGGATCTGATATACCTGCTCACTACACCTAGTGAGTAAGCTACATCTGGTCTGGTACACAACATGCATACATGATTGACCCGACTGCTGAAGTATAGGTTATCCCTTGCATGCGAGCCCTCTCCAAATCAGTCTTGGGAGACATCTCTTTGGAGAGAGTGATTCCTGAGCATGCGGGTAAATTACCTCGCTTGGAATCTTCCATACTAAACCTCTTTAGTATGGTGTCTATGTACCTGGTTTGGGACAATCCCAATATCCATTTAGATCTTTATCCCCAGGATATAGGAGGCATCACCTAGATCTTTCATAGAGAACTTATATGATAAGAAGAGCTTGACCGAGTGTAGCATATGAACATCATTTCCTATCAAGAGTATGTCATCCATGTACTATACGAGGAAGACCATCTTACTCTCTACAGCCTTCTTATATATACATGGTTCATCTACATTTTTGACGAAGTCAAACTCTTTGATAGCTTCCTTAAAATAGATGTTCCAGCTCTGCGATGCCTGCTTTAATCCGTAGATGGATTTAAGCAGCTTGCACACCATTCCGCTGCTCCCATTGTCTACGAAGCCCTCTGGCTATATCATGTACACGCTCTCTTCTAAATCACCATTTAGAAAAGCGGTCTTGACGTCTATCTGCCAGATTTCGTAGTCATGGTATGCAGCAATAGCAAGTAGGATCGTGATGGACTTAAGCATAGTGACATGAGAAAATGTTTCATCATAATCGATGCCAGGTCGTTGACGAAAACCTTTTGCTACAAGTCTATCTTTGAAAGTCTCAACTTTTCCATTTACACCAATCCTCTTTTTGAAGATCCACTTGCTCTCAATGGGTGGGTTTTGCCCCTTCAGGAGCAACTTCCAAAGTCCATACTTTGTTGGCGTACATGGATTCCATCTCAGATCGCATAGCATCCAGCCATTTCTCAGAGTCTCCACTTGTGATGGCCTGCTCGAAATTAGTTAGGTCATCATCTTCCATGATGCAATCCTCGCTCTCACCGTCTGTAAGAAAACCGTAGTATCTCTCAGGTGGATGAGGAACCCTACTAGATCTGCGGAGTGGCTGGGGTTCGTTGGGTACTATTGGATCCTCCGGTTCCACAAAATCGTCAGTTGTAGTTTGTGCTGCTGGAACTTCTTCCAGTTCTACCTCATTGCCACTAATTTCTTTTACAAGAAATTTCGTTTCTAAAAAGGTGTCGTATTGAGAAACAAATTTTTTTTGTTCCTCAGTGTGGTAGAAGTATATCCTTGTGGATTATTTAGATATCCTACAAACTTGCATAGAACTGACCTTGCCTCGAGCTTGTCCAGATTTTGTGTTTTCACATAAGCCGGAAAACCCTATATCTTAACACAATTAGAACATGGTCTCTTCCCTTTCCTTATCTCATATGGAGTGGTAGGTACAGATTTGGTAGGAACCATATTCAATAGGTGTGCGGCTGTCTCAAGCGCATAACCCCCAAAAGAAATAGGCAACTCATCAGTACTCATCATAGAGCGTACCATATCTAATAGGGTGCGATTCCTCCGGTCCGATACACCGTTGTGCTGTGGTGTATATGGAGGAGAAGTTGAGAGAGAATCCCATTCTCTTTTAAATAATCCCGGAATTCCGTGCTTAAGTATTCTCCTCCCCAATTAGATCGAAGGATTTTAATACTTCTACCCATTTGGTTTTCTACTTCGCACTTATATTCCTTCAATTTCTCAAAAGCTTCAGACTTTTGCTTCAACAGGAACACATGTCCGTATCTTATGAGATCATAGGTGAATGTAATAAAGTACGAGAAACCATTTCTGGCATGTGTAGACATATGACTGCATACATCACTATGTATCAGCTCCAAGAGTTCAGTAGCTCTTTCTCCGTGTCCAGTAAACGAAGTTTTGGTCATCTTTCCTTTGAGACATGACTGCCAAGTTTCATAAGATGAAAATTCGAACGAATTCAAATATCTATCTTAATGGAACTTAGCCAGTCTTGTCGCATTGATATGACCTAGTCTACAGTGCCACAAGAAGGCTTCGTTCATTTCTGAACTTTTCCTCTTGTTTGTATTCTGTATGTTGATTGATTCCGTGAAAGTGTTTGTAGTTAACCGCAATCAATAACAGTGTCGCGTGTAGCTAGCCGAGATGAATACGGGTCGTCCTCAGGAATATGTGGAACTTTTAATCTTGCTTTAGGCGAGTTGATTAGAATAAAAGAATATGGGAGAATAGATTCTAGATCTATGTTAAACACGGATATAGCATATATAAGAAGAAGACTTGTAGGGTTCGTTAGGATTTAGTAGTCATGGATGACTAATAAAGATTACTCCTTTTATCTATTGATAGATTTAAAACTAGATTGATAGTGACAAATGAGGATTAGGGTTCTTAGAAGAAACTAAGGTTTCCACACTATTGACCCTTGTCCTTTCATTGATCTCTATTCATGTCTAGCCCTTAAAAAAAATTGTTAATCTGATCTCAAATTGAAAGGTTCCTAGGCACTCAAGTGAGGTCACACAAGGCATCGAACATGCCGATTTAAAAAAATGGTGCCGAGAAACCCTAGACTACGGATCTAGGCTAGATGTTTAGGCGAAATGGTAAACTAGTTAACACTTAACTATAAGTATACGGAAATTACATCCTTTGTAGATCCGGATATCCACCTCCACGGCTCCACAACGAAGTCTTCTCGCTGTACATCATGAATCCTAGACTCATTCGTCGGCTTCATCGGGAAAACGGGCGAGCTAGGTCGTCGGCTTCGTGTCAAAGACGATCTACGTCGAGGTGGCACTAGTTCAAGCTCCGACTTCACCAAGTAGTGAAACTTGTGAAGAAAACACCCAAAACCACTTGGCAAGAGGTAGAGGATGAAGAAATAGGAGGTGGGTTCACTTTAGATTTGGATTTCTCTCACTAGATCTCAAGTTGCCATTAATGGCATCTAGGTTTCTCACTTGAAGAAGAAGAAGAAGATGATAGAATTGTTATATTAAGTTATGTGTAAAATGAATAATAAATCAATTCTTATCATCTTCTAACCATGGTCAAGTGTAGAGAATAGACCATGGTTAGTGGGAGTGGTTAGGGTTAAGCAAGGAGACAAAATGGCATCATTAGTAAAAGCTTCATGAAGCTTCACCACTCTTCATGATAAGATGAAACCATTTTGTTTTGATAAATCCATTTAAATAAATAATAAATGGATAAAATAATTAGTGAATAAAATATAAACCCTAAGCACTTGCATAACCATGGTTGCATTCTATACACAAAGCCAAAACAACATGCATCATCAAACATGATACATTCAAGTGTACACAAAACATATCACATATACAATGTGCACATCAAGTGAGAAAAATCCGTTTAAAGTGAACCAATACTAGTTAATGCAAAGTGATATATCAAATATATAATTATACATTAAATCATTAAATCAACACTTGATTCAATGATCCGGTCATGTCGCACATAACCGACTAGTATTCAATGCATCGATTTATCGAATCAATGATTCGATAACTAGGTCATATCTCATACAACCAATCGAAACATTAATCGCGAGAATCAAATACGGTATCACATACACGCATTATTCTCGGTCCCGCACATATCTCATATATACTCCTATTTCGTTTCGCTTGAACCAGGAAACCTCTGTGTAGGACTCTAAAGACTCGTCAATACGCCGGTAGCAGATGATGATCATATCAAGCATCCACAATCCGCAAGCGGTCTGCTAAACGTAACGGCCACCCGGGTATTGAGCGATCAGAAGATCGACGAGCTAGCCCGCTCACACTCCTGTGAATCCAACCAGTAACACTTACCGTACAGTCCGGTCTGTTCGTCTGATATGTCGCATATCAAGTCTAGGGGCGGTATACGTCAGACCCCAATAACCGATAAGTCATGCCGATGTGAGGCTCATAACGGGTCGAGAAACTACTGGTAACACTTACCAGCAAATCTCTGATCAGCCCTGGCCAAGGACTTCCCTGTTACGGCCAATCGAGCACAGCGCAACATCAACCCCCAATACCGGGAGAGACGAAACCCCTCCTATCGCTCATTGCTTCCATGTGACTCGGGACTGTACCCAAAGACCACCGTTTTGCACGCCCTCATGGATGTGGTAAGGTGGAGATCAAAGCACAGTGGGAATCACACAAGACTCTATGACGATCTCGGGTCTACAGACTAACCTGTACAAGTGTCACCTGAGAACTGCTATCTGACGCGAGGTATAATACCATCTGGGAGTTCTCGGCGAGTCCGTCCAGTGTACCCAGTCTCCACTGAGCACCCGTATACCATCTCTGATGTCAAACACCAATGGATATGGGATCATCCATCGCCCATCACATGGGTCGAGAAGCGTATACGCTAGTCTACTCTGGTATATCGATGCCCCGTCTCGATACACCCACGACTAGGGACCTTGAAGGATGTACTTATGGACTACCATGTCCCCACTAGTATGATCTGCATCATAGTCCAGGTAGTCAAGTACATATCCTAAGGGCTTTACCAACATGTAACTATAAGACAGTATAAAGAGACTAGTGTACATGTTAAGATAAAGAGTAACCAGATAGCATACTATCATATCGAGCAAGAAAGTCATCTCTATATATGTCCAAGCATCCAATATAGTATACAACATCTGTACTATACTGGCCTCTAGGGCATACATACAACTAACAATCTCCCTCTTGCACTAGGGCCAGCTGCTGTAGTATCGCATACCGAGCATCCCGAAGTGTCTCTCAAACTGTGTCTGGGGAATGGCCTTCGTGAGTGGATCCGCCGTGTTGTTCTTCGTGTCAACTCTCCTGACCTCGATCTCCCGGCGATCAACTATCTCCCGGATCAGGTGATACCGCCTCAGAATATGTCTGGATCGCTGATGGGACCTGGGTTCCTTGGCCAAAGCCACCGCTCCATTGTTATCGCAATACAAAGGTATTGGATGCTCAATGGATGGAACCACATCAAGTTCAGTAATGAAATTCTTGATCCAGACAGCCTCTTTGGCAGCGATGTATTCAGCCTCCATCGTCGAGTCTGCCACGGTTTCCTGCTTGGAACTCTTCCAGCTAACCGCCCCTCCGTAAAGGGTAAAGACAAAGCCCGACTGCGACTTAGAGTCGTCCTTATCACTCTGGAAGCTCGAATCGGTAAAGGACTCCACTTGGAGCTCCCCGTTACCATACACCAAGAACATATCTCTAGTCCTTCGTAAGTACTTGAGAATGCTCTTCACAGCTGTCCAGAGACTCTCTCCAGGATCAGCTTGATACCTGCTCACTACACTTAGTGAGTATGCTACATCGGGTCTGGTACATAGCATCGCATACATGATAGAGCCTACTGCCGAAGCATAGGGTATCCCTTGCATGCGAGCTCTCTCCAAATCAGTCTTGGGAGACATCTCTTTGGAGAGAGTGACTCCATAGATCATGGGTAAGTTCCCACGCTTGGACTCTTCCATACTAAACCTCTTTAGTATGGTGTCAATGTACCTGGATTGGGACAATCCCAAAATCCGTTTGGATCTATCTCTATACATCCTTATTCCCAATATGCAGGAGGCATCACCAAGATCTTTCATTGAGAATCTTTGTGATAAGAAGAGCTTGACCGATTGCAGCATAGGAATATCATTTCCTATCAAGAGTATGTCGTCCACGTACAATACGAGGAAGACAACCTTACTCTCTGCCACCTTCTTATGATACAAGGTTCATCTGGATTTTTGACGAAATCAAACTCTTTGATAACGACGTCAAAGCAGATGTTCCAACTCCGCGATGCTTGCTTCAATCCATAAATGGATTTAAGCAGCTTGCACACCTTCCCGCTGCTCCCACTGTCTACGAAGCCCTCTGGCTGAGTCATGTACACGCACTCTTCTAAATCACCATTTAGAAAGGCGGTCTTAACATCCATTTGCCAGATTTCGTAGTCATGATATGCAGCGATGGCAAGCATGATCCGGATGGATTTAAGCATAGCCACTGGAGAAAAGGTCTCGTCATAGTCCACGCCTGGTCTTTGACGAAAACCCTTTGCTACAAGTCTAGCTTTGAAAGTCTCCACTTTCCCATCTACACCAAGTTTTTTCTTGAAGATCCACTTGCTCCCAATGGGTTTTACCCCTTCAGGAGCAACTTCCAAAGTCCATACTTTGTTGGTGTACATGGAATCCATCTCAGACCGCATAGCATCCTGCCATTTCACTGAGTCCCCACTCGTGATAGCCTGCTCGAAGCTAGTTTGGTCATCATCCTCCATGATGCAATCCTCACTTCCACCGTCAATGAGAAAACCGTAGTATCTCTCAGGTGGACGAGAAACCATGCTAGATCGGCGGAGAGGCTGGGGTTCGTCGGGTACTACTGAATCCTCTGGTTCTACCAAGTCTTCTGTTATAGTTTGTGTTGCTGGAACCTCTTCCAGTTCTACCTCAATGCCACTAATCTGTTTCATAAGAAAACCTTTTTCTAAGAAAGTGGCATGTCGAGAAACAAACACCTTTTGTTCCTCGGGGTGGTAGAAGATATACCCTTGTGAATTTTTGGGATATCCTACAAACTTACATAAGACAGATCTTGCCTCGAGTTTGTCCGGATTTTGTCTTTTGACATAGGCTGGACAACCCCATATCTTAACATACTTAAGAGATGGTCTCTTCCCTTTCCATATCTCATATGGAGTGGTAGGCACTGATTTGGTAGGAACCATATTCAATAGGTGTATGGCTGTCTCAAGCACATACCCCCAGAAGGAAATAGGTAACTCAGCTGTACTCATCATTGAACGCACCATATCTAATAGGGTGCGATTCCTTCGTTCCGATACACCGTTGTGCTGTGGTGTATAAGGTGGAGTAAGCTGAGAGAGAATCCCATTCTCTTTTAGATAATCTTGGAACTCATTGCTCAAGTATTCTCCTCCTCGATCAGATCGAAGGATCTTAATACTTTTGCCCGTTTGGTTCTCTACTTCGTGCTTATATTCTCTGAATTTCTTAAAAGCTTCAGACTTGTGTTTCAATAGGAACACATGCCCGTATCTAGAGAGATCGTCAGTGAATGTAATGAAGTAGGAAGAACCGTTCCTGGCAAGGGTAGACATGGGACTGCATACATCACTATGTACCAGTCCTAAGAGTTCAGTAACTCTTTCTCCGTGTCCACTAAACGGAGCATTGGTCATTTTTCCTTTGAGACATGAATGGCAAGTATCATAAGATGATAATTCGAACGGATTCAAATAACCATCCTTATGTAACTTAGCCAGTCGTGTCGCATTGATATGACCAAGTCTACAATGCCACAAGTAGGATTCGTTCATTTCTGAACTTTTCCTCTTGTGTGTGTTTTGTATATTGAGGACTGTACTTTGATTTATAATGAATATGCCATTATGTAACGAGCCTGATGCAATCAACTTTTGATCTAGGAATATGTTCATAACATTATCCTTTACTACAAAATTATATCCTTCTTTACTCAATAAAGAAACTGATATAATGTTGCACATCATGTTCGGTATATAATAGCACTTATTCAGGATTATTGTATCACCATTTGGTAATACTAGGTGATATTCGCCAACTGCTTTGGCAGCAACATTTGCACCGTTCCCTACTTGAACGGAATGATCACCTTTTCCCAGTTCTCTACCTTTTCGCAGCCCATGTAACATCTTACATATGTGGGATCCTGATCCGGTATCTAATACCCAGGACGTAGGGTGAACTGAGAAACGGTTCTCAATGACAAACACACTCGAAGATGATGCATCAACATGCATGTTCTCCGTTTGGGCGGTGTGAGAATCCAGATATTCTCCTGTTTCCTGTTCATTCTTATAACACTTATAAGATAGAACGGGTTCAACGTTCCCCTGCACAGTATAACATGCGGGTTCGGTCAATACATCCATATTATTATCTTGATTAAGGCATGAACTGGTCGCTACCTGGAGAGAGAGAGAAGAAAACACTTTAGCGTATGCTCGTGCAAGATCAGATTGGTTATTATCTTATCTAATCAGGATGGCTCCCACTGCTTTTTATCAAATCTTCCTCCAAACCCTAAAAGGAAAGACTAGCCGGGATTAATTACACACTACAAGTTCGCTAATCTTTCAGCCAGGCCAGTGTCGGTACTTTGAGGGTGGTCCCCCGTGCTTTCGCACGAACCTAATTAATGTAAACCTCGTTTTCCCAGAGGCGTAACCTCGTTAACACCTTTCTAGACACCTACTTGATCAGCTAATTGCAATGTGTAAAACTCTCCCAGGAGTAACTCTTACTCGCAGCGGGTATCAGGATCCAACCATCTCATAGAAGGTATGCAATCTCATTGCAAATTTCAACACTTGAAATTCCCGATAATATTTTGCCCCTAGTGTTCTATGACCTTGACGAATGCCAAACAACCCATAGTCCACTAGTCAAGTTCAACCCGTACATTTCTTGATTGAATTAAACCCACCCGCACGACCCTTGACGAATGCCAAACAACGCCGTACGAATACCCTAATCCAATCTGCATCATATGCATAAACAGATAAATACTAGTTAGCTACCGTACACTACGCCTTGACAAATGCCAAACTACCGTAGCACGAATACTAAGTAGTACTTATCTGAAATGACGGAGGGCTACGCAGGTTTTCATAAAACCATGAGCGTAATGAACTTGATATCGTTGTAGAATCAAATGAAGTTTTGAAATGGAGTGATTTTGAGGCTTTTCCAGTTTTGCTAAAGGAGTCACTCCCGGTGAAGGGATCTCGGTCCTTTCCTCATCGAATGAGGTGCGGGATATATCATATATATCACTGTGCAAAGCAAAAACTCTTAAAAGCAATCAAAACCAAACCGAGTGTGTAGCATCTGCCAGTTACTGCTAAAGGAGTCACTCCCGGTGAAGGGATCTCGATCCTTTCCTCATCGAATAAGGTGCAGGGTATATCATATATACCACTGTGCAAAGCAAGAACTGTAGCTACCTTTTTTATTTTAAAATTCGATTCCACAACATCTTAGGTTTCTTATCTTTCATTAATCATATTAATGAAGTCCCATCATTTAAATACCTAAACATCACAGATAGATATGACATACACTTATGCCATCCGCATTCGCCTCGATGTCCCCTCGTGCACCGTTAGGTTAGGTAACTAACGACAGAGCAGGGCAGGGCTAGCGCGGGTGTAAAACATAAGTAACGTCTATATAATATATCATATATACTATATACTATATCCATCACAGAGTCACAACACAGATATCGCAGCAGAATAAACATATGAAATATTAGATATACTAGGACGTCCGTGTTTTCAATACGAGCCAGTATAAAACACGGATTCCACGGTCGTAACGAATAGCCAATCCCACACCCCTAGACCCCTACGAGAGCGGCAAGCAACCCTGCCAATTCTAGGGTTAGGAGACCCGGACTCGACTCCTCGAGTTGGTCTCCCACTGGACCCCAGAACCCGGTTACTTGTGCTTCCCTCCTTGGGTCTATCCTAATGCGGAAAAGTAAATAATATACAAAGGGTGACAGCTTCCGCTACCTGGAAGTGCCCCAAATAAAAGAATATTACATACAAGTTTTTACATGAATGAAAATGAAAAACACTCATCTCACATAAAAAACCCCGGCTATTCGAATACGACGATCCAATATAACATATCCAGCAACACATAACATCACATGTCATCAACGTAAGTAAGTATGCATACCCCAATTGTCGTTGACGTATAGCAACGAAACCGGCGATATCTGCATACTACACTTACGGTCACAGAAAAGAAAGTGTAAAACTACAACAGTTGGAATCCGCAACTTCCTTAAACATCACATGCCTAATCAAATGAAATACTTAGACATCACATGCCTAACAGATATAAATCCCACATTTTAGTCTCATTATCGAAAACTCTTTTCAATATCATGTGGGACTAAACTGCCAGATTTATAACATTCATTCAGTTATCTCATAACTATTTGTGAATTCCAATTATTGTATCACATTCCAGATAAACAGAAAATGTTAAACTTTCTGATCGAACAGTCGAATACCCAAGTTTTCCCGATACAGTCCAACACATTAAATAAGTCTAACAATATTCAGTTCGTGCCTCAGTACCAACGGTCCAGCCGTAGAAGGGTCAAGCCAACGCCTCACATGTGGCACGCCGTACTGCCCCAAACCCGAAGGTTCAAAGGGCAGTTCAAGACGGTCACATAATCGAGTTAAGGTTTGTTGTCTTCTAGAGGGTCCATCGCGTTACTTGCACTACTTAGAATGTCGTTAAACTACGGAAAAATCCAACACATGGAAATTTCCCGACAGGGGAAAAGTCGGGTATTTTTATCCGGTCGAACTTTTTAACATATTCTATAAATTATCCGGAAATATACAAAGACGAAATTTGATAACCCGAACGAATAATTGAATCCCCACAGCAACCCCAAAATACTCTTCTGTAGAGTCACAATAAAAATACCCAGAAAATATAATATCTGAATTCATGAATTACTGTGAAAAAATCACCAGACAAGGGGACAGTACGGCCGCGGAACCGCCGCGCGTGCATAGCTTATGCCGCGGTTCCGCGGTGGAAAAGTTGAATCAGTCCCTCGTATTTCACAGTATTTCATATAAGACCCTGCATTATTTTCTGCATATTTTTAATTGACAAAAATCCAAAATTACACAAATTTTCCAGAGAGCACCTTGGAATTATGGTTTCGGGTTCGTTCGGACTTCAAAATCCGTCCAGACTTCGCCTAAGGCTCTAGCTAGGCTCTGATACCAGTGAAAGGTTCCTAGGCACTCAAGTGAGGTCACACAAGGCATCGAACATGCCAATTTAAAAAAAATGGTGCCGAGAAACCCTAGACTACGGATCTAGGCTAGATGTTTAGGCGAAATGGTAAACTAGTTAACACTTAACTATAAGTATACGGAAATTACAACCTTTGTAGATCCGGATATCCACCTCCACGGCTCCGCAACGAAGTCTTCTCGCTGTACATCATGAATCCTAGACTCATTCGTCGGCTTCATCGGGAAAACGGGCGAGCTAGGTCGTCGGCTTCGTGTCAAAGATGATCTACGTCGAGGTGGCACTAGTTCAAGCTCCGACTTCACCAAGTAGTGAAACTTGTGAAGAAAACACCCAAAACCACTTGGCAAGAGGTAGAGGATGAAGAAATAGGAGGTGGGTTCACTTTAGATTTGGATTTCTCTCACTAGATCTCAAGTTGCCATTAATGGCATCTAGGTTTCTCACTTGAAGAAGAAGAAGAAGATGATAGAATTGTTATATTAAGTTATGTGTAAAATGAATAATAAATCAATTCTTATCATCTTCTAACCATGGTCAAGTGTAGAGAATAGACCATGGTTAGTGGGAGTGGTTAGGGTTAAGCAAGGAGACAAAATGGCATCATTAGTAAAAGCTTCATGAAGCTTCACCACTCTTCATGATAAGATGAAACCATTTTGTTTTGATAAATCCATTTAAATAAATAATAAATGGATAAAATAATAAATGAATAAAATATAAACCCTAACCACTTGCATAACCATGGTTGCATTCTATACACAAAGCCAAAACAACATGCATCATCAAACATGATACATTCAAGTGTACACAAAACATATCACATATACAATGTGCACATCAAGTGAGCAAAATCCGTTTAAAGTGAACCAATACTAGTTAATGCAAAGTGATATATCAAATATATAATTATACATTAAATCATTAAATCAACACTTGATTCAATGATCCGGTCATGTCGCACATAACCGACTAGTATTCAATGCATCGATTTATCGAATCAATGATTCGATAACTAGGTCATATCTCATACAACCAATCGAAACATTAATCGCGAGAATCAAATACGGTATCACATACATGCATTATTCTCGGTCCCGCACATATCTCATATGTACTCTTATTTCGTTTCGCTTGAACCAGGAAACCTCTGTGTAGGACTCTAAAGACTCGTCAATACGCCGGTAGCAGATGATGATCATATCAAGCATCCACAAGCCGCAAGCGGTCTGCTAAACGTAACGGCCACCCGGGTATTGAGCGATCAGAAGATCGACGAGCTAGCCCGCTCACACTCCTGTGAATCCAACCAGTAACACTTACCGTACAGTCCGGTCTGTTCGTCTGATATGTCGCATATCAAGTCTAGGGGCGGTATATGTTAGACCCCAATAACCGATAAGTCGTGCCGATGTGAGGCTCATAACGGGTCGAGAAACTACTGGTAACACTTACCAGCAAATCTCTGATCAGCCCTGGCCAGGGACTTCCCTGTTACGGCCAATCGAGCACAGCGTAACATCAACCCCCAATACCGGGAGAGATGAAACCCCTCCTATCGCTCATTGCTTCCATGTGACTCGGGACTGTACCCAAAGACCACCGTTTTGCACGCCCTCATGGACGTGGTAAGGTGGATATCAAAGCACAGTGGGAATCACACAAGACTCTATGACGATCTCGGGTCTACAGACTAACCTGTACAAGTGTCACCTGAGAACTGCCATCTGACGTGAGGTATAATACCATCTGGGAGTTCTCGGCGAGTCCGTCCAGTGTACCCAGTCTCCACTGAGCACCCGTATACCATCTCTGATGTCAAACACCAATGGATATGGGATCATCCATCGCCCATCACATGGGTCGAGAAGCGTATACGCTAGTCTACTCTGGTATATCGATGCCCCGTCTCGATACACCCATGACTAGGGACCTTGAAGGATGTACTTATGGACTACCATGTCCCCACTAGTATGATCTGCATCATAGTCCAGGTAGTCAAGTACACATCCTAAGGGCTTTACCAACATGTAACTATAAGACAGTATAAAGAGACTAGTGTACATGTTAAGATAAAGAGTAACCAGATAGCATACTATCATATCGAGCAAGAAAGTCATCTCTATATATGTCCAAGCATCCAATATAATATACAACATCTGTACCATACTGGCCTCTAGGGCATACATACAACTAACACAAATCGCGGTCGAGACTAGCAATAAATTGGTAGCTCACCCGATAAGAATGTTAACGATTCTTTTGCTAAAGTTTATAAACTTCATAAGACTTAAAAGAAGTTAAAGTATTCTCATCCATTGTTCTACCCTAATTCTACGAACCCTATCATGCGGAGAATTACTCATACATGATGGAGATAGAAGAAGAAGAATGGATAGAGATCATAATGTAAATACAGAAAATAAAATTAATCTAATGATCTACCTTTATTAATCAACTTCACAATTAAAAAACCTTCGAGTTTAGATTACAAGAGGAAGATGACGTTGCTCTCGATCTCTGCCTCGTAGGAAGTAGATGTTCCGTTGAATCTCACGTTGCCTTATCACGTCGAATCACGGACCTGTCGTGGATCACTTGTTCTTTGACGGTGATTTGCTTCGTGTAAAAGGTGATGATGTCTAGCTTTAGCCCTCGGTCCTATTTATAGTCACAGAAGATACAAACCCTAGATTCCAAGTATTAGGGTTTTTTGAGAAGATCCTACCCACAAAATCCCACACTCTAACTCTTATTAACGGCGGCGGATCCGCCGCATATTGCATGGTTTGGACGCGGAACCGCGGTGGTTTGGTGGGATCTTTTGATGAAAATTCTTCTGTAGCCTCATATTAACACATGGAGATTGTTGTGATATCTGGAATCTTCATATCTTCTCTGAGTCCCTGCCAGTATTGATTTTATGATTTAATTAAACTTCATCGGCAGGTTTTTGATTCGCGATATCCCGATATCCCGATCTCCTGACCTGAGCCAAATCTTGCACAATATCTCCATGAATAATATTAGTAATATTTATTATAGAGATATTATTCTAACCATTTGTATGATGTTATTTCTTTTAAAGAATCTTGAATAGAATATTTGATATGATATGCAAAATAAAAAATATTATATAAATATTATATGCATATATTTTCCTTCATAATGTTAATTATCATATATAAACATATGGTAAATAGTATTTTGCAGATAAACCCAAATATGTTCTATATTTATAATAAACACCTTTAGATATTTAAGAAAAGTAAGGAAAATGTTATATCAAATGTGCGATATTTTCGACTGAACATATGTTCAGAACCGTATTTTGATTGAGAACGTATATACCGTTATATAACGTGCCAAATCCAATCAACACTTGATTTTGGAAAATGTTCATAACATTATCCTCTAATATGAAATTATATCCTTCTTTAGATAGCAAAGAAACCGATATAATATTTCACATCATTTTTGGTACGTAATAACAGTCGTTCAGAACCAATGTATTATCAGTTGGTAATACAAGGTGATATTTGCCAACTGCATTGGCTGCAACAATTGCACAATTCCCTAATGTTAAAGAGTTATCACATTTTCCCAGTTCTCTACCTTTCTTTAGCCCATGTAACAAATTACATACGTGGGATCCTGATCCGGTATCCAATACCCAGGACGTAAAACAAACTGAGAAACAGTTCTCGGTAACGAACACACCCGAAGAAGATGCATCAATATGTTGTTTCTTTGAACGGGTAGCGCGGGAATCCTGATATTCCCCTATTCCTATGGAACCAACGTTCCCCAACTTAGTATAGTAAGAGGGTTCGATAAATACATCCATATTATTATCTTGATTAAGGTGTGACATTGGTTGCTTCCTGGAGAGAGAGAGAAGGAAACACATTAGCGTGTGCTCTTTGCAAGATTAGATTGGTTATTATCTTATCTAATCAGGATGGCTCCCCTTGTTTTTATCAAATCTTCCTTCAAACCATAAAAGGTAAGATTAGCTAGGATTAATTATACCCTACAGGTTCGCCAATCATTCGGCCAGGCAGGTATCGGTACTCCGAGGGAGGTTCCCCGTGATTTCGTACGGACCTAATTAAAATAAACCTTGTTTCCCTAGAGGCATAACCCCGTTGACATCTTTCTGGACACTTACTGGATTAGCTAATTGTAAAGTGCAAAACTCTCCCAGGAGTAACTCTTACTCGCAGTGGGTATCGGGATCTAACTATCATATAGAAGGTATGCAATCTCATTGCAAATTTCAACACTTGAAATTCCCGATAATTGTTTTAACCCTAGCGTCCTATGACCTTGACGAAGGCCAACAAATCATAGGGCGCTAGTCAAGTTCAACCCGTTCATTTCTTGATTTAATTAAACCCACCCGCATGACCCTTGACGAATGCCAACAAAGTCGCGCGACTACCCTAATCTAATCGCATCACATGCTGCAGATAAGCACTAATCAGCTACCGCACACTACGCCTTGACGAAGACCAACAAACGTAGCATGAATACTAAATAGTACTTATCTGAAATGACGGAGGGGCTACATGGATTTTTAAGAAAACCATGAGTGTAATGAACTTGATATAGTTGTAGAATCTAAGGATTTTGAAAAGGAGTGTTTTTGAATCTTTTGATAGTTTCGCTAAAGAGGTCACTCCCGGTGAAGGGATCTCGGCTCTTTCCTCATCGAATGAGGTTCTGGATATTCATGAATACCACTATGCAAAGAAAGAACTAGAGAAGCTATCAAAAACAAAACCGAGTGGGTTGTAGCATTTCCTAGTTTCACTAAAGAGGTCACTCCCTGTGAAGGGATCTCGGCTCTTTCCTCATCGAATGAGGTGCTGGATATTCATCAAGGAATACCACTATGCAAAGCAAGAACTAGAGCTACCCTTTTTGAAAATTTGATTCTACAACATCTTTAGGTTTCTTTCTTTTCATTAATCTCATTAATGAAGTCCAATCATTTAATGTTTCTTAAACATCAAAGAAAATTGAAAACGAAAATAGAACATACACTTATGCCATCCGCATTCGCCATGGGGCGCCGTCTTCGCCGTTAGGTTACTTAACTAATGGCAGAGCGGGGGCTAGACTAGCGCGGGTGCAAAACATAAGCAACGTTTATTATATATATCATATATATATAGCATCCGTCTCACGCAGTTATATGATCACATCACAAAACCAAGCAGCAGAAGCAACATATGAAATATTGGATATACTAGGATGTCCGTGTTTTAAATTCATCTTGTAATGTAAAACACGGATTCCACGGTCGTGATGAATAGCCAAACCCACATCCCTAGACCCTTACGAGAGCGGCAAGTAACCCTACCAATTCTAGAGTTAGGAGACCCGGTCTCAACTCCTTGAGATGGTCTTCCACTGGACTCTAGAACCCGGTTACTTATGCTCCCCGCCTTAGGTCTATCCTAATGCGGAAAAGTAAATAATATACATCAATGGTGACATCATCCTCAACCCGGAGTGCCCCAATAAATGAATATTACATATAGATTTTACATGAATGAAAATAAAAACTCTCATCTCACATAAAACCCCCGGCTATTCATTCATGACGATCCAATAAATCATATCACCAGCAACACATAACATCTCATGTCATCAACGAAGTAAATATGCGTATCCCGAAACGTTGTTGACATATAGCAACGTGATCGGGATACCCCACATATTACACTTACGGTCGCAGAAAATAAATGGAAAACTACAATAATTAGAATCCGTATATCCTTAGACATCATAAACCCGGACTATCTCATATTCCGGATTTCATGCCTAACCTATAAACCTTGTATTTTAGTCTCAAATTGAAAACACTATTCAATTATATTATTCGGGTAATTCAATAGGATTCCCGACTACATTATCGAATACTCGTTGGAAACTTTAGCAGATGGCCGCACCCCCGATACCGTCGACGAAGTGCACTAAGGAGGAACACCGTGGCCGCAAGCACCCGAGTGGGTTCTTTTAGCAATGGGGTTTTCCTACAGTTACTTGGTCGCGGCTATAGGGCGTGGCTGTCTACTAGAGTTACCCGGCGAGTGTTCACGTACAATGCGTGATTGTGAAGGAGTTTTGATCCGAATCAAAATTCCGTGGCAACCGATTAACCGAGACTAAAACACTAGATTTACAATATACTAACTAGTTTACACAAAACTAATTATTCCGAATTCTAAATATTGTATCACATATCATCAAAATCTAAACGACATTAAACATTTCGATCGGTTTACCAATGTAACATTTTGGAAAAATTATAAATATTAATTTATAATTTTAAATATGAATATAATAAGTTTACAAAAAAATGATATCGGTTATAAAATTGGGTGTCGGAATTATATCCGTAAAAATGTAATTATTTTGGTAAATATGAAGAAAAGTGTGTGATATCATAAAAATGATATATTAATTATTTTAACATGACATGATATTTTATTTTAAGATAATGATATTTAGGTCTTAGAATAAGTATTTCATTTCTTTTTTAACATGGATTTAGATTTGTAATTTGAAAGGTTATTAATTGTTGTATTTCTTTTAAATGATGGTTGGTATATGATATGCTAGGTTTGAACCCTCGCAATACCCTCACCTCTAGCACACCTCACCCATGCTCACATCCCTCCACCTCATGCTTCAAACACTTACACCACCACCTCACAATCCTCCACCTCCTCCTTCTCCCTTGACACCTCCTCCTTTCTCTACCTATCTCCCTCACCCAATTTACACATACTCTTCTTCTTTCTCCAACTGAAACAAACAAGTCCTTCAAACTCCAACACTAAAATTCCCATGTATTCATCATATCAAAAGAGGAAATCATGAATTCCTTCACCAATTTTGTTCACACCATCAACCTAGAAGCCACTACAATCCCTAAGAGTCTCCATCATACAATTCTTCAGCTGGTGTTCTCTTGTGAATCATCTCCATAGGTATATTTCTTTCTTTCTTTTCAATATCAAATCTGTTCAATATCTGTTTTTATGTGCAGTATCAAAAACATGAACTTTTGTGACATTTGTGAGTGTTTAATTGAATCTGGAACCACTAGGTGTAACCACTAGGAAAACTAACAAGACCATAGTATCATGAGACCACTAGAAGGCTTCACCTAAAGCTCGAGCCCCTATCTTCTAGATCCGACCGGCGAAATCTTCTTTTTGACTGGTATCGCCGGGTCTTTGGTGGAGTTTGGTGTTGGTTTTTCTTCTGTAGCTTTATTTGGATATTTTATAAGTTACTGCATTTTTTGAGTTGTCCCAATATGCATACATAGAAATCTGGGAATATTTAGTTTGGGTTTTGTTAAAGTTTCCGATATTCCGATACGGGTTTTCGTATTTCTGTGCCATAACTGATTTGTTGACGTTTGTACGTTAACAACAGGGTTATCTTTTCGTTTTGTGAGTAAGTGAGCTGTAGGTTCTAACCTATGGGTGCTTAGCTCGTTGCTTGGTTTTCGATATGAAATTTATATCGATGTGATTTAATTACGATTATAGGTACGGTCGCGAAGGTTTCCGAGACGGAGATGACGGACATAGCAATCATGGATTCGACGAGCTCGACAAGTTGGTGAGTTGATTTACATTTACGGGGGAAGTAGGGTGGATGGCGTATAGCACACCCGCAACCATATAACTAGGATAGTTATGTTATCTAGTTAGTTCTTAGTGTTAATTCAAGTTAATGGTATTAGTATTATGTCGCATCTAGTATGTTATTCATGTGCATATAGTTTTATTCATGGTTTGGTGGATTTGTACGAGGGATCATGCCGTACTTGAGATAATTTGGATATTGTGATAATGTGGATATTGTATGAGGAATCAAACCGTATTTATGATGACGAGATTAGCAAGCCGAATAACGGCCAAGTTGTTAGTTATATGTATGCCCAAGAGGCCATTACTGTACATATGATGTATATTGTAGTGGATGCTTGGACATATATAGGGAGGACTTTCTTTCTCGACATGATAGTACACTATCTGGTTGCTCTTTATCTTAACATGTACTCTAAATGTCTCTATGTTACATGTTGATAAAGCCCTTAGGATAAGTACTTGACTACCAGGACTATGATGCAGATCATACTAATGGGGACAGTGTAGTCGTCAAGTACATCCTTCAAATGTTCCTAGTCGTGGGAGTACCGAGACAGGGCATCGATACTCCAGAGTAGACTAACGTATGCGCTTCTTGACCTATATGATGGGTGATGGATGATCCCATATCCATTGGTGTTTGACATCAGAGAAGGTATACGGGTGCTCAGCAGAGACTGGGTACACTGGACGGACTCGCCGAGAACTCCCAGATGGTATTATACCTCACGTCAGATGGCAGTTCTCTGGTGACACTGGTACATGTTAGTCTGTAGACCCGAGATCGTCATAGATTCTTGTGTGATTCCCACTGTGCTTTAATTTCCATCATACCACGTCCAATGAGGCGCGCAAAATGGTGGCTTTTGGGTACAGTCCCGAATTACATGGAGACAATGAGCGATAGGAGGGGATTCGTCTCTCCCGGTATAGGGAGTTGATGTTGTGCTGTGTTCGATTGGCTATAACTGGAAGTCCCTGGCCAGGGCTGATATAGAGATTTACTGGTAAGTGTTACCAGTAGTTTCTCGACCTGTTATGAGCCTCACATCGACACGACTTATCGGTTACTGGGGTCTTACGTATACCACCCCTATAATAGATATGCAACATATCAGACGAAGTGACCGGACTGTACGGGAGTGTTACTGATTGGATTCGCTGGAGAAAGTACAGGCTTGCTTGTTGATCTTCTGATCGCTCGATACTTGGATGGCTATTACGTTTGGCAAACCACTTGCGGCTTGTGGGTGTTTGATATGATCATCACCTACTGCCGGCGTATTGACGAGTCTTTAGAGTCCTATACAGAGGTTTCCTGGCTCAGGCAAAACGGAGTAGGAGCGCATATGTGATATGTGCGGGAACGAGATTAATACGAGTATGTGATACCGCATTATATTCTCGTGATGTGTGACATGATAGGTTATATGTGATATAGCCGAGTTATCGGATCGAGCGTTGATTCGATAAGATGTTGCATTTGATATTAGTCGGTTATATGTGATATAGCCGGATTATTAAATCAAGAGTTGATTTGATAATTTAATGTATAATTATATATTTGATATATTATAATACATTAACTAATATTTAGCTCGCTATTGTTTTCTTTTCTCACATGATGTGCACATTGTATATATATACGCGATATGTACATTTCTGTACATGGATTGTGTCATGTTTGATGATACATATAAGATGGGTGTATGAGATTAACACAATGGTAGGGTTAAGTTAGGGTTTCTATTTATGTTAAGCTAATTCAAAAGAGATTGAGTTTATTATGCTAAAGCTTGCACAAAAGCTTATGGATAAGCTTATGGATAAGCTTTGACAAAGTCAACCCTTTTGTCTAGTTTAAGATATTTATCAAACCCAACCTTTAACCATAGCCATGAGTTAATTCTCTACATGTATTAGCCATGAGGGCTTAACTCAACCAAGGATGCAATAATTCATTTGGATGAATTATTCACAAGTCTTCTTCTTCTTTTTCAAGCTCCATGAAAATGCTTGCTAGCTCTAATGGAGTTTTGAGATAAAGTGTGAGAAAATCAATTCTAAAGTGAGCCCACCTCCTACTTCTTCATCCTCTACCAATTGCCATGTAGTAGAGTGTGTTCTCTTCACAAAGTTCATGACCTAGTGAAGGAATAGCTTGATTCAGTGTCTCCTCGACGTAGATCATCTTCGGCCTCGAAGTCATCGATGCAAGCACGTTCGTTTCTTCATAGAGCCTTTCTAGAGTCCGGGGTTTGCGATCGCAGCGAAGGGGACTACTACTCGGAGCTATTTGAAGTGAAGGACCGGACTACAAAGGTTGTAATCCCAAACTCCTAGAAGTAAAGTTGTTTACTTGCTTATTGTTTTCGCATAATCTCTAGTATACGATCTTCGTTAGGCTTGTTCGGCACGTTTAAATTTTGAATCGGGCATGGTTGATGCCTTGTAGAACCTTGTGAGAGTGCCTAGTAACCCTACAGAAGTTTCCTTTAGACTCGTGGAGTCATGTTTTATTTTGTTTTAGAACGTAATACTTGAGTATGTTATACTCTTTTAAAAACTAACGATTCGTTTCCCTTTTAAAGAATAAATAACAAGGATGCGATGCCAATTTCCAAATCGAATATCTATTTTTAATCTAAGGCAGCTTCCTTATTTCAGAACCAACATTTCGTTCTATTTTCAAAGATAATGGTATAGCTCATAGCAAGTAGTTACATTTAATAGTTATGCTTTGACTTACTATACATGTTCGCGATACATTTATCAATGTTATACGTTTCCGTGATACGAACACAATGATAGAACACTGCACAACTACCAATGAGTACTATGTTGCACAAGCACATACGCACATGTTATACTACACCTCATTGGTACTGCCATGTCACTGTAGGACCGCTATACTACCTAATGCGTATGTAGATATCGATACAAGCATGCTTTATACACTTATAGAACGCTAGCACAAATACTAATGATTGCCATGCTACATGAGCTTAGATGCGTATGCTACACTACACATCATTAGTATTGCCATGATACAGTAGAACTGTTACGTTTATTGCTTGTATGACGTTATTTACGTACTTTACCTGTATTACCTGTTAAGCATTGCGAATACCAGTACCATGGGTATTCGTATTTGATTCTTATGAGTTTTCAAGATGTTTTACTTTGATGATATATATCAGTGGTATGGGATTATGTTATATATGTATATATAATATATCATCAGAATGATTTATGCAAGTATTCTTATTCTTTACTTGATATTTCTGGATATGATGAGTTGACGTCCACCATGAGCTTGATGTTTTCTGATTGTTTTATTCTGAACCGAGTGGAGGAGATATACGGTTACGGACTTGCTACTTATCTGGGCTGAGTGGGGGAGTATACAGTCGGATATATGGTGGACCCAGTCGAGACCGAGGGGAAGGATAGCCGCAGTAGATGCGGGGAGCCTAGCGAGGATAATCGATACCGGAGATAGAGATGAGCACGACAGATATCCAGGGGATACTGACCAGGGATCGATTTAGGCACGGCGGATATCCAGGGGATACCGACCGGGGCCAGAGATATCAGGTGGCGATCATCTGTTGAGATAGTGTCGACGATATCTGCATTTGCGTATCGGTGATGGACACGAGGGATTTCTGATTTCGGATGTCGATGCTGGACATCCAGATGTTGATATGTTGCTATCATATGAGGTATACAGTTATCTTATGAGTTATTGTAACCGATCAGGACTGATCCGGGGGACAGTATATGCATACCTTTTTACGAGTATTTGCGTATAAAAAGGAATTCAAAAATCGAGCTATAGCCTCATTATTTTGACGTGTCTGGTATGACATTGGAATCTTTTAAATTATAAACCTCTTAACACACTTCACTAAAACAGCAGAACGTATATCTTAAATAAGATACCTATTATATTTCATACTATCACGTCTGCTTTTATGCCGTGACATACGTATTCCGCGGCTATTTTAAAGAAGTGGTTTTACATATATATTTTCGGCTACTTATGGGCTTATACCTAAATACATGTCAATTGCATTGATATATTCTATTTTGGGTTCATGTGATGGATAGAGTTACATTTATGATACATATGCATATCATATATTATATTAGTGTAGGATATGATAATATTCTATTTATGACCTAGGTATTGTTGTGCATTTCGATTTCTACCTTGTGATGTACTTTTATTCACTGAGTTGGCAACTCAACCCAGTTGTGCCACAGTTTCTTGCAGGTATTACCGCTTGGATTATCAGCGGCTTGGGGCACACATTCCTTTCGGTGTTTGCTTTAATAGGTGGGTTTTTGTTGTATTGTACTCACACTCGTTTATTCATATATTCTTGTATCTAGTAAAACTCCAACAACTTAGAAAGGGTATCTTATGGACTTAGAAGCGAGACTTAGAGTTGTGTGTTGTGATGTCGCACTCATTGGAGTAGACCATTTTATATTGCTGATGTTGTTTCACTTTTCTTTTCTTCGCCATTGTGCGTCGTATATTGTTTGCTTAGTTGCTCAGCTGTTTGGGCGTGGAAGCTATCTCCCGTTGGGATGCTATTTTTATTGTTATGTTTGTATCGGGTTTTATTCAAAATTTACAAAGGAGGTTCTGTCGAATTTTAAAACGTCATAGATGTTTTTCAAAGATACTTAGTTAAACTTAAATGTTTATTTTAAACTGATCCCATCTGATGACTATTTTAAACCTCATCTCTAATATTTTCAAAAAAAGGTTTAGATTCCCGGTTTCAGCTTACTTGGACAGCGTCGACGTCTTTAGACGTCACGTGATTTAAGTGCCGGTCGCGTTTCACATTCGGGTCGTGACAAACAAACACCCATAAATTCCAGAGACCTTAACAACTTAAGAATCATCAAAAACACCCAGAAAGTGCTAAATGAAACCACGGAGCAGAACAAGAAAAATGGACCCACAACTCCCCAAAACGGCGGCGGAACCGCGACCAAATAAGGGTTTTGGCGGCGGTTCCGCGGCGCTTTAGAGGAGTTGGGGCTCCATAGAAAACCCTGCACGATTTTTTAGATAGTTTTAATCATGAAATTTCAAACGTTTGAAAAATTCGACAGAAAGTAGTAAAATTTGCGGGTTTCGAAACCGATCGAACACTTTAATAACGTAAGGACCTACCCAAATATTCTATCCTGGCTCTGATACCATGAAAGTCTACCTTAGAACCACCATGAGGTTTTAGTAGCATCAAGCATACCAAATTTTAAAAATTTTAGATGCTAAGTTAGATTAACAAGATCTTTAACTAGAATATTGGGGTTTAAAACTATGATGATATGAAAACTAAAGAGAAGGAAGATGGTTATACCCTCGTAGATCGAGTCCTTCTCTTCTTTAGCTTAGGGTTATAGTCCATGGGACTCCACTAGGCTCCACTTCGAGTTGAATGAACCTTCTCGTAGATCTTCGCGCCGAAGACGATTCACCCGAAGTCTCTCTGGCTCAAGCTACCTCTTCACTAAACTACCTTTAGTGAAGGCAACACACCACACCAAATTGCTAGTCTAGTTTGGGATGGTGAAGTAAGGGTTTTGAAAGCTCACTTGGATTCTCACAAGCTCAATGATTCACATCACATGTGAGGGTTTTGAGCATGGAGGTGAGATGAAGAAAGTGTAGAGATCAAGAGAGAGCAAGAGCTCAAGAAGAATGGCTAAGGCTCAAAAGAATGGATGAATGAATGGCTCAACATGAAAAACCCTCACTTATTCAAGCATCCATTATTTTCCGATTGAAAAATAGAGCCATGCTTGAATAGTGAGTCAAGAGGAAATAAATAAAAAAACCATACTCATCCATACTCTCCATGTCTTCTCTTTTTCCACCTCATTTTTCCATTTTCCAAAAATAAAAGAACAACCATGCTTCATTTAATAATATATATCTATCTATATATATATTTATATATCAAATATATATTAATATATATATATTAATAAAGCAATTAGTGAGCTAATAATATTAGTTAATATATAATTATATCAAATATAATTTATATCAAATTATCAAATCAACACTTGATTTAATAATTCGGTTATATCACATATGACCAACTAATATCATTTATCTGTGTATCACATTATCAAATCAACACTTGATTTGATAATCTGGTTATATCACATATAACCTAACTTGATAACGGATAACGGATAACTGCTAGATTACAATACGGTATCACATACTCGTGTTTAAGCTGGCCCTCGCACATATCAGCATATGTGCCCTACTCCATTTCGCTTGAACCAGGAAACTTCTGTGTGGGACTCTAAAGACTCGTCAATACGCCAGCAGTAGGTGATGATCACATCAGTCACATACAAGCCGTCAGCGTTACTAGCTGGACGTAACGGATACCCGGGTATTGAGCGATATGAAGATCAACAAGCAAGCTCGTCCATACTCTCCATGAAGCCTATCAGTAACACTACCGTACAGTCCGGTCTCTTCGTCTAATATGTTGCATATCATGTCTAGGGGTGGTAAATGTCAGATCCCAGTAACGTGATAACTCATGCTGATGTTTGGCCTATAACGGTTCGAGAAACTACTGATAACTCTTATCAGTAAATCTCAGAAGCAGCCCTGGACAGGGACTTCCAGTTATAGCCAATCGAGCATAGCGCAACATCAACCCCCAATACTGGGAGAGATGAAACCCCTCCTATTGCTCATTTCCTCTATGCGACTCGGGACTGTACCCAAAATCCACATGTTTGCACGTCTCCTTTGAGCGTGGTAGGGAGGAAATCAAAGCACAGTGGGAGCCATACAAGGCTCTATGACGATCTTGGGTCTACAGACTAACCTGTACCAGTGTCACCAGAGGACTGCTATCTGACGATAGGTACACTACCAACTAGGAGTCCTCGACGAGTCATGTTCGGTGTACCCATTCTCCAATGAGCACCTATGTACAATCTTTGATGTCACACTAGTATGATCTCATCATAATCCTGGTAGTCAAGTACATATCCTAAGGGCTTTATGAACTTGTGAGAGAAATACAGTAAAGAATACCAGTCAACATGTTAAGATAAAGAGTAACCAGATAGCATACTATCTTGTCGAGCAAGAAAGTCCTCTATATATATGTCCAAGCATCCACTATGATATACATCAATGTACAATAATGGCCTCTAGGGCATACATATTCCTAACAGAACATTGGTGTATGAGACTCACACCAAGACTAAAGATAATTAGGCTGTTTATTTATTAAGAGTAAATCAAAAATGAGGTGGAAATGAGCATGGCTTAGATGCTTGTGGAAGTATGTAGAAGCCATGACTCATCTCACCAATTTTGTTTTACTCTAGATATTTTATAACCCAACCATTATCTTTAGTCCATGGTTAACTCTTTAATACATCACTTGAGATATTTCTTCACCCAAGTTTATCTTCATCCTCTCTAGGTTTTCTTGAGTTGGAAAAGAAAAATAGAAAAGAATTTCTAAAGTGAGCTAAATTCCTACTTCATCAGCCTACTCTCATCTAGCCCAAAAAATTAGGTTGTTTGCTTCACTAATTCTTTGATTAGTGAAGAGATAGCTTGAGTTAGAGAAACTTCAAGGTGGATCATTTTCGGCCTCGAAGACGACGTAGCAATCTCGATCTTTTCTTCAAGTGGAGCCAAGAAGGGTTCTAGGGACCACTACTTGGAGCTTATGGACTACTACTTGGAGCTATTGAAGTGAATGACTTGGTCTAAAAAGGTTGTAACCCTCTTCACTTAGTGTAAAACTTGTTTACATGCCTAGAAAACCCTAATTCTCTAGTTAGATTCTAGGTTAGTGTAGCTTAGCACTCTAGATTTTTTAAATTAGGTTGTTTGCTTCACTAATTCTTTGATTAGTGAAGAGATAGCTTGAGTTATAGAAACTTCAAGGTGGACCATTTTCGGCCTCGAAGACGACGTAGCAATCTCGATCTTTTCTTCAAGTGGTGCCAAGAAGAGTTCTAGGGACAACTACTTGGAGCTTATGGACTACTACTTGGAGCTTATGGACTACTACTTGGAGCTATTGAAGTGAATGACTTGGTCTAAAAAGGTTGTAACCCTAATTCTCTAGTTAGATTCTAGGTCAGTGTAGCTTAGCACTCTAGATTCAAAAACTTAGGTTGTTTGCTTCACTAATTCTTTGATTAGTGAAGAGATAGCTTGAGTTAGAGAAATTTCAAGGTGGATCATTTTCGGCCTCGAAGACGACGTAGCAATCTCGATCTTTTCTTCAAGTGGAGCCAAGAAGAGTTCTAGAGACCATTACTTGGAGCTATTGAAGTGAATGACTTGGTCTAAAAAGGTTGTAACCCTCTTCACTTAGTGTAAAACTTGTTTACATGCCTAGAAAACCCTAATTCTCTAGTTAGATTCTAGGTCAGTGTAGCTTAGCATTCTAGGTCAGGTTGTAACCCTCTTCACTTAGTGTAAAACTTGTTTACATGCCTAGAAAACCCTAATTCTCTAGTTAGATTCTAGGTCAGTGTAGCTTATGGACTACTACTTGGGGGTTGATGTTGCGCTGTGCTCGATTGGCCATAACAGGGAAGTCCCTAGCCAGGGCTGATTTAGAGATTTACTGGTAAGTGTTATCAGTAGTTTCACGACCCGTTATGAGCCTCGTATCGGCATGACTTATCGATTACTGGGGTTTGACGTTTACCACCCCTAGACTGGATATGCGACATATCTGACGAGGAGACCGGACTATACTGTAGTGTTACTAACATGCTTTTGCAGGAGTTAGAGCGGGCTTGCTTGCTGATCTTCTGATCGTTCAATACCCGGTTAGCCGTTACGTCCAGCTAGTACCGCCGACGGCTTGTGGGTGTTTGATGTGATCATCACCCACTGCCGGCGTATTGACGAGTCTTTAGAGTCCTACATAAAGGTTTTACTGGCTCAGGCAAAACGAAGTAGGAGCACATATGTGATATGTGCAGGACCGAGAATAATACGAGTATATGATACCGTATTATATTCTCGCGATTTATTCGTACCGGTCGGTTATATGTGATATAGCCGGGTTATCGAATCAAGTGTTGATTCGAAAAGTTGGTACATTTAATATTAGTCGGTTGTATGTGATATAGCCGGATTATTAAATCAAGTGTTGATTTGATAATTTAATGTATAATTGTATATATGATATACTAGATTACATTAACTAATATTAGCTCACTTAAGCATTTATTTTTCTCACTTGTGTGCATGTGATATATATGTGATATATATTAATGTACATTTTTTTGTATTATGGTTGTTGATACACACTACATGGGTGTATGAGACTTACACCATACTAATTATAATGTAAGGTTTAAGTATTTAAAGTAAATCCAAATTAGTGTATAAATGATCACATGCATGAAGCTTGTAGAAGCTTATGGATGCATTGACTTAGTCCACTCATTTTGTTTTACTTAAGATATTTATTAACCTAACCATTATAATTTAGCCATGGTTATGTCTCTACATGAGTTAGCTATATGATTCAAACTCACCCATGGTTGATTCTCTCACCACATTAGTTCATTCTCATCTATTGAGCTCATCTTCTTCTTCCTTGAAAAAGCTTGCTAGGTTTTTGCAAAGTGAGAAAATATTGTGAGAAAAATAAAACTAAAGCGAGCCCACTTCCTACTTCATCATCCTCTACTAGATTAGCAATTTAGTATAGGGTGTTAGCTTCATTAATCTCTCAGTTAGTGAAGTAGTAGCTTGAGTTAGTGTCTCCTCGACGTAGATCATCTTCGGCCTCGAAGACTTCAAGCAAGATCGTTCTTTTCACCTTGAGAAGCCATGCAAGAGCCCGGGAGTACAATGATCGCAGCGAAGGGACCACTACAAGGAGCTATTGAAGTGAAGGACCGGTCTGCAAAGGTTGTATTCCGTTATCACTTAGATTTACTTTCATGTTTGCTCCTAAAACTCTAGTTAGATCCTAGGTTAGGGTTGTTCGGCACACTAAATTTTAAAGTATGTTATGTTTGATGCCTTGTGGAACCTAGTGGTTGTGCCTAACAACCCTACAGTGGTATCAGAGCGTTTCTAGAGCATTAGGAGTTGTCTAGGCGAAGTTAAAAGTCTGAACGAACTCCGAATAACCGGATTTACCCACTTTCTGGAAATTTTTTCAAAAGTTGAAATTTTTCACATTAAAAATATTCAGAAAATCATGCAGGTAATTCTATGGACACACCTGAAGAACGAAACCCTAACTTGTCTAAGTGACCGCGGATCAGCGGCCAAAACATGGTTTTGGCGGCGGATCCGCGACGCCACTTGAGAGGCTTGGGTCGGGCCCTTCAGCTGTTGGTATGTACGTACTGGGGCATGCTTCTGGGCATTTTTAATTCTGCTCAGGTGTTGAGCTTTCTGGGGAAATTTTGGGAATTCGTTGATTCGATCGAAAGGTTTAACATCGTCTAGCTCTTTCTGTAATGTGATACAATATGTGGAATTCATATAGTTAGGCATGAAATCCGTAATATGTAATATTTCGGGTTTATGATGTCTAAGATGATTGTGGATTCCAAATGTTGTAGTTTGATATTTTTTTCTGCGACCGTAAGTGTAATATGTGGTGTATCGCCGGTTTCGTTTCTATATGTCAACGACAATTGGGATACGCATATTTACTTACGTTGATGACATGTGATGTTATGTGTTGCTGTGATATGTTATATTGGATCGTCGCGTTTTGAATAGCCCGGGGTTTTATGTGAGATGAGAGTTTTTATTTTCATTCATGTAAAATTAATTGTATGTAATATTGTTTTATTGGGGCACTTCCGGGTTGAGGATGATGTCACCATTGTTGTATATTATTTACCTTTTCGTATTAGGATATACCCAAGGAGGGGATCACAAGTAACCGGGTTCTAAAGTCCAGTGGGAGACCAACTCAAGGGGTCGAGTCCGAGTCTTCTAACTCTAGAATTGGTAGGGTTGCTTGCCGCTCTCGTAGGGGTCTAGGGATGTGGGTTTGTTTATTCATCGCGACCGTGGAATCCGTGTTTCATACAGGCTCGAAATGAAACACGGACCTCCTAGTATATCCAATATTTCATATGTTTCTTCTGCTGCTATGTGATGTGATCACTGTGGATTCTGAGACGAATGGATATATATTATATATGAGATATATAGTAGACGTTGCTTATGTTTTACACCCGTGCTAGTCCCGCCCCGCTATGCCGTTAGTTAAGTAACCTAACGGTGCATAATGGGATACTGTGGCGAATGCGGATGGCATAAGCGTACGTTGTATTTTCGTTTTTTCTGTGATGCTTAGGAAGCATAAAATGATGGGACTTCATTAATGTGATTAATGAAAGAAATGAAACCTAAAAGATGTTGTAAGAATCAAATTTTCAAAAAGGGTAGCTCTAGTTTTTTGCTTTGCATAGCGGTATTCCTTGTAGAATATCCAGCACCTTATTCGATAAGGAAAGAGCCGAGATCCCTTCACCGGGAGTAACCTCTTTAGAGAAACTAGAAGATGCTACAAAACTCGTTTTGTCTTTTGATTGCTTTTATAGTTTTTGCTTTGCATAGCGGTATTTGAAAAATATCCTGCACCTTATTCGATAAGGAAAGAGCCGAGATACCTTCACCGGGAGTGTCCTCTTTAGCAAAACTAGTGAAAGCCTAAAAAACACTCCTTTTCAAAATTCACTTGATTCCACAACGATATCAAGTTCATTACGCAAAAGGTTCTCTGAAGAACCTGACGTAGCCCTCCGTCATTTCAGATAAGTCCTACTTAGTATTCGTGCTGCGTTTGTTGGCCTTTGTCAAGGAGAAGTGTGCGGTAGCTAAATAATGCTTATCACCTTATGCATGTGATGTAGATTGGATTAGGGTAGTCGTACGACCTTGTTGGCCTTTGTCAGGGGTCGTGCGGGTGGGTTTAATTCAATCAGGAAATGACGGGTTGAACTTGACTAGCATCCTATGATTTGTTGGCTTTTGGTAAGGTCATAGGGGGTTAGGGGCAAAACATTATCGGAAATTTCAAGTGTTGAAATTTGCGATGAGATTGCATACCTTCTATGAGATAGTTGGATCCCGATACCCACTGCGAGTAAGTGTTACTCCTGGGAGAGTTTTACACAGGACAATTAGCCGATCAAGTGTAGGGTTACTAGGGACTCTAAGAAGGTTCTACAAGGCATCAACCATGCCCGATTAAAATTTTAGCCGTGCCGAATAACTCTAAACAAGATCTTTGCTAGATAATTGGGGTAACACATGCTAGTAAATAACAATTATCTCTAAGTGAATACGAAATACAACCTTTGTAGATCGGTCCATCACTTCTTAAGCTCCTTGTTGTAGTCCCTTCGCTGCGATCATCGAACTCCCGGACTCTCGGACGGCTCCATGAGAAGAGGGCAACGGTTTTGCTTGAAGTCTTCGAGGCCGAAGATGATCTACGTCGAGGGAATACGAACTCAAGCTTCTACTTCACTAACTAGAGAATTAGTGAAGCAAACACCCTAAACTAAAGTGCTAGTCTAGTAGAGGATGATGAAATAGGAAATGGGTACACTTTAGAATTTCTTTTCTCACAATCTTTCTCTCTCTTTATCAAACCCTAGCAAGCAATTGAAGGAGGAAGAAGATGACCTCAAAATGAGAATGAAAAATAATCAAAAGAGAGAGTGCTAACCATGGGTGAGTGGGTTTCATATAATAACTCATGTAGAGACATAACCATGGCTACATTATAATGGTTAGGTTAATTAATATCCTAAGTAAAACAAAACTAGTGGACTTTGGTCAATGCACTCATAAGCTTCATGAAGCTTCATGCACTTGAACAATTATCCACTAATTTTGTATTTACTTTGTATATTAAAACCCAACCAATATAATTAGTATGGTATATGTCTCATACACCCATGATAGTTGTATCAACAACCATGATACAAAAATGAACACAAATAAATATATATCACATATATATTAAGTTGTGCACAAGTGAGAAAAATAAATGCTTAAGTGAACCAATGTTAGTTAATGTAAATTAGTATATCACATATAAAATTATACACTAAATTATTAAATCAACCACTTGACTTAATAATCCGGTTATATCTCATATAACCGACTAACATCCAATGTATCGACTTATCGAATCAACACTTGATTCGATAACCCGGCTATATCTCATACAACCGACCGATACAAAACATCGCGAGAATAGAATACGGTATCACATACTCGCATTATTCTCGGTCCCGCACATATCACATATGCGCTCCTATTTCGTTTTGCCTGAGCCAGTAAAACCTCTATATAGGACTCTAAAGACTCGTCAATACGCCAGCAGTAGGTGATGATCATATCAAGCACCCACAAGCCGTCAGCGTTACTAGCTGGACGTAACGGCTACCCGGGTATTGAGCGATCAGAAGATCAGCAAGCAAGCCCGCTCCAACTCCTGCAAAAAGCCTGACAGTGACACTACCGTACAGTCCGGTCTCCTCGTCTGATATGTCGCATATCATGTCTAGGGGTGGTAAACGTCAGACCCCAATAACCGATAAGTCATGCCGATATGAGGCTCATAACGGGTCGAGAAACTACTGGTAACACTTACCAGTAAATCTCTAAACCAGCCCAGGCCAGGGACTTCCCTGTTATGGCCAATCGAGCATAGCGCAACATCAACCCCCAATAACGGGAGAGACGAAACCCCTCCTATCGCTCATTGCCTCCATGTGACTCAGGACTGTACCCAAAAACCACCGTTTTGCACGCCCTCTTGGATGTGGTAAGGTGGAAATCAAAGCACAGTGGGAATCACACAAGACTCTATGACGATCTCGGGTCTACAGACTAACCTGTACCAGTGTCATCAGAGAACTGCCATCTGACGTAAGGTATAATACCATCTGGGAGTTCTCGACGAGTCCGTCCAGTGTACACAGTCTCCACTGAGCACCCGTATATGATCTCTGATGTTAAACACCAATGGATATGGTATCATCCATCTCCTATCTTTATGGGTCGAGAAGTTATACGCTAGTCTACTCTTGTATATCGATGCCCCGTCTCGATACACCCACGACTAGGGACCTTGAAGGATGTACTTATGGACTACCATGTCCCCACTTGTATGATCCGCATCATAGTCCATGTAGTCAAGTACACATCCTAAGGGCTTTACCAACATGTAACAGAGAGACAATCAGTGTACACGTTAAGGTAAAGTGTAACCAGATAGCATACTATCATGTCGAGCAAGAAATTCCTCCCTATATATGTCCAAGCATCCACTACAATATACATCTCATGTATTGTAATGGCCTCTAGGGCATACATATAACTAACAATCTCCCACTTGCACTAGGGATATCTGATAACAGTGGTTGTAGTATCTCATACTCAACCAACCCATAATAGTCTCTCTCTGGGAAAAGGGCTTTGTGAGTGGATCCTCTGTGTTGCCCTCTGAGTCTACCCTCCTAACCATGATCCCCTGGAGATCAACCATCTCCATGATCAGGTGACACAGCCTTAGAATATGTCTGGATCACTGATGGGACGGGCGTTCCTAGGCATAAGCCACATTTCCATTGTCACACAATGGTAGGAACGAAGTTCATCTCATGAACTAATATTCACCCAGACTGCCTCTTTGGTAGTATCTTTGGTAGCGATATATCCAGCCTTTATCGTCTAGTATGCCATGGTATATAGCTTGGAACTCTTCCAACATACCGTCCCTTTACTGAGGGTAAAGACAATGCCTGCGACAAACATTCAGTCGTCCTTATCACCCTGGAACCTTTCCAGTGATTCTCCCCAGGATCAATTGATACCATCTCACTACATCTAGTGAGTATCCTAACATCTAATTAGATCTATCTCATAGATCCAAAACCCAAGATTTAGTAGGTATCATTTTGATCCTATATGGAGAATCCTTGTGATAAGCGGAGATTGACCGAGTATAGCATAGGAAACTCCTTCTCTGTCAAGAGTATGTTATCCACGTACTCTACGAGGATCACCACCATACTCTCTACTACCTTTTTGTGTATACAAGGTTCATCTACCATTTTGATGATGTCAAACTCTTTGACTAACACATCAAAACAGACGTTCCAACTCCACGATGCCTGCTTTATCACATAAAACATCTTGCATACGTTTCCGCTGGTCCCACTGTCTACGAGGCCCTCTGGCTGTGTACTTATAGACGCTCTCTTCCAAATCAACATTTAGAAAAGCAGTCATGACACCCAACCGCCAGATATCGTAGTCATGGTATGTAGCCGTGGCAAGTAGGATCTGGATGGACTTAAGTATAGCTACTTAGAAAATGTTTCATCATAATCCATACCTGGTCAATGATGCAAACCTTTAACAAGTCTAGCTTTGAAAGTCTCAACCCTTCCATGTACACAAAGTAATCTTCTCAAGATATACTTGCTCCTGATGGGGATTTTGTAGGGTTCCTAGGCACTTTCAAGAGGTCTCACAAGGCATCAACCATGCCAATTTCAAAAATTGCGGTGCCGAGAAACCTTAGACTACGGATCGTTAACTAGATTTCTAGGCGACAAAGCAAACTAGTTAACACTTAACTACAAGAATACGGAAATACAACCTTTGTAGATCCGGTCCTCCACCTCCATAGATCCGCAATGAAGTCTCCTCGCTGTCCAAGTCGAGCCCCGGGCTCTAGCGTCGGCTTCATCGGAGAATGGACGGGCTAGGTCGTCGACGTCGATGCCGAATATGATCTACGTCGAGGCATCACTAGATTAAGATCCAACTTCACCAAGTCAATAAACTTGTGAAGAAAAAACACTCTACTACTTGGCAAGAGGTAGAGGATGAAGAAATAGGAAGTGGGTAGACTTTAGAATTGGATTTCTCACTCATTTGCTCAAGTTGCCATTGTTGAAGCAAGCTTTCTTCAAGTGAAGAAGAAGAAGAAGATGAAGATAATGTTATGATAAGTATTATTCTAAAAGGAAAATAAATGAATACTTATCATAATGCAAACATGGTAAAGTGTAAAGAATAAATCATGGTTAGATGGAATGGTTAGGGTTAAGCATGAAGACAAAATGGTCACTAAGTCAAAGCTTCATGAACTTTCAATGTAAAACAAAACTAGCAACCATTTTCTTTTCTTTTGCCATTTCTTTTCCAAAATAAAATAAATGAAATAAATAAATAATTGAAAAAGAAAACCCTTACCATCACACAACCATGGTTTAATCTTTACACAAACCCTAGAGAGCATGTATCATCAAACATGATACATTCAAGTGCAAAAAAAGTATATCACATATACAATGTGCACATCCGAGCGAGAAAATCCATTTAAAGTGAACCAATACTAGTTAATGCAAAGTAATATATCAAATATATAATTATACATTAAATCATTAAATCAACACTTGATTTAACGATCCGGTCATATCGCATATAACCGACTAGTATCCTATGTGTCGGCTTATCGAATCAACCCTTGATTCGATAACTAGGTTATATCGCATACAACCAATCGATACATACATCGCGAGAATGAAATACGGTATCACATACATGCATTATTCTCGGTCCCGCACATATCTCATATGCGCTCCCATTTCGTTTTGCTTGAGCCAGGAAACCTCTGTGTAGGACTCTAAAGACTCGTCAATACGCCGGCAGCAGATGATGATCATATCAAACACCAATAAGCCGCAAGCGGTCTGCTAAACGTAATGGCCACCTGGGTATTGAGCGATCAGAAGATCGACGAGCAAGCCCGCTCACACTCCAGTGAATCCAACCAGTAACACTACCGTACAGTCCGGTCTGATCGTCTCATATGTCGTATATCTCGCCTAGGGGTGGTTAACGTCAGACCCCAATAGCTCGATAAGTCGTGTCGATATGAGGTCTATAACAATTCGAGAAACTAATGGTAACACTTACCAGTAAATCTCAGCAACCCTGGCCAGGGATTTCCTGTTATAGCCAATCGAACACAGCGCAACATCAACCCCCTATACCGGGAGAGACGAATCCCCTCCTATCGCTCATTGCCTCCATGTGACTTGGGACTGTACCTAAAAACCACCATTTTGCACGCCCTCTTCGACGTGGTAAGATGGAAATCAAAGCACAGTGGGAACCACACAAGACTCTATGACGATCTCGGGTCAACAGACTACTCTGTACCAGTGTCACCAGAGAACTGCCATCTGACGTAAGATATAATACCATCTGGGAGTTCTCGGCGAGTCCGTCCAGTGTACCCAGTCTCTACTGAGCACCCGTATATCATCTCTGATGTCAAACACCGATGGATATGGGATCATCCATCGCCCATCTGTATGGGTCGAGAAGGTACACGCTAGTCTACTCTGGTATATCGATGCCCCGTCACGATACACCCACGACTAGGGACTTTCAAGGATGTACTTATGGACTACCATGTCCCTATTAGTATGATCCGCATCATAGTCCAGGTAGCCAAGTACACATCCTTAGGGCTTTACCAACATGTAACAGAGAGACAATCAGTGTACACGTTAAGGTAAAGAGTAACCAGATAGCATACTATCATGTCGAGCAAGAAAGTCCTCCCTATATATGTCCCAGCATCCACTACAATATACATCCAATATACAGTAATGGCCTCTAGGGCATACATATAACTAACAATCTCCCACCTGCACTAGGGCCATCTGTAGCAGTGGTTGTAGTATCTCATACTCAACCATCCCATAAAAGTCTCTCTCTGGGAATAGGCCTTCGTGAGTGGATCCGCTGCGTTATCCTCTAAGTCTGCTCTCCTTGCCTCGATCACCCTGGAGATCATCCATCTCCATGATCAGGTGATACTGCCTTAGAATAAGTCTGGATCACTGATGGGACCGGCGTTTCTTGGCATAAGCCACATCTCCATTGTCTCACAATGGTAGGAACGTAGTTCATCTCATGAACCAATATACACCCAAACAGCCTCTTTGGTAGCATCTTAAGCAGCGATGTATCCAGCCTTTATCGTCTAGTATGCCACGGTGTCTAGCTTGGAACTCTTCCAACATACCGTCCCTTTACTGAGGGTAAAGACAATGCCTGCGACTGACATTCAGTCGTCTTTATCACCCTGGAACACTTCCAGTGATTCTCCCCAGGATCGATTGATACCATCTCACTACAACTAGTGAGAATCCTAACATCCAATTAAATCTATCTCATATATCTAAAACTCAGGATTTAGGAGGTATCACTTTGATCCTATATGGAGAATCATTGTGATAAACGGAGATTGATCGAGCGTAGCATAAGAAACTCCTTTCTTATCAAAAGTATGTCATCCACGTACTCTACGAGGATCATCACCATACTCCCTACTACCTTTTTGTCTATACAAGGTTCATCTACCATTTTGATGATGTCAACTTCCTTGACTAATCCATCGAAACAGATGTTCCAACTCCGCGATGCCTGCTTCATCACATAAAACATCTTGCACACGTTTCCGCTGCTCCCACTGTCTACGAAGCCCTCTGGCTGTGTACTTATAGACGCTATCTTCCAAAACATCATTTTAGAAGAGCTGTCATGACACCCAACCACCAGATATCGTAGTCATGGTATATAGCCGTGGCAAGTAGGATCTGGATGGACTTAAGCATAGCTACTTGAAAAAGGTTTCATCATTATCCACGCCTGGTCAATGGCGAAAACCTTTAACAAGTCTAGCCTTGAAAGTCTCAACTTTTCCATCTACACCAAGTAATCTTCTCAAGATATACTTGCTCCTGATGGGGATTTAACCCTTCAGATATAGCAGCCAAAGTCAATACTTTGCTGGTGTACATGGATTCCATCTCAGATCACTAAGCATCCAGCCATTCTTACAGAGTCTTACTCCTGATGGCCAGCTCGAAACTAGTTGGGTCATCATCTCATGATGCAATCCTCGCTCCCACTATCATCGAGAAACTAAAGTATCTCTCAGGTGGGTGAGGAACCCTACTAGATCGGCGGAGAGGCTGAGGTTCGTTGGTTACTATTGAATCTTTCGGTTCTACCAAATCATCAGCTGAAGTTTGTATAGCTGGAACCTTTCCAGTTCTACATAACTGACCTTGCCTCGAGCTTGTCCGGATTTTGCTTTTAGACATAGGCCGAACAACCCCAAATCTTAACCAACTTAAGATATGGGCTCTTCCCTTTCCATATCACATATGAAGCGGTAGGCTACTGATTTGATCGAAACCCTATTCAATAGGTATGCTACTTCATAAGTGCATAACTCCCAAAAGGAAAAAGGTGACTCAGTAGTACTCATCATAGAGCACACCATATCATATAGGGTGTGATTGCTCCGCCCCGATACAACGTTATGCTGTGGTGTATACGGAGGAGTAATGCTGATAGAGAATCTCATTCTTCTTTAGAATAATCCAGGATTTCCGTGCTCAAGTATTCTCCTCCTCGATCACATCAAAGGACATAATACTTATACCCGTATTTTGGTTCTCTACTTCTAACTTATATTCTGTGAATATCTCAAAAGGTTCGGACTTGTGTTTCAACAGGAACATATGACTGAATCTTGAGAGATTATCTAAGAATACAATGAAGTATAAAGAACCGGTCTTGGTATGTGTAGACAGGAGACCTACATACATCAACATGTATCATCCCAAGAGTTTACGAACTCTTTCTCTGTTTCCAGTAAACAGAGCTTTGGTCATCTTATCTTTGTGACATGACTGGCGAGTTTCACAAGATGTAAATTCAAACTAATTTAAATATGCATCTAAATGTAACTTCAGCTAGTCGGGTCGCATTGACATGACCTAGTCTACAAAGCCTCAAGAAGAATTTGTTCATTTCTAAACTATTCCTCTTGTGTGTGTTCTATATACTAAGAACTGTAGTTTGATTTAGAACATTAATGCTTTTAGATAACGTGCCTGAACCGATCAACTTTTGATATATGAAATGTTCAAAACATTATCCAACAATACAAAATTATATCCTTTCTTTGCTAATAAAGAGACTGATATGATTTTGTATATCAGGTTCGGTATCTAATAACATTCGTTCAGAATCAATGTATTGGTAATACAGGGTGACAGTAACCGACAGACTTGGCTGCAACACTTGCCCCGTTTTCTGCCTCATGAAACTTATCACCCGTTCTCAGTTTTTCTACCTTTTTGTATCCCTATGTAACAGATTACATATCTGGGATCCTGATCCGGTATCATATACCCAGGATGCGGAGGATACTGACAAACAGTTCTTTGTAATGAACACACCCGAAGATGATGCATCAGCATGCACTCTCTTTGTTTGGGCGGCACGGGAAATCTGGTATTCCCCAATTTCCTGCTCGATCTTATAACAATTATAAGTTGGAGCGGGACCAACGTTCCCCAGCTCAGTATAACAAGCGGGTTCGGTCAATAATCCGTTTTATTATCTTGATTAAGGCGTGATATGGTCGCTACCTGGAGAGAGAGAGAAGAAAACACTCAGCGTGCGCTCTTGCAAGATCAGATTGGTTATTATTTTATCTAATCAGGATGGCTCCCACTGCTTTTTATCAAATCTTCCTTCGAACCCTAAAAGGAAAGACTAGCCGGGATTAATTACACACTACAAGTTCGCCAATCTTTCAGCCAGGCCAGTGTCGGTACTTTGAGGGAGGTGCCCCGTGCTTTCGCACGGACCTAATTAAATGTAAACCTCGTTTTCCCAGAGGCGTAACCCCATTGACACCTTTCTAGACACCTACTTGATCGACTAATTGCAATGTGTAAAACTCTCCCAGGAGTAACTCTTACTCGCAGCGGGTATCGGGATCCAACTATCTCATAGAAGGTATGCAATCTCATTGCAAATTTCAACACTTGAAATTCCCGATAATTTTGCCCCTAGCACCCTATGACCTTGACGGAGGTCAACAAACCATAGGCTACTAGTCAAGTTCATCCCGTCATTTCTTGATCGAATTAAACCCACCCGCACGACCCTTGACGGAGGTCAACAAGGCCGTACGACTACCCTAACCTAATCTGCATCATATGCATAAGCAGATAAATACTAGTTAGCTACCGCACACTACGCCTTGACGGAGGTCAACAAACGTAGCACGAATACTAAGTAGGACTTATCTGAAATGACGGAGGGCTACGACAGGTTTTTCTGAAAACCTATTGCGTAATGAACTTGATATCGTTGTAGGATCGAATGAATTTTGAAATGGAGTGTTTTTGAGGCTTTTCTAGTTTTGCTAAAGGAGTCACTCCCGGTGAAGGGATCGTCGGTCCTTTCCTCGTCGAATGAGGTGCGGGATATATCATATATATCACTGTGCAAAGCAAAAACTCTTAAAAGCAATCAAAAGACAAACCGAGTGTGTAGCATCTGCCAGTTATTGCTAAAGGAGTCACTCCCGGTGAAGGGATCTCGGTCCTTTCCTTATCGAATAAGGTGCAGGATATATCATATATACCGCTGTGCAAAGCAAGAACTGTAGCTACCTTTTTTATTTTGAAATTCGATTCTACAACATCTTAGGTTTCTTTTATTTCATTAATCACATTAATGAAGTCCCATCATTTAAGTATCTAAACATTACAGATAAATACGACGTACACTTATGCCATCCGCATTCGCCTCGATGTCCCCTCGTACACCGTTAGGTTAGGTAACTAACGGCAGAGCGGGGCAGGGCTAGCACGGGTGTAAAACATAAGTAACGTCTATATAATATATCATATATATTATATACTGTATCTATCACAGAACATCACATGATCACATCACAGATATCACAGCAGAAGAAACATATGAAATATTGGATATACTAGGACGTCCGTGTTTTCAATAGAGCCAGTATAAAACACGGATTCCACGGTCGCGATGAATAGCCAAACCCACACATCTAGACCCCTACGAGAGAGGCAAGCAACCCTACCAATTCTAGAGTTAGGAGACCCGGCCTCGACTCCTCGAGTTGGTCTCCCACTGGACTCCAGAACCCGGTTACTTGTGCCCTCCTCCTTGGGTCTATCCTAGTGCGTAAAAGTAAATAATATACAAAGGGTGACTACAGCCGCAACCTGGAAGTGCCCCAATAAAAAGAATATTACATACAAGTTTTTACATGAATGAAAATAAAAAAAACACTCATCTCACATAAAACCCCCGGCTATTCAAACACGACGATCCAATATAACATATCCAGCAACACATAACATCACATGTCATCAACGTAAGTAAATATGCGCATCCCAATTGTCGTTGACATATAGCAACGAAACCGGCGATATCACATATTACACTTACGGTCACAGAAAAGAAAGTGTAAAACTACAACAGTTGGAATCCGCAATCTGCATAGACATCGCATGCCTAATCAAATGAATTACTTAGACATCGCATGCCTAACAATTATAAACCCCGCATTTTAGTCTCATTTATCGAAAACTCTTTTCAACATCAAGTCGGGCAATTCAACAAGATTCCCGACATCTTGATCGAATGCTCGTCGCAAACTTCAGTAGGCGGCCGCACCCCCGACGCCGTCGACGAAGTGCACCAAGGCGGAACACCGCTGCCGCGAGCACCCGAACAGATGCTTTCGGCGACGGGGTTCTCCTACAGTCACTTGGTCGGGGATATGGAGTGAGGCTGTCTATTAAGTTTATCGGCAAGTATCCGCGTACACTACGTGATTGCGACGGACTTTTGATCACATCAAAATTCCGTGGCAACCGATCAAGTGAGACTAAACTGCTATGTTTATAACATTCATTCAGTTATCACATAACTTTTGTGAATTCCAATTATTGTATCCCATTCCGGATAATTAGAAAATGTTAAACTTTCCGATCGAACATTCGAACACCCAAGTTTTCCCGTAACAGATCAACACATGAAACAAGTCTAAAAACATTCAGTTCGTGCCTCAGTACCAACGGTCCGGCCGTAGAAGGGTCAAGCCAACGCCTCACATGTGGCACGCCGTACTGCCCCAAACCCGAAGGTTCAAAGGGCAGTTCAAGACGGTCACATAATCGAGTTAAAGTTTGTTGTCTTCTAGAGGGTCCATCGCATTACTTGCACTACTTAGAATGTCGTTAAACTACGGAAAAGTCCAACACTTGGAAATTTCCCGACAGGGGAAAAATTGGGTATTATTGTCCGGTCGAACTTTTTAACATATTCAAAAATACCCGGAAAGCCACATAGACAAAATTAGATAATCCGATCGATACACCGAGTCCCCAATACAACCCAGAAAATAAAACTCTGGAATAAATATTAAAATATTCCCAGGAAAACCAGCACTGAAAATTATTAATTATGGTGTAAAATTCGATGAACAATACGACAAAACAGCCGCGGATCCGCCGCACGAGCCATGCTCGTGCCGCGGAACCGCGGCGGAATGATGGAATTATGGACTCGAATTTTATAGTAACCCATAAACTCGCCTGCTGATTTTTCTGCATATTTTTAATTTACAAAAATACACATTTTACAAAAAAGTCCAGAGAGCCGTTTTCCGGGTTAGGTTTTGGTTCGATCGGACTTCTAACTCCGTCTAGACTTCGCCTAAGGCTCTACCTAGGCTCTGATACTACTGTAGGTTTCCTAGGCACTTTCAAGAGGTCTCACAAGGCATCAACCATGCCAATTTCAAAAATTGCGGTGCCGAGAAACCCTAGACTACGGATCGTTAACTAGATTTCTAGGCGACAAAGCAAACTAGTTAACACTTAACTACAAGAATACGGAAATACAACCTTTGTAGATCCGGTCCTCCACCTCCATAGCTCCGCAATGAAGTCTCCTCGCTGTCCAAGTCGAGCCCCGGGCTCTAGCGTCGGCTTCATCGGAGAATGGACGGGCTAGGTCGTCGACGTCGATGCCGAAGATGATCTACGTCGAGGCATCACTAGATTAAGATCCAACTTCACCAAGTCAATAAACTTGTGAAGAAAACACACTCTACTACTTGGCAAGAGGTAGAGGATGAAGAAATAGGAAGTGGGTAGACTTTAGAATTGGATTTCTCACTCATTTGCTCAAGTTGCCATTGTTGAAGCAAGCTTTCTTCAAGTGAAGAAGAAGAAGAAGATGAAGATAATGTTATGATAAGTATTATTATAAAAGGAAAATAAATGAATACTTATCATAATGCAACCATGGTAAAGTGTAGAGAATAAATCATGGTTAGATGGAATGGTTAGGGTTAAGCATGAAGACAAAATGGTCACTTAGTCAAAGCTTCATGAACTTTCAATGTAAAACAAAACTAGCAACCATTTTCTTTTCTTTTGCCATTTCTTTTCCAAAATAAAATAAATGAAATAAATAAATAAATGAAAAAGAAAACCCTAACCATCACACAACCATGGTTTAATCTTTACACAAACCCTAGAGAGCATGTATCATCAAACATGATACATTCAAGTGCACAAAAAGTATATCACATATACAATGTGCACATCCGAGCGAGAAAATCCATTTAAAGTTAACCAATACTAGTTAATGCAAAGTAATATATCAAATATATAATTATACATTAAATCATTAAATCAACACTTGATTTAACGATCCGGTCATATCGCATATAACCGACTAGTATCCTATGTGTCGGCTTATCGAATCAACCCTTGATTCGATAACTAGGTTATATCGCATACAACCAATCGATACATACATCGCGAGAATGAAATACGGTATCATATACACGCATTATTCTCGGTCCCGCACATATCTCATATGCGCTCCCATTTCGTTTCGCTTGAGCCAGGAAACCTCTGTGTAGGACTCTAAAGACTCGTCAATACGCCGGCAGCAGATGATGATCATATCAAACACCCACAAGCCGCAAGCGGTCTTCTAAACGTAACGGCCACCCGGGTATTGAGCGATCAGAAGATCGACGAGCAAGCCCACTCACACTCCAGTGAATCCAACCAGTAACACTACCGTACAGTCCGGTCTGATCGTCTGATATGTCGCATATCTCGCCTAGGGGTGGTTAACGTCAGACCCCAATAGCTCGATAAGTCGTGTCGATATGAGGTCTATAACAATTCGAGAAACTACTGGTAACACTTACCAGTAAATCTCAGCAACCCTGGCCAGGGATTTCCTGTAATAGCCAATCGAACACAGCGCAACATCAACCCCCTATACCGGGAGAGACGAATCCCCTCCTATCGCTCATTGCCTCCATGTGACTCGGGACTGTACCTAAAAACAACCGTTTTGCACGCCCTCTTGGACGTGGTAAGATGGAAATCAAAGCACAGCGGGAACCACACAAGACTCTATGACGATCTCGGGTCAACAGACTACTCTGTACCAGTGTCACCAGAGAACTGCCATCTGACGTAAGATATAATACCATCTGGGAGTTCTCGGCGAGTCCGTCCAGTGTACCCAGTCTCTACTGAGCACCCGTATATCATCTCTGATGTCAAACACCGATGGATATGGGATCATCCATCGCCCATCTGTATGGGTCGAGAAGGTACACGCTAGTCTACTCTGGTATATCGATGCCCCGTCTCGATACACCTACGACTAGGGACTTTCAAGGATGTAATTATGGACTACCATGTCCCCACTAGTATGATCCGCATCATAGTCCAGGTAGTCAAGTACACATCCTTAGGGCTTTACCAACATGTAACAGAGAGACAATCAGTGTACACGTTAAGGTAAAGAGTAACCAGATAGCATACTATCATGTCGAGCAAGAAAGTCCTCCCTATATATGTCCCAGCATCCACTACAATATACATCCAATGTACAGTAATGGCCTCTAGGGCATACATATAACTAACAAATTTAACCCTTCAGATAAAGCAACCAAAGTCCGTACTTTGTTGGTGTATAAGGATTCCATCTCAGATCGCTAAGCATCCAGCCATTCTTACAGTGTCCTACTCCTGATGGCCAGCTCGAAACTAGTTCGGTCATCATCTCATGATGCTTTCCTCGCTCCCACTGTCATAGAGAAACCGAAGTATCTCTCAGGTGGGTGAGGAACGCTACTAGATCGGCGGAGAGGCCGAGGTTCATTGGAAACTATTGAATCCTTTGGTTCTACCAAATCATCAGCTGCAGTTTGTATAACTGGAACTCTTTCCAATTCTACCTTATGACCATTAATTTCTTCACAAGAAATTCCCTTTCACAAAGGTGACATGCTGAGAAACAAAACATATTTTGTTCCTCGGTTTGGTAGAAGATATTCCCTTGCTAATGCTTGGGATATCCAACAAACTTCTACAGAACTGACTTGGCCTCGAGCTTGTCCGGATAATGCTTTTAGACATAGGCTGGACAACCCTAAATCTTAACAAACTTAAGATATGGGCTCTTCCCTTTCCATATCTCATATGAAGTGGTAGGCAACTGATTTGGTTGGAACCCTATTCAATAGGTATGCAACTTCTCCAGTGCATAACCCCCAAAAGGAAATAGGCAACTCAGTAATACTCATTATAGAGCACACCTTATCACATATGGTGTTATTGCTCCGTCCCGATACACCGACATGCTGTGGTGTATACGGAGGAGTAATGCTGAGAGAGAATCTCATACTCCTTTAGAATAATCCAGGAATTCCGTGCTCAAGTATTCTCCTCCTTGATCACATAAAGGACATTATACTTATACCCGTTTTGGTTCTCTACTTCTAACTTATATTCTGCGAATATCTCAAAAGGTTCGGACTTATGTTTCAACAGGAACATATGTCTGAATCTTGAGAGATCAACAGAGAATGTAATGAAGTACAAAGAACCGGTCTTGGCATGTGTAGACAGGGGACCTTCATACATCAACATGTATCATCCCAAAAGTTCACTAACTCTTTCTCTGTTTCCTATAAACAGAGCAATGGTCATCTTATCTCTGTGACATGACCGGCAAGTTTCACAAGATGTAAATTCAAACTAATTTAAATATGCATCTATATGTAACTTCAGCTAGTCGGTTCACATTGATATGACCTAGTCTACAATACCTCAAGAAGGATTCGTTCATTTCTGAACTCTTCCTCTTGTGTGTGTTCTGTATACTAAGAACTGCAGTTTGATTTAGAACGTCTATGCTTTCAGATAACGTGTCTGAACCGATCAACTCTTGATATAGGAAATGTTCAAAACATTATCCAACAATACAAAATTATATCCTTCTTTACTAATAAAGAGACTGATATGATGTTGTATATCAGGTTCGGTATCTAATGACATTCGTTCAGAATCAATGTATTCTGGTAATACAGGGTGATAACTACCAAGAGATTTGGCTGCAACACTTGCACCGTTTCTATCTCATGAAACTTATCACCCGTTCTCAGTTCTCTACCTATCTGTAGCCCATGTAACAAATTACATATAAGGGATCCTGAGCCGGTATCTCATACCCAGGACGTAAAGGATACTGAGAAACAGTTCTCTGTAATGAACACACCCGAAGATGATGCATCAACATGCACTTTCTTCGTTTGGGCGGCACGGGAATTCTGGTAATCCCCTATTTCCTGCTCTGTCTCATAACATTTATAAGTTGGAGCGGGACCAACGTTTCCCTGCGCAGTATAACAAGCGGGTTCGGTCAATACATCCGTATTATTATCTTGATTAAGGCATGATATGGTCCCTACCTGGAGAGAGAGAGAAGAAAACACTCAGCGTATGCTCTTGCAAGATCAGATTGGTTATTATTTTATCTAATCAGGATGGCTCCCACTGTTTTTATCAAATCTTCCTTCAAATCCTAAAAGGAAAGACTAGCGGGGATTAATTACACCCTACAATTTCTCCAATCTTTCAGCCAGGCCAGTGTCAGTACTTTGAGGGAGGTTCCCCGTGCTTTCGCACGGACCTAATTAAAGTAAATCTCATTTTCCCAGGGGCGTAACCCTGTTAACACTTTTCTAGACACCTACTCGATCGGCTAATTGTAATGTGTAGAACTCTCACAGGAGTAACTATTACTCGCAGCGGGTATCGGGATCCAACTATCTCATAGAAGGTATGCAATCTCATTGCAAATTTCAACACTTGAAATTCCCAATAATATTTTACCCCTAGCGTCCTATGATCTTGACGAATGCCAAACCACCCATAGTCCGCTAGTCAAGTTCAACCCGTACATTTCCTGATTGAATTAAACCCACCCGCACGACCCTTGACGAATGCCAAACAACGCCGCACGAATACCCTAATCCAATCGCATCGTATGCTAGCAGATAAGCACTAGTTAGCTACCGTACACTACGCCTTGACGAATGCCAAACTACCGCAGCACGAATAATAAGTAGTACTTATCTGAAATGACGGAGGGCTACGACAGGTTTTTAAGAAAACCCTTTGCGTAATGAACTTGATATCGTTGTAGAATCGAGTGATTTTAAATGGAGTGTTTTTTAGGCCTTTTCTAGTTTTGCTAAAGAGGTCACTCCCGGTGAAGTGATCTCGGCTCTTTCCTTATGGAATAAGGTGCAGGATATATCATATATATCGCTATGCAAAGCAAAAACTCCAAAAGCAATCAAAAGACAAACCGAGTCTTGTAGCATCTTCCAGTTAATACTAAAGGGGTCACTCCCGGTGAAGGGATCTCGGCCCTTTCCCTATCGAATAAGGTGCAGGATGTTCTACATGGAACACCGCTATGCAAAGCAAGAACTGTAGCTACCTTGTTTTACAAAATTCGATTCCACAACATCTTTTAGGTTTCTTTACTTTCATTAATCACATTAATGAAGTCCCATCATTTAAGTCACCTAAACATCACAGATAAATACGACATACACTAATGCCATCCGCATTCGCCTCGATGTCCCCTCGTGCACCGTTAGGTTAGGTAACTAACGGCAGAGCGGGGCAGGGCTAGCACGGGTGTAAAACATAAGTAACGTCTATATAATATATCATATATACTATATGTTAGTTATATGTATGCCCTAGAGGCCATTACTGTACATACGATGTATATTGTAGTGGATGCTAGGACATATATAGGGAGGACTTTCTTGCTCGACATGATAGTATGCTATCTGGTGGTAGTTTATCTTAACATGTACTCTGATTGTCTCTATGTTACATGTTGATAAAGCCCTTAGGATATGTACTCGACTACTGGGACTATGATGAGATCTTACTAGTGGGGCCACGATAGTTGACGAGTACATCCTATAACTGTTCCTAGTCGAGGGTGTATCGAGACAGGGCATCGATACACCAGAGTAGACTAGCGTATACACATCTTGACCCATAAGATGGGCGATGGATGATCCCATATCGATCGGTGTTTGACATCAAGGATGGTGTACGGGCTTAAGATGATTGGCTTCATTGAGGAGCTCGCGGACCTTGGGACCACGTTAGAGAACGAGCTCTATACGGACTTGATTCTCCAGTCCCTTCCTTCCACTTACGCCTAGTTTATCCTGAACTTCAACTTACAAGAAAAAGAAGTTGAACTTTCAGAACTCCTCAACATGCTGAGGAGTGCAGAGGGCACCCTACAGAAAGGTAGGGAAACATCCACTTTGTTTGTAGGAGGATCTTCCTCTTCTAGATCCAAGGCGAAAGCTAAGGGAAAGAAGAAGAAAGCCCCCGCCAAACCAAGGGGCGGTGTTAGTAAAGTGGATACGAAGGGAAAGACAAAAGCAACAAAGGTAGCGGGAAAGCTTGTGGATAAGGAAGAATGCTTTTACTGTCACAAGAGTGGACACTGGAAGAAAGATTGCAGGGCTTGAAAAGCCAGAACACAGGATTTGAAGCATGTTGCGGCTTCAGCTTCAGGTGTGTATGTTATTGAAAACTGTCTATCAATAAACTCTACTTCCTAGGTATTGGATACCGGATCAGGATCTCATATCTGTAATTCTTTGCAGGCATTGAGAAACCGTAGGGTTTTGAAGGCAGGTGACATGACCCTCAAAGTTGCAAACGGAGCTAGCATGGATGCTAAGGCCGTGGGGGACTATCACCTGGGGTTGTCAGATGGACACGTTTTGGTTTTACGTAATTGCTATTTTGTACCCAATGCAACTTGTAATATCATTTCTGTATCTTTATTATCTAAAGAAGGTTATGAATTTGCATTTGTAAGTAATGTTGTAAACATTCACCTTAATCAAGTTCTGATTGGGTCAGGTACATTAAGCAATGGTATATACGTATTAAACCAACCACAGATTTTCAATGTCCAGAATACACACAAAAGAAAGTCTCCGGAAATAAATCAGACTTTCTTATGGCATTGTAGACTGGGTCACATCAATGAGAGAAGATTGACGAAGTTACATACAGAAGGATATTTGGATCCGTTCGAATATCAATCGTATGCCACTTGTCAATCCTTTCTCAAAGGAAAGATGACAAAGACTCCGTTCACTAGACACGGAGTAAGAGCGAGCGAGCTCTTAGGACTCGTACACAGCAACGTGTGCGGTCCAATGTCTACACATGCGCGAAGCGGTTATTCTTACTTCATTACTTTTACGGATGACTTTTCAAGGTACGGTTATGTCTTCTTAATGAAACATAAATCCGAGGCCATTGGAAAATTCCAGGAATATAAGAATGAAGTAGAAAAACAAACCGGCAAAAGTATCAAGACGCAGAGATCGGATCGAGGTGGTGAATACTTGAGTGCCGAGTTCTTGGATTACTTAAAAGAGAATGGAATTCTCTCTCAGCTTACTCCTCCATACACTCCGCAACATAACGGTGTATCGGAGAGACGGAACCGAACCCTATTGGATATGGTACGGTCCATGATGAGTAACGCTGAGTTACCACGATCATTCTGGGGATATGCACTAGAATCAGCTGCATACCTTTTGAACCGAGTTCCAACTGAGACTGTGTCTACTACACCATATCAGATGTGGTGTGGGAAGAGACCCTATCTTAATCACATCAAGACATGGGGAAGTCCAGCTTTTGTCAAAAAGCAGCATGTGGACAAGCTCGAGGCACGCTCAGTACAGTGCAAGTTTGTAGGACATCCAAAGAACTCCAAGGGATATTTCTTCTATTGCGAAGAAGAACAAAAGGTTTTTGTTTCTCGGCATGCCGGTATCAGTCAAACCCTGGAGAGAAACACTGGATAGCAGTAAAGAACATTCTCAAGTACCTGAGAAGGGCTAAGGAGATGTTCTTGGTGTATGGCGGAAAAGACCTCCAGATCGAGGCCTTTGCTGACTCCAGCTTCCAGAGTGACAAGGATGATTCCAAGTCCATGTCGGGTTATGTCTTTACCCTCAATGGAGGGGCGGTATGTTGGAAGAGTTCCAAACAGGAAACCGTTACTAACTCGACGATGGAAGCGGAATATATCGCTGCTGCAGATGCCGCAAAAGAAGCCGTCTGGATAAGGAAGTTCTTAACTGAACTTCAGGTGGTTCCGTCCATTGTTGATCCAATACCTCTGTATTGAGACAACAACGGGGCTATAGCTTTAGCAAAGGAACCCAGGTCCCATCAGAAGTCCAGACACATCTTGAGGCGGTATCACCTGATCAGGGAGATCGTGGGTCGCCAGGAGATCGAGGTTCAGAGAGTTTCTACGGAAGATAACACTGCTGATCCACTCACAAAGGCCTTACCCCAGACTCAGTTCGAGCGGCTGATCGAGATGATAGGTCTTCGATACGCCAGTACATGGCCTTAGTGCAAGTGGGAGATTGTTAGTGTATATGCCCTAGAGTCCATTACTGTATCATACTAGTTTGTATATTATGTAATGGAAGCTTAGGATATTCACCTTGTATAAACAATCTTGCTCAATATAGTAGTATGCTACTTGGTTTGTTTCTGCTTTAATGTGTACATGTGTTTATTTTAGTACATCACCTATACACATTAGTGGAGCCCTTAGGATCTTTGCTTGATTACCAGCGTTGTGATGGCAGTCACACTAGTGGGGGCTTGGTAATATATAAGCACATCCTTATGCAGGTCCCTAGTCACAGGACTATCGAGACAGGGCATCGATACTCCGGAGTAGACTAGCGTATGCGCTTATCATCCCAGTATGGGAGACGGTCTGTCCCACAGCCGTCAGTACGTCGTACTTGAGATAGTATGCGGGTGCTCGTTAGGTTACGAGTACACTGGACAGGACTCGTCGGGAACTGTTGGTTGGTACTATACCTATCGTCAGTTATCAGTTCCCAGGTGACATGAGTACAGCTTACTCCGCTGACTTGACACTGTCACTTCGCCTCGAGTGTGTTCCCACTGTACTTAGATTACTACCCAACCACGGCTCAAAGGAGACGTGTAAACAGGTAGTAGTTGGGTGCAGTCCCGAAGCACTTGGAGGCAGTGATGGTTAGACAGGATTCATCTCTCCCGGTATTGGGGGTTGACATCGCTCTGTGTCTAGGAAAGCCCTTACACGAGTAGTTCCTGGCCAGGGCAAGCAAGATATACTGGTAGGTTTCCAGTGCTATCTCAGGGTGTTCTGGGCTACACTCCGATACGACTTGTACCGCTATTAGGGGACTGACGTTTACCGCCCCTAGGCCCGCCATGCAATGTATCAGACGAACAGACCGGACTGTACAGAGATTGTCACAGTCAGGCTCAGTAGGAGTTCAGATGGGTTTCACCTCGTCAGTCTTCTTGTCGGCATCTACCTGGGGACCGTTACGCACAGCTAGTGCCGCTTGCGGTCTGTGGTTAAACCCACTGCCAGCGTAGTGTCGAGTCTTTAGATTCCCACACAGAAAGTTATTCGCCTTTAGGCAAAAGAGTAGAGGTCGCATGGTTTTGCGACAGGTCGCATGGTTTTGCGACAGGGTTCGGTAACATCCGTGCACTTGTGCATTTTCAGTGTCCGGACAGTTAACACTAGCGGGCTTTGGTTTAAGCCAGATCCTAGTGTATATTTTGGGATTGGTTTTATCTCGTTTGTATTCGTGTTCCTCGGAACGCGGATGCGGGTGTGTATGCACAGTTGACAGATAGACAGAGGCAGAGGATTCTCATTGGGGTTGTTGACTGTTGACTATTGACTTTTGGCTAAACCCTAATGAGAATAAGAAATATAATTAACATTAATATTAATTAAGTATTATAGTGACATGGTTGTTGAGGGGTTGACTTTGTTGACTTGTTGACTTTGTTGACCGGTTGACTAGGTTGGACTAGTTGACCATCATCATGACAATGGCTATCATTTCATGGCAAAGACTTTTGCTTGCTTTTTTTTTTTTGCAAAATGAGTGCATGAAATGATATAGCCATTTTGACTTAAACTATCACACAATACTTGATCACTATTTTTGTTATGATGGTTTTGGATTATGAGAGCTTGGATGGCAAAAGACTTACTTATTCTCTCATTTCATTTCTCTCTCTTGCTTGAGCTCTCCCTCTCCCTCTTGCTCTTGTTCTCTCTAGTTCAAGGCAACACCCTCTCATGAGTTGAGAAACATTGCCTTGGAGATAAAAGAAAACCCAAATCACTTCTCTACTCATCCTAGTTCACAAGGTTTAGCAAACCAAGTGTTCTAGTTTCTTCAAGTTCGAAGAAGAAGCTAAAGGTAGAAGCTTTCAGGTGGATCCATCTTCGGCGCAAGGAGACGACGAGATGAGGCCGATCCGTACACCGGAAAAAGTTGAAGACGAAGGAGTTCAAGAAAGGTATAGCCCCTTAACCGAGTAGGTAAAACTCTAGTTAGGTTGTTAGTTAGTTGTTTAACAAAGATCCGTATTTTAAGTCTATGTTACCACCTCTTGAAAAAACGTTTTTCACCAATTCCGCAACCCCGTAAGTACCGGGGAAGGGTAGCATGGACTTACAGTGGTATCAAAGCCTAGTTAAACACTATCTAACATGTTAGCAAAGTAACTAGAAATTCGATCGGAGAAAAAGTCACGAAACGAACCCGAAAAATCAAGTTTCTATCGATTCTGTATTCTGTTCAAAAATTTAAAAATCATACATCAAAAATCAACTCAGGCTTTTTACAAAACACCCAAGAAAATTGGTCCAACGAACCGGTCAAGTCGCCGCGGAAACGCGGCGGGAGCATGCTCCCGCCGCGGTTCCGCGGCCGAGTTGACTCGGCCGTGGCACAATTTTATTGCAGTGTATTTCTGGGGTTATTTTGGGATTTTTACAATATGTGTTTTCCGCCCAGATTTTCCAGAAAGAAAAATTAGTTTTTGGGGCTTGAAAATCCGTATTTTGATCGAACTTCTAAAGACTTAAGCTGACGGGTATATATCTGTGATGTGTTATATGTATTGAACGTCCGCTAATCGCTATACGTCGATTAGTGGGGGTTATACATATCTGTGATCTGTAATGTTGATGGTATGTGTATATGAATTCATTGGATTGTTGCGGATGAATAGCCGGGGGTTGTGAGATGAGAGTTTTTCCTTTTATCTTTCAATTCATGTAATATGTAAATTGATGTAATATTATTTTTGGCCGCACAACCGGGTCAGGGTTGTAGCCGTCATTGTATAATTTCTTTTTACTGTTTTTGCTCCTAGGATAGACCCAAGGTGGGGTGCACAAACTACCGGGTATCTCGAAGTGCCGAGTGGCCTACTCACGGCGTTGAGGGAGGTTGCTTCGCTTCGGGTACTTGGCGGGTAGTTTGCCGCACTCGTAGGGGTCTAGGGCGGGGTATTGGCTATTCCTCGCGACCGTGTAATCCGCTTTTCGTTACAGGCTCGTACGAATTGCGAATTCATAGTATATCCAATGTATTCATCTGTGATCTGAAATGGCTATCATTGCAATATATCTATGTATGATATTATTTAGGCGTTGCTTATGTTTTGCATCCGCGCTAGTCCAGCCCCCGCTCTGTCGTTAGTTAAGTAACCTAATGGGTAATGACGGGGCCCGTGGCGAATGCGGATGGCATAAGCGTACGCCATATTTTGGTTTTTTTCTGCAATGGTAGGATTAAATGATGGGACACATTGGAATTAATGCAAGAAAAAATAAACCAAGTAAAAGTCGTTGGAATACTTTCAAAACCTCTCGGTTTCTTTTCAAAATAACTTTTAAACGCGGAGCTTAAGCCACTCCTTTTAAAAGCTATCTCGTTCCATCGATTATATCAAGTTCACTACGTTCACGATTTCGCCAAAACCATTCGTAGCCCTTCGACGTTTCACATGGATGGTCAATAGTATTCAAGCTATGTATGTTGGCTAAAGTCAATGCATAGTGATTGGTAGCTATTGGGTATTCATGTGCAGCATAGATAGATGTGTTGGTTTGGGGCAGTCGTTCTACCATTTTGGCCAAAGTCAAGGGTATGTGCTGATGGGCTCAAATTAACCTGGAGAATGACGGGTAGAATTGACATGTGACTTATGATATTTTGGCCAAAGTCATGGTCATAAGAGCTTGGGGCAAAAATCCACATCGAGAGTTTCAAAAGAACTGAAACTTGCTAGCGCTGCATACCATTTGGAGTGTGATGATTCTGGTAGGATTCCTTAAGTTTTGTCACACAATGATATTTGGATCCCGATCCTACTGTGAGTATATGCTACTCCTCGGGAAATTTCTCACTTAATGATCAATGCTATAAACCAAGTAGGTGTCTAGAAAGGTGTTAGCGGGGCTACGCCCACAAGGAAAAGATTTTATTTAATTAAGGAACTTCGCGAAAGTGTTGGAAAACCTCCCTCGAAGTACCGACACCAGCCTGGCCGAACGGTTAAGCAAGTATTGTACGGTGAGGTTGATCCTGACTAATTCTTCCTTTTTGGTTTAAGGAGGGATTCGAGAGACAGTGGGAGCCATCCTGTTTAGACAAATTAAAAACCACTCTAAACTTGCAAGAGCATCATGCTAAAGTGTTTCTTCTCTCTCTCCTAATTACAGCGACCAAACATCATGACCAGACTTAAGTTATTACTAGATAAAAACATACTGATAGGGCCAAACTACAAAGATTGGCTCAGGAATGTCAAAATGGCAATCACTTATGACAAGTTGGGGTATCTCCTTACCACCAAAGCTCCCCCTGTCCTAGGTCCCAACTCCAGCGTCGCGGATAAGGAAATCCGTAAGACTTGGGAGATTGATTGCGCGAAGGCCAAGTGCCTCGTGCTTGCTGATCTGATTATTTTCGTGTATGTGTTTATCGAATCAACTAGTAAAGAAATCACAACCAAAAATATTTGACCGCAATCAAACAACGGTGTCAGTTGAAGTTAATGAATGAGTGCGGATCGTCCTCAGGGATCTCGAGATTCGTTTTTTACTTTTATTTGTTTGAAATGAAATGTTAAGCAACAATAAGAGAAAACACGATTCAATTGATTGATTTGTATTCGTGTGTCACTAATCTTTTCTAAAGAATCAAGAACTATAAACAACAAGAATCGGTTTCAATGGAATTTTCCAAACGACAATCCAAACTGATAAAGAGGCTCGTAGGAATCGATAGGATCTTTATATGTGTTGTAGTCTACAATATTTCATATTCTTGTCCTTCGAGGAATTGACACTAGATCAATGGTTATCGACGAGAGTTAGGGTTTTCTTGATGAAATTAAAGTTTCATCTCTTAACCCTTGCCCTTTCGAGGATACCATTTATATTCTAGCCTCTAGCAATTTCAAGAATTGATCGGATCACCCCAATCTCGAGCGATGTTGATCAAGAAAGCATCGAATCGAATTGGGTTGTCAATTCTTGAAATAGCTAGGGTTTACAATCTCGTGGGATTCAAGAATTTATTACAAATTTGCTACATCATCATACTAAAGATCTTCTCGACTCCTTAACGAGCGGAGTTTTACTCGCGCATCATCACATAGACAATATTCAAGAACAGTAAAGATAACATGATGCGGAATTAAAAGAAAGCAAGATTAACAAATTTCACCTTTTATTTATATCAACAATTCCGTTACAATCACTCAAGAACTACAAGAGGAGGAACGTGATTGTCGACTTGGCTTCGCTCGTCTCCGTGGATCGCGGATCGGCTTGGATCACTTGCCCGATTGAAGATCGGCTCGGCTCCCAAAAGGTTGAAGATTTCTCGCTTGATTTGGTACTCAAGATGTTGGATTTGGAGTGGAATTAGGGTTAGGGTTTCCCACAAGATTTCTCACTAATCTTGAGGAAGAAGAAGATGGAGAAAGAGAAAGGCTAAACTCAAAAAATGGGTTGAATCTTTTTCTCTCTAGGGTTTCTTATATTGTGAGATCAAGAATGAGAAATGAGAGAGCCTAGGGTCCTATTTATAGAACTAGGTCTAGGTTTGAATTAGACTTTCCCTCCCAAAGTTTGTTGACAAGTTGTTGGGGTTTAGCTTAGGGTTTAGGAAAGTTCTAGAAGTTCTAGGCTAGTTTAGGAGCTTGATGATCTGGTGGAAGTGTCTGGACTCTTCTGGACTATTGTATGCATTTTTGAGCTGCAGGTACTAACACAGGAGTTGTGGTGAAGTTTGAGGAGCTCAGTCCCATGTTCAGCCGCGGATCCGCCGCGTGAGGTGGGGTATTGCCGCGCTTCCGCCGCGAAATAGTGGCCTCGGGAACTGTGCTTTCTGCAGTTGCTTTGTATTGCTGTATAGATTATTCTTTGATGTTAAGAATTGCAGTAGCCCTTCTATGTTGATACCAGATTTGCTTTCAATGAGTTTACGAGCAATTTGTAATGGTCGAGCGATGTAATGGTCAAGCAAGTATCTTGTTTCCTGCATAGACTTCAAAATAGGGGTTGCAAGATATAGAAAATATGCCATGTAATGCAATGCGGTTAATTTCCCTAGAATTTCCGGTTTAAAGGTCGAATACATGTAATTTGATATTTTGCGACCAATTAGCTAATATGTGAATTATGAATACCGTACTCTCCTATATGTATGCAGATGTCAAGGAAATTGCCTGCTAAAATATACAGTATTTTCGACTGATCAAATACCCCCAAACTTAATTTCGATCGTCTCGAGAGAATGCTTTATTAAAAAGAGAAGGAGAAAACAAAGAAAGAGAAAAACTAACTAGCACACTTTCGTAGGCAACACGATTGCACTGAGCATGTGCAACAAGCCTTTAAACCTCTAGGTGTCCCTAGTAGGAGGAGTGTTGTCTCCTGAGGGTTTTCAGCGGATTGCACCCACAAAATCCAAAAATAAAAGCAAGATCATGAATATTACATTTAAAGACAAGAATTGTAAAAGAAAAGCCTTGAAAATTAGGGTTTCCAACTAAGCTAGCTTTTCGGTTGTCATGAGCCCTATCTTAATGGTCATGAAAAAATGTCAGAAATCACGTCCTCCCTCAATAAAACATCGTCTTATTCTTCATTCCTATCTTTATTCCAAACATCGATCATATCACCCTGCGTGTGTGTAAAGACATCCCTACACCCGGAGAATTCAATTCAAGCTATCATACTCTTGCCCATCGACCTCAGTACTTCTTGATAAACGAGATTGCTTACACACTTTCATGCGACCGTTAATACTTCTTGAGGTACTAACCGACCGATTACTAATGTGCTTGCTAACTTGGTGTATTTTCCTAATCTTGCACCACCTTAGGCATAGCAGTGACTCCCAGACCAGTTGACCTTGGGGCACTAGGTGAAGAAGCACCCTTTTGCTATATATTTTTCTTACCCTTGGTGATAACAAAACCAGTGTCCATTTTTCTCACCACTTTAAAACACACTTTTTTCTTTTCATACTTTTGGCTTTAAGACAAGAGCATTTCAAGGTATCCTCTACTATCCCAGGCTTTAAGACGTGTGTAAGTGCGAATAGCAGGGTAGCAACGTTCAAAATGTTTGGCTTCCAGAATAGAAACTATTTTTCAGACTTATTTTTATCCTCAGATTAGTGACGTCTTTCATCTTACTAACCCTTGGGACAACGGCTCATAACTACTTATTACTAGTTCGTATAAGAAAACTTCTAATTTTCTTAGTTTTCTTAAATTTTTCTAATCTCATGGATGTAATTGTTCACTGTCTAAACTTTCATTATCTTATTTATATACAGAAAGTGTAAATATTAACATTATTTTTATATTTGAAAAATTTTTAAATTTTTATAGATTTTTAAAAGAAATGTTTTGTGCTTATGCAGATGATATGCAAATGATGCGAAAATAAGCACAAACCTCCCCCAAACTTGTTTTCAACAGTGTCCTCACTGTTGCCGACAGTGATATCTACAAAAACTTGTAAATCTGGGAGGAATTATTAGTGGGGGCGAAATATATAAGTGAAGAACTTCCCCCAAACTTGTTTTATTTACTCACCTTCATTCAAAATATGATGCAGTGATATACTGGACATGAAAGTGAGACGGAGGAATTTTAATCAAGATAAACTGGCTCTTGTAAGAACAAGAGCTCCTCCGTGGGGTCAGTGGAAAAATACGGCTTTAATCTATGTCCATTTACTTTGAAAACAGTGCCGTTTTTAACATTTTCAATATCTACTGCCCCGTGCGGGTATACAGACCGCACAACAAAAGGTCCCTTCCAACGAGATCGGAGCTTACCCGCATGAAGGTGTAATCGTGAATCATAAAGAAGGACTTGTTGACCTGGTAAAAATGTTTTCCTTACAATGTTTTTATCGTGAAAAACCTTAGTCCTATTCTTTGTGATTACAGCATTATCATAAGCTTCATCGCGGAGTTCGCTTAGCTCGTTTAGTTGCAGCTTCCGAAAGTTGCAAGCAAGGTTTAGATCAAAATTAATTTCCTTTATAGCCCACAATGCTTTATGTTCTATCTCAACAGGTAGATGACATGCTTTACCAAATACTATCCTATATGGAGACATTCCTAGGTCGGTCTTATATGCAGTCCTGAATGCCCAAAGAGCATCCGTCAATTTGGTCGACCAGTCTTTTCTATTTTTAGCAACAGTTTTCTCCAGGATAAGTTTGATTTGTCTGTTTGAGATCTCAGCCTGCCCGCTTGTTTGGGGGTGATAGGGTGTAGAAAGACGGTGGTTGATTGAATATTTCCGCATCAGAGTCTCGAAGGATCTGTTGCAGAAGTGTGTCCCATTATCGCTAATAATAGCGCGTGGGTGTCCAAATCGCGAGAAGATATTCTCTTTTAAGAACTTAATGACAATTTTCCTGTCATTAGTGCGACTTGGAATGGCTTCTACCCACTTGGAAACATAATCAACTGCCAGCAATATGTACAGATTCCCAAAGGAGTTGGGAAAAGGACCCATAAAATCTATGCCCCAAACATCAAACATTTCAACAACCAGAATGGGTTGCTGAGGCATTTCATTCCTTTGGGATATTCTACCCGTATACTGACATTGTGTGCAGGTTTTGCAATGTTCAAATGCGTCCTTGAATAAGGTCGGCCAATAAAATCCAGATTGCAAAACCTTTTCCGCTGTTTTTCTTGGACCAAAGTGACCCCCACAGGCCTGATCATGACAAAATGAAAGAATACTCTTGAACTCTTCATTCGGGACGCACCGGCGAATGATCTGATCAGGACAATATTTAAACAAATAAGGTTCGTCCCAGTAATAGTGTTTTACTTGGGAAAGAAAGCGGTATTTGTCCTGTTTAGACCAATCACTCGGTATCAATCCCGTGGCATGAAAGTTCACAATATCCCTGAACCATGGTTCAGAGGATACGCTCAAGAGTTGTTCGTCAGGGAACGAGTCATTGATCGGTAGGGTCACAGGGGAAGAAACGATGCGTGAAAGGTGGTCAGCTACTACGTTTTCACATCCTTTCTTATCTTTGATAACAAGATCGAATTCTTGTAAAAGAAGGATCCAACGTATTAGTCGACCTTTGGCATCTTTCTTCGCCAGAAGATGTTTTAAAGCGGAATGATCAGTATATACAACAATAGGTGAGCCGATTAAGTAAGGCCTGAATTTCTCCAATGCGAACACAACCGCTAATAGTTCTTTCTCTGTGGTTGTATAATTGATTTGCGCATCATTCAGGGTCTTACTAGCATAGTAAATCACATGTGGCATCTTTTCAATGTGTTGTCCAAGGACAGCACCTACTGCAAAATCAGATGCGTCACACATCAGCTCAAAGGGGTAGTCCCAGTTTGGTGATGATAAAACGGGGGCTGAAGTGAGTGAGTGTTTAAGTGAGTCGAACGCTGTCTCGCAATCCGAGTCAAAGTGGAAGGTTGTATCCTTGGCCAGGAGTAGTGTTAAAGGTCTAGCAATTTTGCTGAAGTCCTTTATGAATCTCCTATAAAATCCAGCATGGCCAAGGAAAGAGCGAATATCTTTGACGCTTTTGGGATGAGGGAGGTTTTGAATGACATCTACTTTAGCTCTGTCAACCTCAATGCCCTTCTGTGAAATGACATGTCCAAGGACTATTCCTTCTTGGACCATAAAGTGGCATTTTTCCCAGTTTAAAGTCAAGTTCTTCTCTTTGCATCGAGTAAGAACAGCGTCCAGATTCGCTAGGCATTCAGAAAAAGAATCTCCAAAAATCGAAAAGTCGTCCATAAAGATCTCCAGGAAATTCTCTACCATATCAGAGAATATCCCCATCATACACCGCTGAAAGGTAGCGGGAGCATTGCATAGCCCGAAAGGCATGCGACTGTAAGCAAAGGTACCAAAAGGACAAGTAAAAGTGGTTTTATCTTGATCCTTTTTGGCGATGGGGACCTGATTGTAGCCTGAGTAACCGTCCATGAAACAATAGTATTGTCGTCCCGCTAAGCGTTCCAGCATTTGATCAATAAATGGTAAAGGAAAATGATCTTTCCTCGTAGCAGCGTTGAGTTTTCTATAATCGATGCATACACGCCACCCAGTTTGGGTGCGTGTCTGAATCAACTCATTCGCTTCATTTGTGATCACAGTGATGCCGGATTTCTTAGGAACGACGTGTATAGGACTTACCCACTGGCTATCGGAGATCGGGTATATAATACCACTATCTAAGCATTTGACGATCTCTTTCATGACAGCTTCCTTCATGACGGGATTTAACCGTCTCTGTGGTTCTCGGGTCGGTCTGGCATCATCCATCACATGTATATGATGTTCAACTATCAAGGGACTGATCCCTTTGATGTCCGCCATACTCCAACCAAACGCCTCTTTATTAGATCTTAATACCGATAAAAGTGCATTCTCTTGCTCTGATGCAAGAGAAGTGGAAATTATAACCGGTAAAGTCTCGTTCTCACCAAGATATGCATATTTTAGGTGAGAAGGTAAGACCTTGAGATCTAATTCAGGCGGAGAAATGATTGAAGGAAGGATCATAGAATGATTTTTGGATTTACAAAGAAGCTCAGAGCCTGTGAAAGATACAGACTCGGATGGAGAAAAGTCAGAAGTGCAGGACTCAAGTGTAAGTGTAGTGTCCTCACTAAGTGTAAGATCAAGCAAAGATGTGCTAATGTCATCGAGATCAGTAAAGCAAAGTTCCTCGGCTCCACAACTATCGGGAGCGATCTCATGGACAGAGCACACATCTAAAATATGAGCACTAGGTTCTGATGGCTGACTACCAACTCTGTAGATATTTAGTTCAATGGTCATATTTCCAAATGATAAATTCATTGAACCATTTCTACAATTTATAACAGCGTTGGAAGTGGCAAGGAAAGGACGACCTAAAATCACCGGAATTTGGCCCCGGGGGTTTGCTACAGGATGTGTGTCGAGCACAATGAAGTCTACAGGGAAAACAAATTCCCCGACCTTTATTAACACATCCTCTAATTCACCCCTTGGTTTGGTGATAGATCGGTCCGCCATCTGGAGAGTACAATGAGCAGGTTTCAGCTCTCCAATTCCTAGTTGCTCATAGACAGAATAAGGTAACAAGTTAACACTCGCGCCAAGGTCTAAAAGAGCACGATTTATGTTTTTACCCCCAATCGAAATCGATATTGTAGGACATCCTGGGTCCTTTCGTTTCTTTGGCAGCTGGGGAATAAAAGCAGTGCTGATATTATTAGCCATAAAGACCTTCTTCGGCACTTGAGTCTTCCTCTTCCTAGTGCACAAGTCCTTTAGAATTTTCGCATAAGCGGGGACTTGTTGAATCGCATTTAGGAGAGGGATATTGATGTTAACTTGTTTGAACATTTCTAAAATTTTCTCCATATGAGGACTCGTTCTGTTAGCCCTTAGCCGGTTTGGGTAAGGTGCTTTCGCAATAAGCGCGGGGTCCATCATAGGAGAAGGAAAGGGGGGTAGACGAGATCCCAAAAGAGGTGTGGGGACCGTCTGTGGAGAACTATAAGGGTTGGGTGAAGGTGTTGAGCCTAAAGGGAACTGGAGAATAGGCTCGTGCGAAGGTGGTTTGGTAGAAGAAGAAGGATCAGAAGGAGAAGTGTGTGTATGTGGAAAGGTCTCAGCCGGGGTTTTGACATGATTTTCAGTATTATCAATATCTTCCCCGACATTATTATTCAGCACTCTTCCCGATCTCAACGTGGTAATGGCATTTACATTGTAATGCCCAGGATTCTGTAGGGGTTGAGAGGGAAGTTTCCCTTTTTCTCTCGCACTCATTTCAGCTTTGAGGCGTGCGATTTCAGCTTCCATCGTTCTGATACTCTCAGCTTGTGACGCTGAGTTTTTCTTTATCTCATTGACGGAAGATCTAACCTCAGTCGAAACCTCCATGAAATTTGATAAAAGTGATTTCATGGTTTGAGTAAATTGAGAGAAATCGTCAGAACAGGACTGCATAGGATTAGACTGTGCATGAGTGTTGCCCTGGTTTTGGAAATTTTGTGACTGGTAGGGGTGCTGAGTGAGTTGAAGGGGTTGCTGTTGAGGTGGAGGAAGAGCCCTTTGAAAGTTATTTGTGTTTGGAACCGTGTTTTGAGATTGATTTTGGTTCCAAGCAAAATTCGGGTGGTTCCTCCAACCCTGATTGTACGTGGAAGAATATGGATCGTTTCGAGGTCGTTGAAATGCGGCATTAGAATGCTCTTGACCTTGAAACGCCGAATTTAAAGGACATTCTTCCGTTAAGTGTGACGGATCAGAACAGCACCCGCAAATAATTTTGGGGAGTGATACCGGGTTTAGGGAGGCTGCTGCAAATTTGTGTTCCATAGCGTCGAGCTTCTTTTGCATTGCTGCCATTTCTGCTCGAACACCTATGGACACATCTATTTGGTGTACGCCACCCCTATTCAATGGTTGGGTTCCACTCTCCCAAATCAGTGATTTTTCAGCGAATTCTTCTAAGTATCGCCAGGCTTCCCCATCGTCTTTAGTCATAAATGTACCCTGACACATATTCTCAAGGCTTTGTTTCGTGCTAGGGTTACTGCCCTCATAGATGATTCGGCACAACTCCCATCTCGGGATGCCGTGATGAGGACATTGAACCATTAAATCCTTGAAACGTTCAAAGTACTTTGAAAATGGTTCGGTAGGGAGCTGGGCAAATTGGTTCAATTCACTACGAATTCGAGCCGTTCGTTGGACTGGGTAAAATTTCTTTAGGAATGCTGCGACGAATTCTTCCCAATTTGTGATGGAGTGTGCGGTGGTGTTATATAGCCACTTCTCGGCTATATCGCACAAGGTAAAAGGAAGAAGTCGTAGACGCATCGCATCCACAGAAAGTTGAGACGTACCCATCATAGCGCATACGTTTTCAAATTTGGTAATGAAAACGTAAGCGTCCTCGGTCTCGAGTCCGTGATACTTAGGTAGAAGGTTGATATACTGGGGCTTTATTTCAAAGTTATCCCCGTTTGCTGGTGGTGTGGATAAGCAGGTCGAAAGAGGACCTCTAAGTGGATAACATCTTTCCTGAAGAGAAATGTGTGGAGGATTCTGCGCACCAACGGACGGTGGCAGATTGGGGTTAAAGAAGTTTGATGGATTCGGATCCATCGGTGTGGGTGTGGTAGTAGGTAAAGAAAAGGTAAATGGAGAATTATCGACTTCGGAGTCGATAAAAGGTACGCGGACTAAACGGGCACTAGAATCCCGTGTCCAGCCTATCTTGTACTAAAAAGGGTTAGTACAAGTGGCAGCGTTGGCTTATAATTAGGGGTAAAATGAATGCGGTGTTTGCTTTTGAAAAGGGACGGATTTTGAAAAAAATGATGCGACAACCAAATGCAGCACACAAACCCTAGAATCTAATGGTCACCTAGGTCCGGCTCTAGACCGCTCCTAACTGCCAAAAGACAAGTCGCAGGATCAATCCTCCACTGCCTCTTTGTTCCCTGTGGCCGGATAAGTGCCAGGTAAGTGGGAAGGAACCACCACTACAGTGGACCTAATTAATAACCACTAGCCTTAGACACACTCGCCTTAGGCACCACAGAAAAACGCGGATAAGCAATGAATTACCCACGGCCCTCTCTTGTCCTAAATGAGCGCGACAGTCCTTAGAGTCATCTCTAGATTTCTTTTAGTTAATGGGGGTAAATGTGGATGCAGGTTTGGTGGTTTTCGGGGCCTAGGAAGGGTAATGAAATCCCCACCTAATTTGGATTTGGCCGTGCCCCTTAAATTCCGTATTAGCAATGCAAAACAACCAAGAAAAGCAAAATCACGCACAATTTTAATTTGCTTTTGCGGCGCAGCTATTGTTTGCAAAGAATCCTGCAGAAAAGATTAGTTGGAGCTAAAAAGGGAGAGAGGAGAGAGAGAGAAATCACCTGAAGAAAAATTTTCCAGAGAACCCCCTACACTGCGGCGCTTCCGCCGCGAATACAGGGCTCAGGCCGCGCTTCCGCGGTCCAACAGTGGGTTTACTGTACCAATTTCCTTCAGCTGCTTCCTGTTCCTATCTCCAGCTCTCTGGTATATCCCAAATAATTTTTTTACAGCACAGAATGCTCCAGATCACCTTGCAATCAATTCACAACACACGTATAAGAGTTTGTACGAATTTTGAATTCAAGAAATGAAACGTAATAATTCTTTCACTTCAAACTATAAAATGTAAACGAATTAACGCGCGATCCCCGGCAACGGCGCCATTTTGATTTGATTATTTTCGTGTATGTGTTTATCGAATCAACTAGTAAAGAAATCACAACCAAAAATATTTGACCGCAATCAAACAACGGTGTCAGTTGAAGTTAATGAATGAGTGCGGATCGTCCTCAGGGATCTCGAGATTCGTTTTTTACTTTTATTTGTTTGAAATGAAATGTTAAGCAACAATAAGAGAAAACACGATTCAATTGATTGATTTGTATTCGTGTGTCACTAATCTTTTCTAAAGAATCAAGAACTATAAACAACAAGAATCGGTTTCAATGGAATTTTCCAAACGACAATCCAAACTGATAAAGAGGCTCGTAGGAATCGATAGGATCTTTATATGTGTTGTAGTCTACAATATTTCATATTCTTGTCCTTCGAGGAATTGACACTAGATCAATGGTTATCGACGAGAGTTAGGGTTTTCTTGATGAAATTAAAGTTTCATCTCTTAACCCTTGCCCTTTCGAGGATACCATTTATATTCTAGCCTCTAGCAATTTCAAGAATTGATCGGATCACCCCAATCTCGAGCGATGTTGATCAAGAAAGCATCGAATCGAATTGGGTTGTCAATTCTTGAAATAGCTAGGGTTTACAATCTCGTGGGATTCAAGAATTTATTACAAATTTGCTACATCATCATACTAAAGATCTTCTCGACTCCTTAACGAGCGGAGTTTTACTCGCGCATCATCACATAGACAATATTCAAGAACAGTAAAGATAACATGATGCGGAATTAAAAGAAAGCAAGATTAACAAATTTCACCTTTTATTTATATCAACAATTCCGTTACAATCACTCAAGAACTACAAGAGGAGGAACGTGATTGTCGACTTGGCTTCGCTCGTCTCCGTGGATCGCGGATCGGCTTGGATCACTTGCCCGATTGAAGATCGGCTCGGCTCCCAAAAGGTTGAAGATTTCTCGCTTGATTTGGTACTCAAGATGTTGGATTTGGAGTGGAATTAGGGTTAGGGTTTCCCACAAGATTTCTCACTAATCTTGAGGAAGAAGAAGATGGAGAAAGAGAAAGGCTAAACTCAAAAAATGGGTTGAATCTTTTTCTCTCTAGGGTTTCTTATATTGTGAGATCAAGAATGAGAAATGAGAGAGCCTAGGGTCCTATTTATAGAACTAGGTCTAGGTTTGAATTAGACTTTCCCTCCCAAAGTTTGTTGACAAGTTGTTGGGGTTTAGCTTAGGGTTTAGGAAAGTTCTAGAAGTTCTAGGCTAGTTTAGGAGCTTGATGATCTGGTGGAAGTGTCTGGACTCTTCTGGACTATTGTATGCATTTTTGAGCTGCAGGTACTAACACAGGAGTTGTGGTGAAGTTTGAGGAGCTCAGTCCCATGTTCAGCCGCGGATCCGCCGCGTGAGGTGGGGTATTGCCGCGCTTCCGCCGCGAAATAGTGGCCTCGGGAACTGTGCTTTCTGCAGTTGCTTTGTATTGCTGTATAGATTATTCTTTGATGTTAAGAATTGCAGTAGCCCTTCTATGTTGATACCAGATTTGCTTTCAATGAGTTTACGAGCAATTTGTAATGGTCGAGCGATGTAATGGTCAAGCAAGTATCTTGTTTCCTGCATAGACTTCAAAATAGGGGTTGCAAGATATAGAAAATATGCCATGTAATGCAATGCGGTTAATTTCCCTAGAATTTCCGGTTTAAAGGTCGAATACATGTAATTTGATATTTTGCGACCAATTAGCTAATATGTGAATTATGAATACCGTACTCTCCTATATGTATGCAGATGTCAAGGAAATTGCCTGCTAAAATATACAGTATTTTCGACTGATCACTTGCCTCTATAGACAACGAACATCAGAGGAGGCACGAGAATATGGACCTCGAATCCATATTTCTCCATATAAAAGAATTGTATGGAGAGCAATCTCGTATCGCAAGATACGAAGTGTCGAAGAAGCTATTTTCGGCAGGGTTGGCCATCGGATCATCGGTAGCGGAATACGTGCTTAAGATGATTGGCTTCATTGAGGAGCTTGCGGACCTTGGGACCACGTTAGAGAACGAGCTCTATACGGACTTGATTCTCCAGTCCCTTCCTTCCACTTACGCCTAGTTTATCCTGAACTTCAACTTACAAGAAAAAGAAGTTGAACTTTCAGAACTCCTCAACATGCTGAGGAGTGCAGAGGGCTCCCTACAGAAAGGTAGGAAAACATCCACTTTGTTTGTAGGAAGATCTTCCTCTTCTAGATCCAAGGCGAAAGCCAAGGGAAAGAATAAGAAAGCCCCCGCCAAACCAAGGGGCGGTGTTAGTAAAGTGGATACGAAGGGAAAGGCAAAAGCAACAAAGGTAGCGGGAAAGCTTGTGGATAAGGAAGAATGCTTTTACTTTCACAAGAGTGGACACTGGAAGAAAGATTGCAGGGCTTGGAAAGCCAGAACACAGGATTCGAAGCATGTTGCGGCATCAGCTTCAGGTGTGTATGTTATTGAAAATTGTCTATCAATAAACTCTACTTCCTAGGTATTGGATACCGGATCAGGATCTCATATCTATAATTCTTTGCAGGCGTTGAGAAACTGTAGGGTTTTGAAGGCAGGTGACATGACCCTCAAAGTTGCAAACGGAGCTAGCATGGATGCTAAGGCCGTAGGGGACTATCACCTGGGGTTGTCAGATGGACACGTTTTGGTTTTGCGTAATTGCTATTTTGTACCCAATGCAACTTGTAATATCATTTCTGTATCTTTATTATCTAAAGAAGGTTATGAATTTGCATTTGTAAGTAATGTTGTAAACATTCACCTTAATCAAGTTCTGATTGGGTCAGGTACATTAAGCAATGGTATATACGTATTAAAACAACCACAGATTTTCAATGTCCAGAATACACACAAAAGAAAGTCTCCGGAAATAAATCAGACTTTCTTATGGCATTGTAGACTGGGTCACATCAATGAGAGAAGATTGACGAAGTTACATACAGAAGGATATTTGGATCCGTTCGAATATCAATCGTATGCCACTTGTCAATCCTTTCTCAAAGGAAAGATGACAAAGACTCCGTTCACTGGACACGGAGTAAGATCGAGCGAGCTCTTAGGACTCGTACACAGCGACGTGTGCGGTCCAATGTCTACACATGCGCGAAGCGGTTATTATTACTTCATTACTTTTACGGATGACTTTTCAAGGTACGGTTATGTCTTCTTAATGAAACATAACTCCGAGGCCTTTGGAAAATTCCAGGAATATAAGAATGAAGTAGAAAAGCAAACCGGCAAAAGTATCAAGACGCTGAGATCGGATCGAGGTGGTGAATACTTGAGTGTTGAGTTCCTAGATTACTTAAAAGAGAATGGAATTCTCTCTCAGCTTACTCCTCCATACACTCCGCAACATAACGGTGTATCGGAGAGACGGAACCGAACCCTATTGGATATGGTACGGTCCATGATGAGTAACGCTGAGTTACCGCGATCATTCTGGGGATATGCACTAGAATCAGCTGCATACCTTTTGAACCGAGTTCCAACTAAGACTTTGCCTACTACACCATATCAGATGTAGTGTGGGAAGAGACCCTATCTCAATCACATCAAGACATGGGGAAGTCCGGCTTTTGTCAAAAAGAAGCATGCAGACAAGCTCGAGGCACGCTCAGTAAAGTGCAAGTTTGTGGGATATCCAAAGAACTCCAAGGGATATTTCTTTTATTGCGAAGAAGAACAAAAGGTTTTTGTTTCTCAGCATGCCAGTATCAGTCAAACCCTGGGGAGAAACACTGGATAGCAGTAAAGAACATTCTCAAGTACCTGAGAAGGGATAAGGAGATGTTCTTGGTGTATGGCGGAAAAGACCTCCAGATCGAGGCCTTTGCTGACTCCAGCTTCCAGAGTGACAAGGATGATTCCAAGTCCATGTCGGGTTATGTCTTTACCCTCAATGGAGGGGCGGTGTGTTGGAAGAGTTCCAAACAGGAAACCGTTACTGACTCGACGATGGAAGCGGAATATATCGCTGCTGCAGATGCCGCAAAAGAAGCCGTCTGGATAAGGAAGTTCTTAACTGAACTTCAGGTGGTTCCGTCCATTGTTGATCCAATACCTCTGTATTGCGACAACAACGGGGCTATAGCTTTAGCAAAGGAACCCAGGTCCCATCAGAAGTCCAGACACATCTTGAGGCGGTATCACCTGATCAGGGAGATCGTAGGTCGCCAGGAGATCGAGGTTCAGAGAGTTTTTACGGAAGATAACACTGATGATCCACTCACAAAGGCCTTACCCCAGACTCAATTCGAGCGGCTGATCGAGATGATAGGTCTTCGATACGCCAGTACATGGCCTTAGTGCAAGTGGGTGACTGTTAGTGTATATGCCCTAGAGGCCATTACTGTATCATACTAGTTTGTATATTACTTATTGGAAGCTCAGGATATTCACCTTGTATAAACAATCTTGCTCAATATAGTAGTATGCTACTTGGTTTGTTTCTGCTTTAATGTGTACATGTGTTTATTTTAGTATATCACCTATACACATTAGTGGAGCCCTTAGGATCTTTGCTTGATTACCAGCGTTGTGATGGCAGTCACACTAGTAGGGGCTTGGTAATCTATAAGCACATCCTTATGCAGGTCCCTAGTCGCAGGACTATCGAGACAGGGCATCGATACTCCGGAGTATAATAGCGTATGCGCTTCTCATCCCAGTGTGGGAGACGGTCTGTCCCACAGCCGTCAGTATGTCGTACTTGAGATAGTATGCGGGTGCTCGTTAGGTTACGAGTACACTGGACAGGACTCGCCGGGAACTGTTGGTTGGTACTATAGCTATTGCCAGTTATCAATTCCAAGGTGACATGAGTACAGCTTAGTCCGCTGACTTGACACTGTCACTTCGCCTCGAGTGTGTTCCCACTGTACTTAGATTACTACCCTACCACGGCTCAAAGGAGTCGTGCAAACAGGTAGTAGTTGGGTGCAGTCCTGAAGCACTTAGAGGCAGTGACGGTTAGACAGGATTCGTCTCTCCCGGTATTGGGGGTTGACATCGCGCTGTGTCTAGGAGAGCCCTTACACGAGTAGTCCCTGGCCAGGGCAAGTGAGATATACTGGTAGGTTTCCAGTGCTATCTCAGGGTGTTTTGGGCTACACTCTGACACGACTTGTACCGCTATTAGGGGACTGACGTTTACCGCCCCCTAGGCCCGCCATGCGATGTATCTGACGAATAGACCGGACTGTACAGATATTGTCACATTCAGGCTCAGTAGGTGTTCAGATAGGTTTCACCTCGTCAGTCTTCTTGTCGGCATCTACCTGGGGACCGTTACGCACAGCTAGTGCCGCTTGAGGTCTGTGGTTAAACCCACTGCCAGCGTAGTGTCGAGTCTTTAGAGTCCCACACAGAAAGCTATTCTCCTTTAGGCAAAAGAGTAGAGGTCGCATGGTTTTGCGACAGGGTTCGGTCACATCCGTTCACTTGTGCACGTTCAGTGTCTGGACAGTTAACACTAGCGGGCTTTGGTTTAAGCCAGATCCTAGTGTACATTTTGGGATTGGTTTTATCACGTTTGTATTCGTGTTCCTCGGAACGCGGATGCGGGTGTGTATGCACAGTTGACAAAGAGACAGAGGCAGAGGATTCTTATTGGGGTTGTTGACTGTTGACTTTTGGCTAAACCCTAATGAGAATAAGAAATATAATTAAAAATAATATTAATTAAGTATTATAGTGACATGGTTGTTGAAGGGTTGACTTTGTTGACTTGTTGACTTTGTTGATCGGTTGACTAGGTTGTACTAGTTGACCATCATCATGACAATGGCTATCATTTCATGTCAAAGACTTTTACTTGCTTGTTTGTTTTTGCAAAATGAGTGCATGAAATGATATAGCCATTTTGACTTAAACCATCACACAATACTTGATTACTATTTTTGTTATGATGGTTTTGGATTATGAGAGCTTGGATGGCAAAAGACTTACTTATTCTCTCATTTCATTTCTCTCTCTTGCTTGAGCTCTCCCTCTTGCTCTTCCTCTTGCTCTCTCTCTAGTTCAAGGCAACACCCTCTCATGAGTTGAGAAACATTGCCTTAGAGATAAAAGAAAACCCAAATCACTTCTCTACTCATCCTAGTTCACAAGGTTTAGCAAACCAAGTGTTCTAATTTCTTCAAGTTCGAAGAAGAAGCCAAAGGTAGAAGCTTTCAGGTCGATCCATGTTCGGCGCAAGGAGACGACGAGCTGAGGCCGATCCGTACACCGGAAAGAGTTGAAGACGAAGGAGTTCAAGAAAGGTATAGCCCCCTAGCCTAGTAGGTAAAACTCTAGTTAGGTTGTTAGTTAGTTGTTTAACAAAGATCCGTATTTTGAGTCCATGTTACCACCTCTTGAAAAAACGTTTTTCACCAATTCCGCAACCCCGTAAGTACCGGGGAAGGGTAGCATGGACTTACAGTCCCGAATCACATGGAGGCAATGAGTGATAGGAGGGGATTCGTCTCTCCCGGTATAGGGAGTTGATGTTGCGCTGTGTTCGATTGGCTATAGCCGGAAATCCCTGGCCAGGGTTGCTGAGATTTCCTGGTAAGTGTTATCTGTAGTTTCTCAAATAGTTATAGACCTCATATCGACACGACTTATTGTCATGACCCAAGTTTGGCCCGTGACGGGCACTTAACCACGTAACGTCTACAGGCGTAATGCGACTAAGTGAACCGAAAACCCAGAAATCAAACCAGTAAAAGTATAGAGTGTTATAAGTTTTAAATGAAATGCACTTACTAACATGTTAAGAAATCTAAGTAAACAATCACCAAGATAGCAATATACGACGCTGTAGCGAAGATCAAGATCCACAAGTGGGAACATCACAGATAGAATAAACTGCAAAGTACAGTCGGCTCACAATAAGCACGACACCAGAAAACAAATAATATACATCATCGTCCTCATACTTTCTCTAAGTCAATACATACATGGTAGATGGAGAATACTAGATACAACAATATATATATCTGAAAGATAAACAGATACCGCGCAAAACCCACCTATCAGCAAAAGAGCTAGTACACCAACTATGGGGGTATCTATGTCAAAAGATGCAAAACGCAGCCTGCCGCGACTACTCCGAAGGGCAACCTGCAAACACTGTGGCACAACGGGGCTGAGTTGCCAACTCGTGAATAGAGATAACATATAAAGGTAATCGCGAGCATGCACGTACTGCGCTACTCTATCATATGCCAACAGATGATATCAATGCGTGATAAGCAGTATGTGCAATAATCAAGCAAGTGCTCTATCAGGTAATATAACTACAGGATGAGGTACAATAATAAATGCTGAGCATGGGCAATATAACATCTACACAGAATGTCAACGTGGAATATATAATCGGTGTCCATCAATGCACCCAGATCCCCCAAATAGCTCAGGCGCCGGCACTCTCATCGGCCCTCCAATCCTGTACATCTCTGGGAATCACGAGTGCCCAACATCGGCACCCAAATATCACAAATACTAGTGTCCAGAATCGACACGTAAATCCTCATCCATCGGGCCCCGTCAGTCCGGGTCAACCCACGGACTCCGTCTGCGGTATCGGCCCTCGGCCCCGGCAGTACGGATCACCCCGCATCCATCTATCGACTCTGATCAGTATCCTCCGGATAACTGTCAGGTCCAACCAATCACCGGTAGGTAGTAGTCCCTCTGCCAGGCTCACCGTCTTCTACACAGCGAAACCGTTCTCGCCCCGGGGTACCATACCGGGTCCACCATGTACCCGTAATCGGCCTCATCCAGCTCCTCGATTCGGGTTCACATATATCACTCTAGCACCGAGAAACACATGGTGGACGCACCGAAATATCATATCAAGGGAACCGGGTTTTTAAATGATTACATATTTGAAATAGCCATGGTTCCCAAATCCAGAAATCACAAGTAATCCAAACCAATATGCAAGTCAATGATCCGATGTGATATGTGCATCAAGTATGAATATCATGTCAAGTCACATAAGGATGAGCTACAACATAATGATCCGATGTGATATATGCATCAAGTATGAATATCATGTCAAGTCACATAAAGATGAGCTACAACATAATGATCCGATGTGATATATGCATCAAGTATGAATATCATGTCAAGTCACATAAAGATGAGCTACAACATAATGATCCGATGGAAATTCTACAGTGTGAGTGTCATGGCAATTACTAACGGTGTGTGTGTAACATGCAGGATAGTGCTCGTGCAACATGAACCGTTAGTAAGGGTGCGGTGTTCTATCAATTCTAGTTTATATACATACATTAGGGAATGTAGTATGCACTAAATAGTAGCCATGAACAGTCAATGTATGGAAATGTAGCTATAAGATCCTATCAGCCCCGACGTAGAACGCCATGCGGGCGATATCCTCGTAGATGTTAAATCTACTCACCGTAGTCTCTCGCTAGGTATAGCCGACGACTTGTTCCCCTCCTTCGCGGCGCCCGTCGCACTCGCCTGCGAATCCTATAATTTCACAATATATCACTCATAAGCTTAAAACCATACAAACACGACATTTAAAGTCAACTAGAAACCCGTGTCGCAAACCAAGAGCGCGTGTGCGCGATACGCTAAAACGTGTGATTACGCGCCTGAAGCCACTCTGACGCGTCGCGATACGCAGAAACCCCACACGTATCACGCGTGTCACGAAAGATTGAAAATACGGGAAATAGGGTATTCTACTCCAGATTTTGATACAGAACAGATATTATAAAAATATATATACCAAAATACTCCACATAGCAGCAGACTCCAATGGACCAAACCCCAACCCCCATCTCACCCATCTGGCCGCAAATTGCGGCCAGAACGATTATTCCGGCGGCCTCACTTGGGAATTGGGCTCTCAGGTTTTGTGTGTGCACTCAATACCCCCTGTGTATGCTACATTAATTCCAATTTCATTCTGAAAAGACCCGGGTAGCAGCAAATCCAACAGAACCCTATTTCTAGTTAAAAACCCCACTTTTGCACTAAATTGAAACTTTATGGTATTTTCCTGAAATCTGAAGCAAACCCAAGTCTAGAATCACACTAACAACTCATTACCAAGCTAATTGAGCCATAAAAATGCTAATTTTAACCTATCATCACTAAATCCCCTCAATACCACCAAACATGCACACAAAATATGATTTCTAGCTAAACTACTACAAGATATGGAAGAAGGGTGTTAAACAAGAGTTATATACCTTCAAAAGACCTTAAGAACACCAAAAGTTCCAGCTCCCTCTTCAAGTATGCAGATTTGCCTCCAAACACCTCAAAAACTCATTTTTCCTAAGGTTTTGTGAAGAAAAGGAGTGGTTTTTGTGTAGGATTTGTTTAGAGATCAAAGAGAAGTGAAAAGGAGAGGGAAAGGTTAAGAAAAGCTAGGGTTTTGCTGCTGAATTTCTGCTGGATTCAGAAATGAGGAGAAGAGAGAGAAGAGAGATAGAAAAAGGGGTCAAAAGTCAAGTTCTCACCTAACCACCATGCTTCATTTGTTTATTTGGATTTTAGAATTCTAAAAAGGGTTTTGTTTTGATTAAAGGGTGGGGAAATAACAAGGAAACATGCAAGGAAAGAATGGCTAACACTTTAACCTAGGTCAAGGAAAATTATGCTAAGTGTGCATGTGTGCACTGACACAAGAAATTTCCCAATTATGGTAAACACGACTAAATTATAACTAATAATCCTATATACACATATGAAATAACACTCTCAATCGCTAATTAACACGAAAAACATTCTAACGAAATTTCGAAGTGTTACAATCTACTCCCCTTAAAGAAATTCGGTCCCCGAATTTCAAAATCTAACTACACGTACCTTCAAAAAGGTGAGGATACCTCTTCCTCATCTCGCTCTCGGTCTCCCAAGTGACCTCCTCGCTGCTCTGACCATGCCAAAGCACCTTGACTGACGGTATGTCCTTCGATCTCAATTTCTTCACTTGTCGATCCAAAATGATCACCGGCTGCTCTACATAGGAAAGGTCACGCTCAAGCTGGATCGTCGGGTGCTGAATCGCATGCGAAGGATCATGAAGATATCTGCGGAGCATCGAAATGTGATATACGGGGTGCACGTCTGGAAAACTGGGCGGAAGGGCTAACCGATACGCAACCGCACCAACACGCTCGAGGATCTCGAAGGGGCCCACATATCTGGGACTAAGCTTCCCCTTCTTCCCAAACCTCATCACGTCTTTCATTAGGGAGACCCTCAAGAAAACATGATCACCAACAGAAAACTCAAGTCTGCGACGACGACGGTCTGCATAAGATCTATGTCTACTCTGGGCTGCTCTCATCCTACCGCGAATCAAATGGATCTTCGCGGTCGTCTCATCCACAATCTGCGGCCCTAAGATACTGCCCTCACTGAGCTCTGTCCAACAAGCAGGCAATCTGCATCTCCTCCCATAAAGAGCCTCAAACGGTGCCATCTGAATGGTCTCCTGGTAGCTGTTGTTGTAGGAGAACTCTACTAAGGGTAAATGATGAACCCAGCTAGCTCCAAAGTCTAAGACGCACGCTCTGAGCATGTCCTCGAGAGTCTGAATAGTCCGCTCTGACTGTCCATCGGTCTGCGGATGAAATGCTGTGCTGAAACTCAAACGAGTACCCAAGGCCTACTGAAATCTCTGCCCTAGCCGGCTGGTAAACCGGGTGCCTCTGTCGAACACGATACATGTCGGAACTCCGAGCAGTCGTACAATCTCGTCGATGTAAATCTGGGCATACTGAGCAAATCCGAAAGTCGTCTTCACCGGTAGGAAGTGAGCCGCTTTCGTCAAACGATCCACGATCACCCAGATGGAGTCATACCCTCGACTAGTCCTGGGTAGACCCACATTGAAGTCCATAGAAGTCTGCTCCCATTTCCACTCCGGAATGGTTAACGACTGTAGCTCTCCCGCGGCCTCTGGTGCTCAGCCTTGACTTGTTGACAAGTCAGGCATCTCGACACAAGATCTACGATGTCTCTCTTCATTCCGTACCACCAGTAAACACCTCTCATATCATGGTATATCTTGGTGGAACCGGGATGAACACTATATACCGATCGATGTGCCTCCTCAAGAATCTCACGCCGCAGTCCCTCAGCATCTGGTACGCACAGTCTAGCCCCAACAGTAGTATCCCCTGATCATCGGTCGCGAACTCGGGAAATCTGCCCTGTCCAATCTGTGCCCTGATCTCTGAACATCGGTCGTCACTGTGCTGTGTCTCATGTATACGGTCGAGCAACTGTGGGCGTGCACGAACATGCGCAATCTGTCCTCCGATCGGCGTAAACTCGAACTGTACCCGGCTGTCGCATATGATCTGCCAATCTGCCGACGACTACCTCTGTACCGCGCTCAAATAAGATAGACTACTCCCGGGTCTCCTGCTCAAAGCATCCGCCACTACATTTGCCCTGCTCGGGTGATACAAGATCTAACAATCGTAGTCCTTCACTAACTCCATCCATCGGCACTGTCTAAGGTTCAGGTCTCGCTGCTGGAATATATACTTTAAGCTCTTGTGGTCAATGAATATCTGGCATGACTCTCCATACAGATAATGTCGCCAGATCTTAAGTGCAAAGACCACTGCAGCCATCTCCAGATCATGAGTGGGGTAATTCTGTTCATGTTTCTTTAATTGCCGCGAAGCATACGTGATCACCCTGTCATGCTGCATCAAAACGCACCCTAGCCCCACTCGTGAAGTGTCACAGTAGACCACAAATCCGCCTGATCCTGAAGGCAATGATAGCACTGGTGTCGTAGTCAGTAGAGCCCGTAGCTGCTGGAAACTGTGCTCACACTCCTCCGTCCAATCGAAGCGAACTCCCTTCCGGGTCAACCCGGTCAAAGGTGTAGCAATGCGAGAGAAGTCCTGCACGAATCACCTGTAGTAGCCTACCAGCCCAAGAAAGCTGCGAACCTCCGTCACTGACGTGGGTCTAGGCCAACTCCGAACTGCCTCGATCTTCCTCGGGTCTACACATATACCATCTCGTGTAATCACGTGCCCCAAGATTTCTACGCTGTCTAGCCAGAAAGCACACCTTGAGAATTTGGCGAAAAGCTGATGCTCCCTCAAGGTCTGCAGTGTAATCCGCAGGTGCTGCTCGTGCTCCTCTCTACTACGAGAATACACCAAGATATCGTCATTGAATATTATGATGAACAGATCAAGATACGGCCGGAAAATATGGTTCATCAAGTCCATGAATGCTGCTGGCGCGTTTGTGAGTACGAATGACATCACCAAAAACTCATAATGGCCGTAGCGCGTGCGGAAAGCTGTCCTAGAAATGTCCTCCTGTCGAACCCGCAGCTGATGGTAGCCTGATCGCAAATCGATCCTCGAAAAGTATCCTGCCCCCTGAAGCTGTTCAAACAAATCGTCGATGCGTGGCAAAGGATACCTGTTCCGCACTGTCACCCTGTTCAGCTGGCGGTAGTCGATACACAAACGCATACTGTCGTCCTTCTTCTTGGCAAACATGACTGGAGCACCCCACGGAGAAACACTGGGTCGAATAAGTCCCTTATCCAGCAAATCTTGCAACTGACCTTTCAATTCTCTAAGTTCCGCCGGGGCCATCCGATAAGGCGGTACAGAAATAGGCCCCGTGCCAGGAACCAAATCAATACAGAAAGAAATGTCACGCTCGGGCGATAGCCCAGGAAGCTCGTCAGGGAACACATCAGGGAACTCGCTAACAACCGGAACCTGATCCAACGGAACCACATTAGCTCTAGTATCGTAAACATAGGCGAGAAATCCCTGACATCCCTTCCTCAAAAGCTGTCCCGCGTGAAAAGAAGAAATCACACTGTGAGGGGTGGCCCCACGGTCCCCCAACACAACAAAAACCGACTCGCCGGGAAAACAAAATCTAACTGTCTTCTCGCGGCAGTCACCAGAAGCATAGCACGTGGCTAACCAATCCATGCCCAAAAGAATGTCGAAGTCCAACATCTCAAGAAGGATCAAATCGACCGGCAACTCTCTCTCGCCAATACGGACGGTACAGGATCGGAACACGTGATTAGCGACAAACGACTCTCCCACGGGAGTAGTCACACCTAGCGGCTGATCAAGCAAACCGAACTCTCTACCCAAACTCGGCACAAAGTGTGTGGATACGTACGAGTACGTGGAAACATACGAGCACAAGGATCCGGATCAAACAATACGTGTGCAACAAAGGACATACTGAAAGAGTACCTGAAAGCTCTGCGTTGGACGCCCTCACGTCCCGATGAGTCGAAGTGAAAACTTGTGCCTGCCCTTCATCTGCGACTGACCGAACTCCTCCTCTGCTAACCTGACCCCTCTGCGCGAACCCTCCGTGTCCACGACGTCTCAGAATACGACCCTGACGTGGTGTGAAGGAACACTGCCTAATGAGGTGTTGAAGGCTCCCACATCGTAAACATCTACGCGCTGGCTGCCGTCCTCCCTGGGGATGAGAGCCAAACAACTGTCCTCGTCCTAAGCCTCTGCTCTGGGCTGGTACACCAATACGATTCCTCAACTATTCTGGAACTCTCACGGTCTCTGGAAGACGTGTCCCGTAAACTGGGGCTGCCTCCACCGGTGTTATGTAGGGGACGGAATACTGCATGATGATCGCAAGTAACAACTGGGTAACAGGGGTGACAACCACCTGTCGCTGCGCTCGAACGACCTCCTCCAATGAGCTCATCGCATGGCGCAAGCCCTGCATCTCTACCACTAGTCTAGCGATCTGAGCTGTCATAGGGGGAACAATCTGTCCTGGTACAACAGGAGTACTACTCGGATCAGTCCTCGTCTCAGATGAATCAACTCGAACCTCGGCTCTCACAGCCGCTCTCTGCACCCTCGTAGTCGTTGGCGGCATAATGGCTGAAAAGAAGGTAGGATTCGATGAGGATACAGAAATTGAATCGCAAGGATGTATACAATCATGAAGAAATTTCAATCAAAAAGTCCTAAGATCGCTTAGGCGGAGTACCGTGTCGTGAGTATGGTGATCAGTCGAAAATATTGTATATTTTAGCTGGCAATTCCCCTAACATTTGCATACATTTAGAAGTGTTCGGCATTCATATTCTACATAATAGCAAATCTGTCACAAAATATGAGATTGCATGTGTTAGACTTTTAAACCGACACTTTAAAGGAAATTAACCGCATTTCATGGCATCGCATCATTTCTGTATTTGCGCAACACTTGTCTTGAGTCTGTGCAGGAAAATACGGAAGAAAAGCAAAAGAGCTGATAAAAAATACGCCAACTAAATCATTTCAGATCTGGTAGCAATTAAGATGGAGAAATACAATTCAACATATAAAATAAAAGCCCAAAAGTGAGCCCAAGTTCAACCCAGAAGCTACAAGCCATAAGCCTCCAAGTGCGCCGCGGAACCGCGGCAGGAGATGGCTTGCGCCGCGGTTCCGCGGCGGTTCTGCCACGTCAGCCGTCAAATTTTGGGCATAATTCTTATGTCAAGGCCCACATTCCATAAATGTACTCCAAATTCCAGAACTCTCTCGAAGCGACTGCCAGATCAGCAAAGAAAATTAAGGAAGGCTAATCCTAATTAAGCTCCTAATTAATCCTCTTCTAGAAGCTCCTCCTAACTAATCACATCTAGAAGCTTCTCCCCTAACTAACTTTTGGAGGGAAATTTGAATTTCTTCAACAAACTTTTGGAGGGAAACTTAGAATTTGAAATCCTAGATCTAGGGTTAGTTATCTATAAATAGGAACCTAGACCTAGGGTTAGAGGTGGTTCATCATTAGCTAGTTCGCTAATCAATAACCATTGGTTCATTCTACACCATCTTCTTCCACAAGTCTCGTGACAAGGCTTGTGCGAAACCCTAACCCTAATTCCACTCCAAATCCAAGATATTGAGTACCAATCGAGCAAGAAGACTTCAACCTTTTAGGAGCCGAGCCGATCTTCAATCGGGCAAGTGATCCAAGCCGATCCGCGATCCACGGAGACGAGCGAAGCCAAGTCGACGATCAAGTTCTTCCTCTTGTAGTTCTTGAGCGAATGTAACTAAATTGTTGATATAAATAAAAGGTGAATTTCTTTAATCTTGCTTTCTTTTAATTCTTGCATCATGATTAGATCTCAATTTGTAATTGTTGTTCTTGTTGTGATGTGTGAGTAAAACTCCGCTCGTAAAGGAGTCGAGACGATTGTAGAATGATGATGTAACAAATCTTAATACGATTTTTAAGTCCTACGAGTTTTGTAAACCCTAGCAAGTTCAAGAATCGATGACCTAGTTTCGTAGCGATGCTTTCTTGATTGTGATCGCTCGAAATTAGGGATCTACGATCGTTTCTTGAATTTACTAGAGGCTAGAATGTGAATGATATCGACGAATGAACAAGGGATAAGATGAAACCCTAGTTTCACAAGAAATCCCTAATTCTCGTCGATCATCATCGATCTAGTATCAATTCATCGAAGGATAAGAATACGTAATTGTAAGATTACATCACATCTATAGATCCGATCGATTCCTACGAGCCTCATTTCGATTCTTGAGATTTGGTTTGGAAAAATCAACAAATTATCAATTCTTGATTCTATCTTTTAATGCTTTCTTAGATCTAGTTTTTTCTCATTCTTGAACTTCAAATATAAATATTGAATTGTTTTGTTTTCTTTTCATTAAAGTTTCAACTCATCTAATTCAAAAGACGAACGATTACACTTTCCCTGTGGACGATCCGCACTCACATAATAACTACATCCGACACCGTAGTTGATTGCGGTCAAATAATTTTTGGTTGTGATTTCTTTACCATTTCATACGACACATCGAGAATTTCTTTTCAATCAAATGGCGCCGTTGCCGGGGACTATTTGATTCGATTTATTACAATCACAGAAATTATTACAATCATATGGCGCGGAACATACGCACGCTACGCCACTCTGCTGCAGCTACCTACTCCATCATACCAGGGTCATCCTACACTCCGAAGGTAAAACCTACGCTCTGATGCCAACCTTGTCACGACCCAAGTTTGGCCCGTGACCGGCACTTAACCACGTAACGTCTACAGGCATAACGCGACTAAGTGAACCGAAAACCCAGAAATCAAACCAGTAAAAGTATAGAGTGTTATAAGTTTTAAATCAAATGCACTTACTAACATGTTAAGAAATCTAAGTAAACAATCACTAAGATAGCAATATACGACGCGGTAGCGAAGATCAAGGTCCACATGTGGGAACATCACAGATAGAATAAACTGCAAAGTACAGTCGGCTCACAACAAGCACGACACCAGAAAACAAATAATATACATCATCGTCCTCACACTGTCTCTAAGTAAAATACATACATGGTAGATGGAGAATACTAGATACAACAATATACATAACTGAAAGATAAACAGATACCGCGCAAAACCCACCTATCAGCAAAAGAGCTAGTACACCAATTATGGGGGTATCTGTGTCAAAAGATGCAAAACGCAGCCTGCCGCGACTACTCCGAAGGGCAACCTGCAAACACTGTGGCACAACGGGGGTGAGTTGCCAACTCGTGAATAGAGATAATATATAAAGGTAATCGCGAGCATGCATGTACTGCGCTACTATATCATATGCCAACAGATGATATCAATGCGTGATAAGTAGTATGTGCAATAATCATGCAAGTGCTCTATCAGGTAATATAACTACAGGATGAGGTACAATAATAAATGCTGAGCATGGGCAATATAACATCTACATGGAATCTCAACGTGGAATATATAATCGGTGTCCATCAATGCACCCAGATCCCCAAATAGCTCAGGCGCCGGCACTCTCATCGGCCCTCCAATCCTGTACATCTCTGGGAATCACGAGTGCCCAACATCGGCACCAAAATATCACAAATACTCGTGTCCAGCATCGACACGCAAATCCTCATCCATCGGGCTCCGTCAGTCCGGGTCAGCCCACGGGCTCCGTCTGTGGTATCGGCCCTCGGCCCCGGCAATACGGATCATCCCGCATCCATCTATCGATTATGATCAGTATCCTTCGGATAACTGTCAGGTCCATCCAATCACCGGTAGGTAGTAGTCCCTCTGCCAGGCTCAACGTTGTCACGACCCGCAGGGTACGGAACGTGACTGGCACTTAAGTTTACGAAACGTCTCAAGACGTCCGTAAAATAAGTAAGCCAAAGCCCAGAAAACCAAAACCAAATAAGCAAAAGAGTGAAGAGAACCCAATCAATTGAAAACGAGTTTATCAAATAAGTCATATAAAAACGTTTTTAAAAACAATATCAATTTTTCCGAAAATTTCGGCAGAGTCTCCTTTGTAAATACTGGCCCTCAAAATGGGTACAACAAGAATATATATGAATCCAACAAATAAGGCATCCCCAAGCGGGAGCTAGCACTTCGCCACAAGGCGGTGACAAATCGCACGCAATATAAAGCAACAACATGCGAAATAATCATAAGGAAGCATGAGAAAAACAGCATGTCGACTCAAGTGAGCTCGACCGCAAAATACAGCATAAAAAGTCCACAAATCTCACAGTCTCATCTCTAGGTCAATATACAATAATACTGGTAGATACAGTAGATGGAGAACACTAGATACAAGGAATATACGAGGTGGTACAAAATAATAATATAACCCACCTAAGAGCAAAAGCTCGAGTCCAGGTAAAAGAGGCAAAAGAAGCAAGTGCGCCCGCCGCTACTGTACTGACGGAGCGGACCTGCAAAATGCTGTGGCACAACGGGGGTGAGTTGCCAACTCGTGAGTAATAAATAACATCTACACGGGCTATTGAATGCATGCACACAAGCATCCTAGCATCTAAAATACAGGTAAGGCAGGACATAATAGTAGGTATGTATGCAATATGAATATACTAGCAGGTATGAATACAATGCGAATCAACTCATGATCTGAATGTGTAAGTATAAGAATCATGTTTTTCCTTTAGGAATCTCGTTTGAAATACCAGCACAATACCAATAGAATCAACAAGAACCTGTGTCCAGCAACGACACCTCAAAACTATAACAAATCTCATATATCCATGTCATAATATCTCTGGCCTCAACCATCCGGCTGACCCATCTCAATATCAATATCTCATCATCTCGCGGCCACGGTCGGTATCCTCTGGATATCCGCCGTCCCAAACAGTCACCGGTAGGTAATCCGTCCCCTGCCAGGCTCATCGTCAGCAACACGAGCTTCTTGCCCCGGAGTATCCTACCGGGCCCACCATGTACCCGAGACGGTTCATCCAACTCCTCGAAACGGGTCTCGAAAACTACAGCAAACTCATGGTGGACGACACTTACATCACTAGAAAACCGCAATTTACATATTTTAAAAATATAATAAGTTTAGAAATTTTGCGGCTTTCCCCCGAAATCCAGAAATATCATAAAATCTTAAGAAATCCTCATAAGTGCATATGTCAATGATAATGAATGCATATGTTATCAATAATCAAGTTGCGATGTGTGATTAGTAGATTAGGTATGAAAAATAATATGATGAAGTACATGCACATGAATAGCAATCCTACGATTTCATTTTAAGGAATTAAAGCAATAGCGCAAGTTTAAGTATCAATTAGTAAAAGGTTTCAATTTAAAGGTTATCTAGTGTGGTGGCATGGCAATTACCAGGGTGTGTGTGTAAGCATGAATAGTGCTCGTGCTGCATATAAAAACCCTAGCAATGGTGCAAGTGTCCTATAGAATGGGTTCGTATATGTATGTCAATATAAGGCATGAATGTAGCAAATAATCATACAAGTATTACACCCCTAATTACTAACATTACTAAGAATCTTTTTAAGCTACTAAAACTATCGGGTGACTTGCGCCATCCAACGATAGTCCCCCGTAGATGTTACATCTACTCACCGGAATCCCTAGCTAGTCACGTCCAATCACTGCTTTCCCCTTTCGTGCCGCGTCTGACGTCTCCGCGACCGAACCTGGAATTTACATCAATACCAAACATAAGGTCACATATCAAGAACGACGCAAAACCCAAACGAAAATACTAACGTTCACAAGCTAGGTACAACGTGCACAAGGTGCGCGGAACACACGCGAAAATCGCAAAACTAACTAGAATCGTCGTTTTGGTCGCCCGGAAAAACTAAAACCCGAACACTCAAAAATCCGCACTCACACATCCTAAAAGTCATACGATACGCCAAAAATATCATCAAGATATCGCAAATAATTCATCACAATATTTTATAACAAAACTAGCAAGCACAAACATTCCAAAAATCGGCGCAACATCGCCGTTTTGCGACAAAAAGGACTACCACCTAGCATAACATCCAACCATAACTAGTTAATCACAATCACTTTGATTAAAACACATTACAAAGCTTCAAATCCTATGTCTCCATAAACAACCCTTTTCTTGATTTTTATAACCACCAATTTAAATCCAATTTCACACTTGAAAAACCTAAATTAACACAAATCGAAGCCCACGTAAACAAAGTAATCTCTCAATTTAGGTTTGTATAAAACTAGATAACAAGATAACTTAATTAACTAATCAATGGTGCTAAAAAAAACCTAGTTTAAACAAACTACTCTCTTAAAAAAAAAGATTAGAAACTAACACTAAATTTAACACTAAACAAATTTCAAGGTTCTAGTTTAGCACACTTAAGCTACAATTTAACCATTTGATTAGAAATTATACCTCAAAAGATCAATCCTAAGCTTGCTCAAGCCTCCCAAGACACCTCCTTTCTCCTTGATTTGAACCAAATTAGGTTGGAGAAGAGATGGAATATGGTTTTGTGTTGAATTTGTGAAGGAAATTGTGGATTTTGTTGAATTTTTGAGATGAAAATGAAGCAAAAGAGAAGAAGAAATGGGGAAAATATTTGGGGCTGTTGGTGCAGGATTTTCTGCTGAGAGGAGAGGGATGGGGGATGTGAAGGGATGGTGTAAAAGTCTAAGTCAGAGCCCCCCCCCCAAAAATACCATAATACCCCCACCCATTACTACATTTTAAACCCTTTTTAAACAATTTAAAAGGAGTTGAAGAATACAATTTGGAGGGGGGGGAAATGTGCTGCAGTAGGAGGTGGGGCCGGCCAAGGGAGTGAGGGAAGGGTGAATGGGGTTTTACAAAAGAAATTTTATGCAAAAAGACCCCCTGCAAGTCCAAAATTGCAAGTTTTAGCTTAAATTCCATAAATTTCGTTTTCCATAATAAAAATTAGTTAAAACATAAAATAAATTACTAAAAATTTATGTTACAACTAGATTTTAATTAACATGATTTTAAAACTTAAATTTATCCCATTTAAATTTGTATTTATCGCTAATTTAATGTATTTTCTTACCGGCTTAAAATAATATTGAAAATTGAAAAATTAGGGAAAATTTTTAAACGACCAGAATTTCATAATTAACTCATTTGCTACTAAAAACTAGCAATTACCTATCCAAATTAGGTATAATTAGTCCTAATCTGCAAAATAACAAAAAAGACGATTTACGGAAAAATACCACATTTTCAACGATTTTCGGGAAAACACCAAAACGACATTTCAAGGCGTTACAATCTTCCCCCCTTAAAGAAATTCGGTCCCCGAATTTAAAAATATAACTACGCGTACCTTCAAAGAGATGGGGATATTTCTTCCTCATCTCGCCCTCGGTCTCCCAGGTAACCTCCTCGCTGCTCGGGCTACGCCAAAGGACCTTGACGGTTGGTATAATCTTCGATCTCAACTTCTTCACCTGCCGATCCAGGATGGCCACCGGCTACTCTGCAAACGAAAGGTCGCGCTCCAGCTGGGCTGTCGGGTGCTGAATCGCATGTGAAGGGTCGTGAAGGTACTTGCTGAGCATCGAAACATGGAAGACGGGGTGAACAACGAGAAAGCTGGGTGGAAGAGCCAAACGATATGCAACTGCGCCGACACGCTCGAGAATCTCGAAGGGACCTACGAATCTAGGGCTAAGCTTTCCTTTTTGCCCAAATCGCATCATGCCCTTCATCGGAGAAACCCTCAGAAAAACATGGTCGCCAACTGCGAACTCTAATCTGTGACGGCGCCTGTCTGCATACGATTTCTGCCTGCTTTGAGCCGCTCTCATCCGGTCTCGGATCAACTGTATCTTCTCTGTCGTCTTCTCAACAAGCTGCGGCCCCAAAATACTGCTCTCGCTGAGCTCTGTCCAACAGACGGGCGATCTGCATCTCCTCCCATACAATGCCTCGAAAGTTGCCATCTGAATAGTATCCTGGAAGCTGTTGTTGTAGGAGAACTCCACTAGAGGTAAATGACGATCCCAGCTACCGCCGAAGTCTAAAACGCACGCTCTGAGCATGTCCTCGAGAGTATGAATGGTCCGCTCTGACTGTCCGTCGGTCTGCGGATGAAACGCTGTGCTGAAGCTCAAACAAGTGCCCAAAGCCTCCTGAAGTCTCTGCCAAAGTCGGCTGGTGAACTGGGTGCCTCGATCTGACACGATACAAGTCGGTACGCCATGCAATCGCACGATCTCGTCGATGTAAAGCTGGGCATACTGAGCGAAGCTGAAAGTCGTCTTCACTGGCAGGAAGTGAGCCGCTTTCGTCAATCGATCTACGATCACCCAGATGGAGTCATACCCTCGACTGGTCCTGGGTAGACCCACAACGAAATCCATCGAAATCTGCTCCTATTTCCACTCCGGAATGGGTAACGGCTGTAGCTCTCCTGCGGGCCTCTGGTGCTCGGCCTTGACTTGCTGACAAGTCAGGCATCTCGATACAAACTCCGCAATGTCCCTCTTCATCCCGTCCCACCAGTAGGTCTCTCTCATATCATGGTACATCTTGGTGGAACCGGGGTGGACACTATACACTGATCGGTGTGCCTCCTCAAGAATGTCGCGCCGCAATCCATCAGCATCTAGTACGCACAGTCTAGATCCATAGCGTAAAATCCCCTGATCGTCAATCACGAACTCGGAAAATCTGCTCTGTCCCATCTGTGCCATGATCTCTGAGCAACGGTCGTCTCTGCGCTGTGCCTCATATATACGGTCAAGAAACTGTGGGCGTGCACGAACATGCGCGAGCTGTCCCCCTGTCTGAGTGAACTCGAACTCAACTCGGCTGTCGCATAACATCTGCCAATCTGCTGACGACCGCCTCTGCACTGTACGCAAATAGGATAGACTACCCCCGGGCCTCCTACTCAATGCATCTGCCACCACATTCGCCTTGCCTGGGTGATATAAGATCTTGCAGTCGTAGTCTTTCACCAACTCCATCCAACGCTGCTGTCTGAGGTTCAGGTCTCGCTGCTGAAATATGTATTTTAAGCTCTTGTGGTCTGTGAATATTTGGCACGACTCTCCATATAGGTAATGTCGCCAAATCTTCAGTGCAAAGACCACTGCAGCCATCTCCAAATCGTTAGTGGGGTAGTTCTGTTCATGCTTCTTCAACTGCCGAGAAGCATAAGCGATCACCCGGCCATGCTGCATCAGTACGCATCCTAACCCCACTCGCGAAGCATCACAGTAGACCACAAATCCGCCTGATCCCGAAGGCAAAGATAATACCGGCGCCGTAGTCAAACAAGTCCGTAGCTGCTGAAAACTGCGCTCGCACTCCTCTGTCCAAACGAAAGGAATTCCCTTCCGGGTCAAACCGGTCAAAGGTGCAGCTATACGGGAGAAGTCCTGAACAAAACGCCTGTAGTAGCCTGCCAGGCCTAGAAAACTATGGATCTCAGTAACCGATGTAGGTCGGGGCCACTGCTGAACAGCCTCAATCTTCTTCGGGTCCACACATATGCCGTCTCTCGTAACCACGTGACCCAAGAATCCGACGCTGTCCAGCCAGAATGCACACTTGGAGAACTTTGCGAACAGCTGGTGCTCCCTCAGAGTCTGTAATGTAATCTGCAAGTGCTGCTCGTGCTCCTCTCTGCTCCGGGAGTACACCAAGATATCGTTGATAAACACGATGATGAACAAGTCAAGATACGGCCTGAATGTACGGTTCATCAAATCCATGAATGCTGCTGGGGCGTTGGTGAGTCCGAACGACATCACCAAAAACTCGTAGTGGCCGTAGCGCGTGCGGAAAGCTGTCCTCGGTATATCCTCCTGTCGAACTTGCAGCTGATGGTATCCTGATCGCAAGTCGATCCTCCAAAAATACCCGGCACCCTGAAGCTGGTCGAACAAATCATCAATGCGTGGCAACGGATATCTGTTCCGAACGGTAACTTTGTTCAGCTGGCGGTAGTCGATACATAAGCGCAAACTTCCATCCTTCTTCTTGACAAACAGGACCGGAGCACCCCACGGAGAAACACTAGGTCGAATAAGCCCCTTATCTAACAAATCCTGCAACTGATCCTTCATCTCTCGAAGCTCTGCCGGGGCCATCCGATAAGGCGGTATAGAAATAGGCCACGAGCCGGGAATCAAATCAATGCAGAACTCAACATCGCGCTCAGGCGGTAGCCCAGGTAGCTCATCAGGGAAAACATCAGGGAACTCACAAACAACCGGGACCCGGTCCAACGGAACCTCTGCAGCTCGAGTATCACAAATATACGCTAAGAATCCCTGACATCCCTTCCGTAAGAGCTGACCAGCGCGAAGAGACGAAATCAAGCTGGGAAGGGTGACGCTGCGGTCTCCCTGAATAACAAGGACTGCCTCTACCGGAAAGCTAAATATGACTGCCTTCTCACGGCAGTCCACCGAAGAATAACAGGTGGCTAGCCAATCCATGCCCAGAAGCACATCAAAGTCCAACATATCGAGGAGAATCAAATCAACTGATGAATCCCTCTCCCCGATACGAACGGAACACAAACGAAATACAAAACGAGCGACAAACGACTCGCCTACCAGAGTAACAACAACAAGCGAATGATCTAACGACGTCGACTCATGTCCCAATATCAGTGCAAAGTGTGTAGAGACGTACGAATGTGTGGAACCTGGGTCAAATAATAACCGTGCGTCGAAAGAGCAAACTGGCAAGGTACCTGTCACAACGGCATTGGATGCCTGCGCATCCTGCGGTGTCAAAGCAAATACTCGGGCCTGTCCTCCACCGATAGCGGGCTGACCTCGACCTCGGCCTCTGCCTCTTCGTCCTCTCTGAACAGGACCGCCGCGTCCACGGCCTCTGTGTGCACCTAACTGGCGTGGAGCATCGCCTGTGGTAGGAAGTAGGGCTCTCTGAGGAGGGGGTGGTGATGGTGGTAGGGTCATATGCGGAACTGTCGCTGCTCCCTATCGTCTCGCCGGACAGTCTCTGACAAGATGGTGCAGACTCCCGCACCCAAAACACGCTGGCGACGGCCGCTGTCCCTGGGGATAAGAACCATATAACTGCCCCCGTCCAAATCCTCTGCCAGGCCTATCTCTCGGAAATAATCTGGCGCGCTTCCTCTGAGATGGTACATCGGTGCGAATCCTCTTCGGCCCAGAAACGGCCGAAGTCTGTGATATGCGTGCCTCTATCCGTAATGCCGTATCCATAGCAGCTGAATAAGTGTCGTAGTGCTGGGCGCCAATGGCAAGACATAGCTGGGCATCAAGTCCCTGTACGAACCTCTTCACCATCTTCTCTTCGGTATCCACCCAATACGGAGCATATCGGGATAACTGTGTAAACTGGATGTCATACTCAGACACCGTCATCCCAGGTGTCTTGACTAAGTCCTCGAAGCTACGAGCTCTGGCGTCACGAACGCTCTCTGGGAGGAAACGAGCTAGAAAGACCGCTGTAAACTCAGCCCAAGTCATAGGCGGTAGTCCTGCAGCTCGACCTCTCAAGACTGACTCCCACCATGTCTGCGCGAGACCCTCTAGTCGGAAACTCGCAAGCTCCACCCATCGATCATCCGAACATCTCAGCGAACGGCAGATCCTGGCTAAACTGTTAAGGAACGTCTGTGGGTCCTCCGCTGCCTCGGTGCCGGTGAATACTGGAGGTCTCAGCCTCATGAAATCCTGTAGTGAAACCGGGATGGTCACAGCGGTAGTAGTAGGAGCAGGTATCATAGCAGTCTGGGATGTGGTAGGTGCGTCATACGGCCTCGGTGTACGACTGGCTGCAACTAGGGATCCTACCATCTGATGTAGCTCCTGCATGCCCCCCATCATCTGTCGCAACTCCTCCATACCAGTCTCGAGCCTATCCATACGGCCTGGGGAAGGTGGATCGGTCTGTCCCTGCGGAGTAGGCATACCACCCTGCTCAGTACTAGTCTCGGACGAGCCAGCTCGAATCTCGTCTCGGGCGGCAGCCCTCTGTGCCCTCGTAGCCTTCGGCGGCATAGTGGCTGTTACAGGAAAACGGATAGTAAGAATAGTGCAATAGGATCATAGGATACACGGAATTGAAGAAGGAATTTCAAGCAAGTATATCCTAAAGTCACTTAGGCGGAGTACCGTATCGCAAGTATGCCGCGGACATACACACGCTACGTTACCTTACTTAAGTCACTTACTCCATCTACCAAGGGTCATCCTACACTCAAAAAGGTAAAACCTATCGCTCTGATACCAACTTTGTCATGACCCGTAGGGTACGGAACGTGACTGGCACTTAAGTTTACGAAACGTCTCAAGACGTCCGTAAAATAAGTAAGCCAAAGCCCAGAAAACCAAAACCAAATAAGCAAAAGAGTGAAGAGAACCCAATCAATTGAAAACGAGTTTATCAAATAAGTCATATAAAAACGTTTTTAAAAACAATATCAATTTTTCCGAAAATTTCGGCAGAGTCTCCTTTGTAAATACTGCCCCTCAAAATGGGTACAACAAGAATATATATGAATCCAACAAATAAGGCATCCCAAAGCGGGAGCTAGCTCTTCGCCACAAGGCGGTCACAAATCCCACGCAATATAAAGCAATAACATGCGAAATAATCATAAGGAAGCATGAGAAAAACATCATGTCGACTCAAGTGAGCTCGACCCCAAAATACAGCATAAAAAGTCCACAAATCTCACAGTCTCATCTCTAGGTCAATATAAAACAATACTGGTAGATACAGTAGATGGAGTACAGTAGATACAAGGAATATACGAGGTGGTACAAAATAATAATATAACCCACCTAAGAGCAAAACCTCGAGTCCAAGCAAAAGAGGCAAAAGAAGCAAGTGCGCCCACCGCTACTGTACTGACGGAGCGGACCTGCAAAAGGCTGTGGCACAACGGGGGTGAGTTGCCAACTCGTGAGTAATAAATAACATCTACACAGGCTATCGAATGCATGCACACAAGCATCCAAGCATCTAAAATACAGGTAAGGCAGGACATAATAGTAGGTATGTATGCAATATGAATATACTAGCAGGTATGAATACAATGCGAATCAACTCATGATCTGAATGTGTAAGTATAAGAATCATGTTTTTCCTTTAGGAATCTCTTTTGAAATACCAGCACAATACCAATAGAATCAATAAGAACCTGTGTCCAGCAACGACACCTCAATACTATCACAAATCTCATATATCCATGTCATAATATCTCTGGCCTCAGCCATCAGGCTGACCCATCTCAATATCAATATCTCATCATCTCGCGGCCACAGTCGGTATCCTCTGGATATCCGCCGTCCCAAACAGTCACCGGTAGGTAATCCGTCCCCTGCCAGGCTCATCGTCAGCAACACGAGCTTCTTGCCCCGGGGTACCCTACCGGGCCCACCATGTACCCGAGACGGTTCATCCAACTCCTCGAAACGGGTCTCGAAAACCACAGCAAACTCATGGTGGACGACACTTACATCATTAGAAAACCGCAATTTACATATTTTAAAAATATAATAAGTTTAGAAATTTTGCGGCTTTCCCCCGAAATCCAGAAATATCATAAAATCTTAAGAAATCCTCATAAGTGCATATGTCAATGATAATGAATGCATATGGTATCAATAATCAAGTTGCGATGTGTGATTAATAGATTAGGCATGAACAAATAATATGATGAAGTACATGCACATGACTAACAATCCTACGATTTCATTTTAAGGAATTAAAGCAATAGCGCAAGTTTAAGTATCAATTAGTAAAAGGTTTCAATTTAAAGGTTATCTAGTGTGGTGGCATGGCAATTACCAGGGTGTGTGTGTAAGCATGAATAATGCTCATGCTGCATATAAAAACCCTGGCAATGGTGCAGGTGTCCTATAGAATGGGTTCGTATATGTTTGTCAATATAAGGCATGAATGTAGCAAATAATCATACAAGTATTACACCCCTAATTACTAACATTAATAAGAATCTTTTTAAGCTACTAAAACTATCGGGCGACTTGCGCCATCCAACGATAGTCCCCCGTAGATGTTACATCTACTCACCGGAATCCCTAGCTAGTCACGTCCAATCACCGCTTTCCCCTTTCGTGCCGCGTCTGACATCTCCGCGACCGAACCTGGAATTTACATCAATACCAAACATAAGGTCACATATAAAGAACGACGCAAAACCCAAACGAAAATACTAACGTTCACAAGCTAGGTACAACGTGCACAAGGTGCGCGGAACACACGCGAAAATCGCAAAACTAACTAGAATCGTCGATTTGGTCGCCCGGAAAAACTAAAACCCGAACACTCAAAAATCCACACTCACACATCCTAAAAGTCATAGGATACGCCAAAAATATCATCAAGATATCGCAAATAATTCATCATAATATTTTATAACAAAACTAGCAAGCACAAACATTCTAAAAATCGGCTCAACATCGCCGTTTTGCGACAAAAAGGACTACCGCCTAGCATAACATCCAACCACAACTAGTTAATCACAATCACTTTGATTAAAACACATTACAAAGCTTTAAATCCTATGTCTCTATAAACAACCCTTTTCTTGATTTTTATAACCACCAATTTAAATCCAATTTCACACTTGAAAAACCTAAATTAACACAAATCGAAGCCCACGTAAACAAAGTAATCTCTCAATTTAGGTTTGTATAAAACTAGATAACAAGATAACTTAATTAACTAATCAATGGTGCTAAAAAAAAACCTAGTTTAAACAAACTACTCTCTTAAAAAAAAAGATTAGAAACTAACACTAAATTTAACACTAAACAAATTTCAAGGTTCTAGTTTAGCACACTTAAGCTACAATTTAACCATTTGATTAGAAATTATACCTCAAAAGATCAATCCTAAGCTTGCTCAAGCCTCCCAAGACACCTCCTTTCTACTTGATTTGAACCAAATTAGGTTGGAGAAGAGATGGAATATGGTTTTGTGTTGAATTTGTGAAGGAAATTGTGGATTTTGTTGGATTTTTGAGATGAAAATGAAGCAAAAGAGAAGAAGAAATGGGGAAAATATTTGGGGCTGTTGGTGCAGGATTTTCTGCTGAGATGAGAGGGATGGGGGATGTGAAGGGATGGTGTAAAAGTCTAAGTCAAAGCCCCCCTCAAAAATACCATAATACCCCCACCCATTACTATATTTTAAACCCTTTTTAAACAATTTAAAAGGAGTTGAAGAATACAATTTGGAGGGGGGGGGGAATGTGCTGCAGTAGGAGGTGGGGCCGGCCAAGGGAGTGAGGGAAGGGTAAATGGGGTTTTACAAAAGAAATTTTATGCAAAAAGACCCCCTGCAAGTCCAAAATTGCAAGTTTTAGCTTAAATTCCATAAATTTCGTTTTCCATAATAAAAATTAGTTAAAACTTAAAATAAATTACTAAAAATTTATGTTACAACTAGATTTTAATTAACATGCTTTTAAAGCTTAAATTTAGCCCATTTAAATTTGTATTTATCGCTAATTTAATGTATATTCTTACCGGCTTAAAATAATATTAAAAAATTGAAAAATTAGGGAAAATTTTTAAACGACCAGAATTTCATAATTAACTCATTTGCTACTAAAAACTTGCAATTACCTATCCAAATTAGGTATAATTAGTCCTAAACTGCAAAATAACAAAAAAGACGATTTACGGAAAAATACCACATTTTCAACGATTTTCGGGAAAACACCAAAACGACATTTCAAGGCGTTACAACCGTCTACTACACAGCGAAACCATTCTCTCCCTGGGGTACCATACCGGGTCCACCATGTACCCGTAATCGGCCTCATCCAGCTCCTCGATTCGAGTTCACATATATCACTCTAGCACCGATGAAACATATGGTGGATGCACCGAAATATCATATCAAGAGAACCGGGTTTTTAAATGATTACATATTTAAAATAGCCACGGTTCCTAAATCCAGAAATCACAAGTAATCCAAACCAATATGCAAGTCAATGATCCGATGTGATATGTGCATTAAGTATGAATATCATGTCAAGTCACATAAAGATGAGCTACAACATAATGATCCGTGATATATGCATCAAGTATGAATATCATGTCAAGTCACATAAAGAAGAACTACAACATAATGATCCGATGTGATATATGCATAAGTATGAATATCATGTCAAGTCATATAAAGATGAACTACAACATAATGATCCGATGTGATATATGCATCAAGTATGAATATCATGTCATGTCACATAAAGATAAGCTACAACATAATGATCCGATGGAAATTCTACAGTGTGAGTGTTATGGCAATTACTAACGGTGTGTGTGTAACATGCAGGATAGTGCTCGTGCAACATGAACCGTTACTATGGGTGCGGTGTTCTATCAATTCTAGTTTATATACATACATCAGGGAATGTAGTATGCACTAAATAGTAGCCATGAACAGTCAATGTATGGAAATGTAACTATAAGATCCTATCAGCCCTGACGTAGAACGCCATGCGGGCGATATCCCCGTAGATGTTAAATCTACTCACCGTAGTCTCTCGCTAGGTATAGCCGACGACTTGTTCCCCTCCTTCGCGGCGCCCGTCGCACTCGCCTGCGAATCCTATAATTTCACAATATATCACTCATAAGCTCAAAACCGTACAAACATGACATTTAAAGTCAACTAGAAACCCGTGTCGCAAACCAAGAGCGCGTGTGCGCGATACGCTAAAACATGTGATTACGCGCCTGAAGCCACTCCGACGCGTCGCGATACGCAGAAACCCCAAACCCACACACACGTATCACGCGTGTCGCGAAAGATTGAAAATACGGGAAATAGGGTATTCTACTCCAGATTTTGATACAGAACAGATATTATAAAAATATATATACCAAAATACTCCACATAGCAGTAGACTCCAGTGGACCAAACCCCAACCCCCATCTCACCCATCTATCCGCAAATTGCGGCCAGAACGATTATTCCGGCGGCCTCACTTGGGAATTGGGCTCCCAGGTTTGGTGTGTGCACTCAATACCCCCTGTGTATGCTATAGTAATTCCAATTTCATTCTGAAATGACCCGGGTAGCAGCAGATCCAACAGAACCCTATTTCTAGTTTAAAACCCCACTTTTGCACTAAATTGAAACTTTTTGGTATTTTCCTGAAATCTGAAGCAAACCCAAGTCTAGAATCACACTAACAACTCATTACCAAGCTAATTGAGCCATAAAAATGCTAATTTTAACCTATCATCACTAAATCCCCTCAATACCACCAAACATGCACACAAAATATGATTTCTAGCTAAACTACTACAAGATATGGAAGAAGGGTGTTAAACAAGAGTTATATACCTTCAAAAGACCCTAAGAACACCAAAAGTTCCAGCTCCCTCTTCAAGTATGCAGATTTGCCTCCAAACACCTCAAAAACTCATTTTTCCTAAGGTTTTGTGAAGGAAAAAAGTGGTTTTTGTGTAGGATTTGTGTAGAGATCAAAGAGAAGTGAAAAGGAGAGGGAAAGGTGAAGAAAAGCTAGGGTTTTGCTGCTGAATTTCTGCTGGATTCAGAAATGAGGAGAAGAGAGAGAAGAGAGAAAGAAAAAGGGGTCAAAAGTCAAGTTCTCACCTAACCACCATACTACATTTGTTTATTTGGATTTTAGAATTCTAAAAAGGGTTTTGTTTTGATTAAATGGTGGGGAATTAATAAGGAAACATGCACGGAAAGAATGGCTAACACTTTAACCTAGGTCAAGGAAAATTATGCTAAGTGTGCATGTGTGCACTAACACAAGAAATTTCCCAATTAGGATAAACACGACTAAATTGTAATCAAAAATCCCATGTACACATATGAAATAACACTCTCAATCGCTAATTAACACGAAAAACATTCTAACGAAATTTCAAAGTGTTACACTTATCGAGCTACTGGGGTCTGACGTTTACCACCCCTAGGCGAGATATGCGACATATTAGACGACGAGACCGGACTGTACGGGAGTGTTACTGATTGGATTCACAGGAGAATGTACAGGCTTGCTTGTTGATCTTCTGAGCGATCAATACCTGGGTAGCTGTTACGTTTAGCTGACGGCTTGCAGCTTGTGGGTGTTTGATATGATCATCACTTACTGCCGGCGTATTGACAATTCTTTAGAGTCCAACACAGAGGTTTCTTGGCTCAGGCAAAATGGAGTAGGAGCACATATGTGATATGTGCGGGTCCGAGGATAATGCGGTATATGATACCGTATTGGATTCTCACGATATTATATATCGGCCGGGTATATGTGATATAGCCGGGTCATCGTATTAGTCGGTTATATGCGATATAGCCGGATTGTCGAATCAAGTGTTGATTCGATAATTTAATGTATAATAATATATATGATATATTAAATTACATTAACTAATATTAGCTCACTAAAGATTCATTTTCTCACGGGATAATACATTGATATATATGCGATATATGTTAATTGTATTATTTTCTATTGTTACAAAAAATATTGTATATGTGATATATAATATTGTAACATGTTAGGGTTACAAATTTAACAATGATTTAGTGTTTAAACTTGGTTAGGGTTTAGATTAGGGTTAGCTTTTGCATGAAGCTTCCATGAAGCTTCATGAAGCTTTGACTTTGTGTTTTGCTTGATATTTTGTGAAGATATTATGTTAACCCAATCCAAACCATTAACTCTAGTTAACTCTCTACAAGGGTTAACTCCTTCATGCTTAACCCTTGGTTAGATTTGTAACCACTACAATAATTCATTATTCATCACAAAAGGATTCTTCATCTTCTTCCTTGAGTTCTTCATAGAAAAAGCTTTCTAGCTTTTTCAAGGTGATGAAAAATGAGTGAGTAAATGAAAATAAAAGAGAGCAAAAATCCTGCTTCATCATCCTCATCTACCATTGCCATTTAGATGAGGGTGTTCACATCATTTTATGAGTGTTAGCTTGTGTTAATGAAACTTCAAGATAGATCATCTTTGTTATCGAAGATTGGAAGCAAGACTGCATCTTTCTATTCGTGAAGCCTCTCGAGAGTCCGGAACACGATGATCGCAGCGAAAGGACCTCAACATGGAGCTTAAGAAGTGAAGAATCGGATCTACAAAGGTTGTAATCCCTCTCACTTAGTGTTAAAGAGTTTAACATGTTCGTTTGCCTAAACCCTAGTTTAAAGATCCGGCTTTGGGTTGTTCGGCACGGCTAATATTTTAATCGGGCATGGTTGATGCCTCGTAGACCCATGTGCGTATGCCTAGCAACCCTACACTGTATACAGTATCTATCTCAACATATCAAATGACCACATCACAGATATCGCAGCAGAAGAAACATATGAAATAATGGATATACTAGGACGTCCGTGTTTTATTTTGAGCCTCTATAAAACACGGATTCCACGGTCGCGATGAATAGCCAAACCCACACTCCTAGACCCCTACGAGAGCGGCAAGCAACCCTTCCAATTCTAGAGTTAGGAGACCCAGACTCGACTCCTCGAGTTAATCTCCCACTGGACTTTAGAACCCGGTTACTTGTGCTCTCCTCCTTGGGTCTATCCTAGTGCGGAAAAGTAAATAATATACAAATGGTGACATCAACCTCATCCCGGAAGTGCCCCAATAAAAGAATATTACATACAATGAATTTTACATTAATGAAAATAAAAACCCTCATCACACATAAAACCCACGGCTATTCAGAACGCGGCGATCCAATATAACATATCCAGCAACACATAACATCACATGTCATCAACGTAAGTAAATATGTGCATCCCAATTGTCGTTGACATATAGCAACGAAACTGGCAATAACACATATTACACTTACGGTCGCAGAAAAGAAAGTGTAAAACTACAACAGTTGGAATCCGCAACATCCTTAGACATCATATGCCTAACCAAATGAATTCCTTAGACATCGCATGCCTAACAATTATAAACCCCGCATTTCAGTCTCATTATTGAAAACTCTTTTCAATACCAAGTCGGGCAATTCAAAAAGATTCCCGATATGTGATCGAATGCTCGTCGCAAACTTTAGTAGACGGCCGCAACCCCGGATGCCGTCGACGAAGTGCACTAAGGCGGAACACCGCTGCTGTGAGCACTCGAACGGATGCTTTTGGAGACGGGGTTCTCCTACAGTCACTTGGTCAGGGCTTTGGCGCGTGGCTGTCTAATAAGTTTACCCGGCGAGTATCCGCGTACGCTACGTGATTGCAACGGACTTTTGATCACATTAAAATTCCGTGGCAACCGATCATCTGAGACTAAACTGCTATGTTTATAACATTCAAATTAGTTATCTCATAACTACTTGTGGATTCCAAATATTGTATCACATTCCAGATAAATAAACAATGTTAAACTTTCCGATCGAATGATCAAACACCCAATTTTTCCCAAATAGTTCTCAACACTTAAGGGGAGTTTAAAAACATCCATCACATGCCACAGTACCAATGGTCCAGCCGTAGAAGGGTCAAGCTAACGCCTCACATGTGGCAACGCCGTACTGCCCCAAACCCAAAGGTTCATAAGGCAGTTCAAGACGGTCACATAATCGAGTTAAGATTTGTTGTCTTCTAGAGGGTCCATTGCGTAACTTGCACGATTTAGACGTTCTTAAACAACGGAAAAATCCAACACATGGAAATTTTCCGGGTCGGGAAAAAGTGAGTTATTGATATCCGTTCAAACTTTTTAATACTTTCTAAATATCCGAAAAACACAACGAAATTAAAATTTTCTGATCGAATCAACGAATACAAAATAAACCCCAGAACACTCAACACTTGAGTCATTTTAAAAATACCCAGAAAATAGCACTAACTATTAAAGGTATTACTGTACAAAACGCATGACCAAATCTCACTGTACACAAGAAGGGTACTGCCGCGGTTCCGCGGCGATCCGTACGAGTTACAGTGTCGTTTTGCACAATAATTCCTAAAATCTCCTGCTGAATTTTTTAGGTATTTTTAATAAAGAAAAAACCACATTTTCAAAAAATGTCCAGAGAGGAGGTTAAATTGACGTTTTGGGTTTCGATCGGGGTTTTAACTTCGTATACACGTCGCCTAATGCTCTAGCTAGCCTCTGATACCACTGTAGGGTTACTAGGCACTCTAAGAAGGGTCTACAAGGCATCAACCATGCCCGATTAAAATTTTAGCCGTGCCAAATAATTCTAAACAAGATCTTTGCTAGATAATTAGGGTAACACATGCTAGTAAATAACAATTATCTCTAAGTGAATATGAAATACAACCTTTTGTTGGAGATAGTGCCCTCAGAGTCAATTATTGGATCACAGGCACGTGATTGCAATGATTGAGGGGAGGACCTGTCCCAGTAAGACAGTCTTACTCGAGATGATAGTATGCTATCTGGTTTATCTTTATCATCGTGTACTGCTTTAGGTGACCTTTCGAGTCGCTATTACACGTTGATAAAGCCCCTTGGATTCTTGCTTGACCACCAGCAGTATGAGGGCGATCATATAAGTGGGAGCTGGGGGTCTACAAGCACATCCTTAAAAGGTCCCTAGTCGTGGGAGTTTCGAGACAGGGCATCGATACTCCATTAGTAGACTAGTGTATACAGTCGAGACCCTGACGAGGGGCGGTGGCCAGTCTCACAAGCCACTGGTGTCAGTTGGTTCACCTAAGATGTATACAGGTGCTCATTGGGTTATGAGTACACCGGACAGGACTCGCCGGGAACCTGCTAGTTGGGATTATACCAGACGTCAGATAGCAGTTCCCTGATGACATGTGTACAGGTTAGTTCATCGACCTGAGATCGTCATTTGTCTCGTGTGAGTTCCCACTGTACTTTGATTACTACCCTACCACGGCTCAAAGGAGTCGTGCAAACAGGTTTTAGTTGGGTACAGTCCCGAGCCACATGGAGGCAGTGAGCGGATCTTCAGGGGTTCGTCTCTCCCGGTTTGGGGGTGAGGTCGTGCTGTGTCTAGGAGAGCCAGAACATGAAAAGTCCTTGGCCAAGGCATGAGATTTGCTGGTAGGTATTCCAGTAGTATCTCAGGGTGTTCTGGGCTACACTCCGACACGACTTGTACCTCTTTTGGGGGTCTGACTTTTACCAACCCCCTAGGCCCGCCATGCGATGCTCATAGAAGAACGGACCGGACTGTACGGATATTGTCACTGACAGGCTCAGTTGGGTGTCGGGGTGAGCTTCCTCATCGACGTCCCTTTTGGTCAATAGCTGGTGGCCCGTCACGTATTGGCTTATACCTCTGACGTGCTAGTGGTTAAATCCACAGCCATAGTATTGACGAGTCTTTAGAGTCCACCACAGACAGTTACTCAAGTTTCGGGCGAAACGCTGTAGAGGCCGTATGGAGATATGGCAGGGTTCGATCAGATACGTGCGGTATTGCACGGATCGTGATCGGACATTTTTTACTAGCCGGCTTTGGCTTAAGCCGGATCCTAGTATGTGATAGTGTAGTTTTGTCTCTTTACATTTGTGTTCAGTGGGAATACAAATGCGGGCATGTATTTGCAGTAGCGGGGTTTTCCTGTAATTTATTACGGGATCAGTTTTCTGAAGATGCCAGTTTGCATTCCGTTCCGGCCGGTTTTCCTTCATTCCTTCTCGGTCGGACTTTCTTGATGGAGGGTGTTAATTGCAAGTTTGCAATTAACATCTAGTGGAGGGCTTTCTTGCATATGTTGCATTATGATGAGACTTGCTTCATGATGATATTCCATTCTTTTCATTTGATGGTTTGTGAAAGGAAATGGTTGTGACCATTTTCTTTAAGATATTGTTTTTCCATTCTATTATGATATACAAAAGAGGTGCCATTCTTTTTCTCTCTCCAATCTTCTTCATTTCAAGGAGAGGGGCCGGCCACTTTGGAGAGGGGGGTGAGGATCATTTCATTTTGAGTGAGGAAAAATGTTTGATATCATCTTTCATGCTACCAAGTTCATGAGCACTTTTTTGAGTTGCTTTCTTCACCTCCACAACATCAAAGGCAACTTCAAGAACCCCAAGAGACAAGTTCACTACACTATTCTATAGCAACCCTTGGACGCGTCGGCTAGCCAACTTCGCGCCCGAGTTGCCTCGGTCAAGAGGCGGGAGCCCGTAAAAGATTCCGGCTACGTGGTGCCCTTTCCGACGAGCGAGGAGGTGACGGAGATTCCGCGGGAGATCGGAGTGGAGATGAAGACCGAAGGACACGGATCGCTTGGTATAGCATCTCTACTCTTTTCTTATTTTGCTAGCTAGCTAGGTTAATGGCCCGATCCGGGTAAAAAGTCCGCGGTGGTGCCGTTTTGCAAAGTTCGCAAAGTTTTTGTTTTCCGCGTTTCCGGCGTCCGATCGACGGCCGGGGCGCCCCCACGGGCTTACATTGGTATCAGAGCCACGCCATTAACCTTGCCTAGCTTGCTCTAGCGCGTTTAGAACCCGATCGAACAAAATCCCCAAAAACCGTATTTTTGTGCACATGTGTTCTCTGTTGAAATTTTTTGAGCTCCTAAAATTTTTCAGGTTGTTGCAGAGGCATGTACAAGCAATTATAAGAATTCTGGGAAAATACGATCCACTGGTTCCTCACTTCGACCGCGGAAAGGCGGCCAAAGCCTTAGTTTGGCCGCTGTTCCGTGGCGGATAGGAGGAATCGTGGCACCATATTTTCCCAGTAAGCTTATGAGTTAGAAATAGGGCTTTTGGGATATTTTATTTGGGCCCAGATTTTCTGTAAGTGCTACAGTACTCCTTGGGGCCCACTTTGATAAATTTGTTCGATCGGATATTTTAAACATGCTAGTTCACAGTATTTACATTATATCTGCGACCGTGAATGTCACTCGATCGGTAAATCCAGTCTATCTGCTATAGCCCTTTTAGACGGATTTGCGAACGTGACATTCACGTTGATGTTCTGTGTTTTTGCTGTGTTGTTGCGGATCGGTCGTGGGGGATAGCCTGGTTGCAATATAGTACAGTTCTGTTTTATATGTACATTTGATATTGCGGGGCGAGCGTCCGACATGTGGACTGCCGTCACTGCCAGATTGTATTATTCTTTTGGGGCACGACCTGGTTGCGGTCGATGTACCCGTTGTATGTATATTTTATTTTCTGTACTAGGATTACCTCGCGGAGGGGTGCACGGATAGCCGGGTTCTAGAGGGCAACGAGCCCGCATCTCATGGCTTTGAGACGGAGGGGCTTCACTCTAGGATTGGCGGGCTATTCGCCGCACTCGTAGGGGGTACAGGTTGACCCAGGAGGGGTGCCCAAGTTACCGGATTCCGTGAAGTGCTGGGTGGTCCATTCACGTTGCTGAAGGGGGCTGCCTCGCTTCAGGTTTTGGCGGGTAACTTGCCGCGCCCGTAGGGGTCTAGGATTTCATTGCGCAGGCTATCCACACGACCAGGGGAACGTCGGGTTTCAGCAGCGGCTCTGTGAAACCCGGGGATCCCAGATATCTGTATTGATCTGTGTTGCTATACATTTCTGTGTTGATTTTATCACGCCTTGAGCGAAAATTATATATTATATATATATTAGTAGATGTTGTATATGTTTTTCATCCGCGCTAGTCCAGTCCCCGCTCTGTCGTTAGTTAGCTAACCTAACGGGTGATGACGGGACCCAGTGGCGAATGTGGATGGCATATACATACGTCAGTATATTTTCGTTCTTTGTGGTGTGATCAATTGATGGGACTGCGTTGATTCGGATCAATGCAAGTTGAACAAACCTATTCTGATGTTGTTGGAACACTTTTTCAAAAGCTGTTATTGCAAGGACGTTCACTTTTGTTTTGCACAGTGGTATTCAGTTGGAATATCCTGCTCCTCAGTCGACAAGGCAAGGGCGGAGATCCCTTCACCGGGAGTGACCCCTGGGACAAAAGTTTGCGTCAGGGCAATAACTTCACTATAGCCGATTACTTTTGCTTTGCATCGTGGTATTCAGTTGGAATATCCTGCACCTCATTCTACGGGGAAAGAGCCGAGATCCCCTCACCGGGAGTGACCCCTTTAGCAACGGTTTTCGTCACTATATTTTCTAAAAAGCTATCAGTTCCTTCAACGATATCAAGTTCATTACGTTAAAGGTTTTCGCCAGAAACCATTCGTAGCCCTCCATCATTTCAGTTAAATATTCGGTAGTATTCAAGCTATGTATTTTGACCTCACGCCAAGGCATAGTGATTGGTAGCTGCCGGATATTTATCTGTTGCATAGATAGATGCGTTGGTTTGGGACAGTCGTACTACTATTTTGGCCTACGTCAAGGGTATGTACGGGTGGGTTCAAATTAACCTGGATAATGATGGGTAGAACTTGACATGTGACTTATGATATTTTGACCTCACGCCAAGGTCATAAGAGCATGGGGTAAAAATCCACATCGGGAGTTTCAAAAGTACTGAAACTTGCCAGATATGCGCATACCTTCTGGAGTATGATAGCGTGAGCGGATTCCGTCACGTTATCATGCGATGATAGTTGGATCTCGATTCCCACTGATGAGTTGGTTTACTCCTCGGGCATTCCCGGCTAATTCTTCTTTCAGGTTTGGGGAAGAATTTGACGTTACAGTGGGAGGTTTCCAGATTAGATAAAGTGACAACCATTCTGATCTAGGTTAGAGTGCACGCTGAGTGTTTCTTTTCTCTCTCTCTTTGGCAGCGACCATTGACCCGACCCTAGACTATGACTCAGTGACCAAGTTGACCGAACCTACTTAACACAGGCTTTTGGATTGTCAGAGTTGCAAACCACTTTGGCACTCCTACTTTTACCCTTTTCTCCGGGACACCCCGTATTACTACGACCGTCCACTTCCATTGGACAAAACCATCGTATGGTTATATACGAACTCGAAGGACTTCGAGGATGGTTTCTAGTTCTGGAGAAAACGGATAGGACTATTCAGTTGTCTTTTCTTTTCACCTTCTCTCAGGTTGCGCGTACTCCTTGGTTTAGGAGTAGTACACCTATTACGCAAATTGGACAGTCTTCTTCCAAACCTTAGGCTGGTGCCGAACGGTGGGGAATGAAGAAAGCCAATTAGCCTAGACGGTGTACAGAAGGTATTAAGTTCAGACAAAGCAAGGGATTAGTAAGAGGGCAAAGTAAATTGCGACTGCTATTCACGACCAAACCAAGTATTTCTTCACCAATCCTAAATCACCTTTGTATTTCTCCAGGACACTCCGTATCACTACGAAGATCCCAGTTTATTGGATAATCCATCGTATGGTTATATACGAACTCGAAAGGAACTTGTTCCAGTTCGGGGATGGATCCTGGTTCAGGAGAAATAGGAATAAAGTACATTCAGGTGTCTTTTATCTTCACCTTCTCTCGCGTTGCGAGTGCTCCTGGGATTAGGACAGTACACCCTTTATGCTTATTGGCTAGTCTTCTTCCAAACCATAGGCTGGTGCCGAACGGTAGGGAAGGAAGAAAACCATTTGGCCTAAAGGGGTGTACAGAAGGTAATGACTAAAGACAGATAAAGGGATTTGGAGAAGTGGCAAAGAATTATACGGTTATAGTTGTGAATCTGGATAATGGAAGAGGCATTACTAGGAATACCAGCATACCCCATCGAAACATTTCAATGTTTCAGTTTCACTGTGTACTGTTAAAAGAAAACTGATTTCTCGATTAGATACTTACTCCAGGGTATGTATTTACCAGATATGAGTCTCACATCTGTATGGTTTTACAGATGATGAGTGGGAGTAAGTTATTGGGAATTATGTGACCATCCTCATTATATCAGGATTCGTTGGAATTGTTGATATTTGAGGAAGCCACCTGGATTGTTTGCCGGTCGGCAAATATTTGGTTTTGAATATCCGTTGTTGTGCACCAATTTCAAATTGATATATCTGTACGTCTATTTTTATAGAGTGAGACATACCTTTTTGAAATTATGTCTATGACATTTACCTATACCAGTGGATGGTTAGGTAAGGAGTATTGAACAACGGTGTGATTCTTCTTAACCAAAAGTACAGTTTTCAACCCACGACACACAGTGAATGAGTCACTAGACTCAGGGGACTTATACAGAGTATTGTATATTGTCCAGTGTCCATTAGGACAGAGGGGTAGGTCCTCGTACTATATTCTGTTTACTTTTAACTTCTCTAGTTCTTAGACATGTGTTTCATAGAAACACAGGGTCTAAGTTTTGAGGAGTTATAGGTATAAGAGTAAAGTAGAGAACCAGGTGTTGCAAGTATCGGGATTCTTCAAGGTGATCGAAGAGTAGATACTTGTGAATGGTATTCAGTTGATAGTAATGATTAAGAGAACTAGCTTCTCTTTCAGGTTACTCATAATTGGAAGTACTCCTAAGTTGAGTAACGCTGATCGGCCTCTCTCTCCATTTACTTGACATGCACTGGAGACAGCTGCATGATTTGAATCTGATTCAATTAAATCAGTGCCTCTGTTTCTTGGATATAGAACAGTTCATATCTTGACATTGTTAAGATACGGGGAGTTGTCCGGCTTATGCTTAAAACCAGACTCTGGACAACTCAAGGCACGTTTCTGTAATGGTTGTTTATGGGTTGACCCGGGCTATGACGAGGGTTGACTTTCTACCATCTGGAAGATCAATAGTGATATTGTTTTTAACTCGCCACAGTTTTATCAAAAATGGATTTTTTCAGAAAAACAGTAGTGGGAGTATGGTAGAACTGGAAGTGATTCCAGAACCGCAAACGATTACTGAAGATTTGATAAGAACTTAAAAATTCAATCTGGTTTGACATTCCATTGGCCACTCCGCAGATATGGTGGGTAACCTCAGGCACCCGAGAGGTACTTCGGTATGCTCAAGGACGGTGGCAGGGAGGTTCTTGTTTACCCACACTTGCCATTGCTGTTGTTCCAGGCTGCGAGACCCGGCGGGAGGATGAGTATAGCGTCGTTCTAAACTTGCTTTAGAAGTGTACGTGTATATGACTCTGCCAGAGGGTTGTCATAGTCAGTGGGAGCAGCGGAAGCATTGGTGGACATCAGGCTTATGTCTATTTATAGACTAAAGCAGATATAGCGGAGATAGATCATCTATTTCTGACGTGACAGTCACAAGTTTGACTTCATCAGAATAGGGGATGGATCTGTTATGAAGGTAGTAGGGTGTGATGTCCTGGTATTCGATGACATACACAGAGTAGGAAGTGATATTCCTATACTACGATCGGTTATACTTTGGTCGTCACACAGTAGTTTCTCTATATAGGATTTGGATATTATATCAGACATTCTGGTTACTAGATCTATGGTTTTAGATCTAGATTTGGGTAGTTTCCCAATCTGGGTACTTTGACCGCATTCTATGAGTATTTAGAATGGACGACTCCTGGCACGGTAGTATACCTGCAGGTGATGGAGTCACCCTCTCTAAAGGTGTCTTACAGACTAAAGGGGAGAGGGATACGCATGATTGACAGATCACTTGCTTAGGCAATTGAGTCAATCATGAGATGTCAAGTACCATACCAGATGTTGTTCTTGCAGTAGGTACAATAAGTTGATATTGATCCAATCCTGGAGAAACAATCGGAAGCAGTTTAGAACATAAGTTGATGTTCTAAGGAATTGATAACGGCAGCCTCCTTTAGGAGACGGTTATCATTCCAGGCTTCCAAGGTGACCTGGATGGCAGAGTGGCTGTCAGAGTTATAGTTTTCCCTCTGACGAGGGGCAGTATTTTGGAAAGATGGTCTAGGTGGATACTGAGGGATGGCATGGCGCAGAATACTGATTAAGTTCAGTTGACAATACAGTCTAAGAAGTTTGGATTTGGAGTTCATTTATGAGCTGGGTCCCATCAGACATCCAGACATTCTAAGTCAGGTATTGCTCATTTCGGGAGATAGTTTTCTCTGCGAACATGAGATATAGAGAGACATAGAAAGAAACATCAAAGCGGATCCACACACTGAGGCTATTCCTCGAACGCAATAGTTTCGCAAACGAGCTTTGTGAGACTGACTAGTAGAGGAGTTGGGTGTTCGGTATCACACGGGCTGTGAGTATGCGACATCGCAATAATTAGCCTCGAGTGCAAGTGGGAGATTGTTGGAGATAGTGCCCTCAGAGTCAATTATTGGATCACAGGCACGTGATTGCAATGATTGAGGGGAGGACCTGTCCCAGTAAGACAGTCTTACTCGAGATGATAGTATGCTATCTGGTTTATCTTTATCATCGTATACTGCTTTAGGTGACCTTTCGAGTCGCTATTACACGTTGATAAAGCCCCTTGGATTCTTGCTTGACCACCAGCAGTATGAGGGCGATCATATAAGTGGGAGCTGGGGGTCTACAAGCACATCCTTAAAAGGTCCCTAGTCGTGGGAGTTTCGAGACAGGGCATCGATACTCCATTAGTAGACTAGTGTATACAGTCGAGACCCCGACGAGGGGCGGTGGCCGGTCTCACAAGCCACTGGTGTCAGTTGGTTCACCTAAGATGTATACAGGTGCTCATTGGGTTATGAGTACACCGGACAGGACTCGCCGGGAACCTGCTAGTTGGGAATATACCAGACGTCAGATAGCAGTTCCCTGGTGACATGTGTACAGGTTAGTTCATCGACCTGAGATCGTCATTTGTCTCGTGTGAGTTCCCACTGTACTTTGATTACTACCCTACCACGGCTCAAAGGAGTCGTGCAAACAGGTTTTAGTTGGGTACAGTCCCGAGCCACATGGAGGCAGTGAGCGGATCTTCAGGGGTTCGTCTCTCCCGGTTTGGGGGTGAGGTCGTGCTGTGTCTAGGAGAGCCAGAACATGAAAAGTCCTTGGCCAAGGCAGGAGATTTGCTGGTAGGTATTCCAGTAGTATCTCAGGGTGTTCTGGGCTACACTCCGACACGACTTGTACCGCTTTTGGGGGTCTGACTTTTACCAACCCCCTAGGCCCGCCATGCGATGCTCATAGACGAACGGACCGGACTGTACGGATATTGTCACTGACAGGCTCAGTTGGGTGTCGGGGTGAGCTTCCTCATCGACGTCCCTTTTGGTCAATAGCTGGTGGCCCGTCACGTATTGGCTTATACCTCTGACGTGCTAGTGGTTAAATCCACAGCCATAGTATTGACGAGTCTTTAGAGTCCACCACAGACAGTTACTCAAGTTTCGGGCGAAACGCTGTAGAGGCCGTATGGAGATATGGCAGGGTTCGATCAGATACGTGCGGTATTGCACGGATCTTGATCGGACATTTTTTTACTAGCCGGCTTTGGCTTAAGCCGGATCCTAGTATGTTATAGTGTAGTTTTGTCTCTTTACATTTGTGTTCAGTGGGAATACAAATGCGGGCATGTATTTGCAGTAGCGGGGTTTTCCTGTAATTTATTACGGGATCAGTTTTCTGAAGTTGCCAGTTTGCATTCCGTTCCGGCCGGTTTTCCTTCATTCCTTCTCGGTCGGACTTTCTTGATGGAGGGTGTTAATTGCAAGTTTGCAATTAACATCTAGTGGAGGGCTTTCTTGCATATGTTGCATTATGATGAGACTTGCTTCATGATGATATTCCATTCTTTTCATTTGATGGTTTGTGAAAGGAAATGGTTGTGACCATTTTCTTTAAGATATTGTTTTTCCATTCTATTATGATATACAAAAGAGGTGCCATTCTTTTTCTCTCTCCAATCTTCTTCATTTCAAGGAGAGGGGCCGGCCACTTTGGAGAGGGGGGTGAGGATCATTTCATTTTGAGTGAGGAAAAATGTTTGATATCATCTTTCATGCTACCAAGTTCATGAGCACTTTTTTGAGTTGCTTTCTTCACCTCCACAACATCAAAGGCAACTTCAAGAACCCCAAGAGACAAGTTAACTACACTATTCTATAGCAACCCTTGGACGCGTCGGCTAGCCAACTTCGCGCCCGAGTTGCCTCGGTCAAGAGGCGGGAGCCCGTAAAAGATTCCGGCTACGTCGTGCCCTTTCCGACGAGCGAGGAGGTGACGGAGATTCCGCGGGAGATCGGAGTGGAGACGAAGACCGAAGGACACGGATCGCTTGGTATAGCATCTCTACTCTTTTCTTATTTTGCTAGCTAGCTAGGTTATTGGCCCGATCCGGGTAAAAAGTCCGCGGTGGTGCCGTTTTGCAAAGTTCGCAAAGTTTTTGTTTTCCGCGTTTCCGGCGTCCGATCGACGGCCGGGGCGCCCCCGCGGGCTTACACCTTTGTAGATCGGTCCTTCACTTCTTAAGCTCCTTGTTGTAGTCCCTTCGCTGTGATCATCGAACTCCCGGACTCTCGGACGGCTCCATGAGAAGAGGGCAACGGTTTTGCTTGAATTCTTCAAGGCCGAAGATGATCTACGTCGAGGGAATACGAACTCAAGCTTCTACTTCACTAACTAGAGAATTAGTGAAGCAAACACCCTAAACTAAAGTGCTAGTATAGTAGAGGATGATGAAATAGGAAATGGGTACACTTTAGAATTTCTTTTCTCACAATCTTTCTCTCTCTTTATCAAACCCTAGCAAGCAATTGAAGGAGGAAGAAGATGAGCTCAAAATGAGAATGAAAACTAATCAAGAGAGAGAACTAACCATGGGTGAGTGGGTATCATATACTAACTCATGTAGAGACATAACCATGGCTACATTATAATGGTTAGGTTAATTAATATCCTAAGTAAAACAAAACTAGTGGACTTTGGTCAATGCACTCATAAGCTTCATGAAGCTTCATGCACTTGAACAATTATCCACTAATTTTGTATTTACTTTGTATATTAAAACCCTACCAATATAATTAGTATGGTATATGTCTCATACACCCATGATAGTTGTATCAACAACCATGATACAAAAATAAACACAAATAAATATATATCACATATATATTAAGTTGTGCACAAGTGAGAAAAATAAATGCTTAAGTGAACCAATGTTAGTTAATGTAAATTAGTATATCACATATACAACTATACACTAAATTATTAAATCAACCACTTGACTTAATAATCCAGTTATATCTCATATAACCGACTAACATCCAATGTATCGACTTATCAAATCAACACTTGATTCGATAACCCGGCTATATCTCATACAACCGAACGATACAAAACATCGCGAGAATAGAATACGGTATCACATACTCGCATTATTCTCGGTCCCGCACATATCACATATGCGCTCCTATTTCTTTTTGCCTGAGCCAGTAAAACCTCTATGTAGGACTCTAAAGACTCGTCAATACGCCGGCAGTAGGTGATGATCATATCAAGCACCCACAAGCCGTCAGCGGTAATAGCTGGACGTAACGGCTACCCGGGTATTGAGCTATCAGAAGATCAGCAAGCAAGCCCGCTCTAACTCCTGCAAAAAGCCTGACAGTGACACTACCGTACAGTCCGGTCTCCTCTTCTGATATGTCGCATATCATGTCTAAGGGTGGTAAACGTCAGACCCCAATAACCGATAAGTCATGCCGATATGAGGCTCATAACGGGTCGAGAAACTACTGGTAACACTTACCAGTAAATCTCTAAAGCAGCCCAGGCCACGGACTTCCCTGTTATGGCCAATCGAGCATAGCGCAACATCAACCCCCATTACCGGGAGAGACGAAACCCCTCCTATCGCTCATTGCCTCCATGTGACTCGGGACTGTACCCAAAAACCACCGTTTTGCACGCCCTCTTGGACATGGTAAAGTGGAAATCAAAGCACAGTGGGAATCACACATGACTCTATGACGATCGCGGGTCTACAGACTAACCTGTACCAGTGTCACCAGAGAACTGCTATCTGACGTAAGGTATAATACCATCTGGGAGTTCTCGGCGAGTCCGTCCAGTGTACCCAGTCTCCACTGAGCACCCGTATATGATCTCTGATGTCAAACACCAATGGATATGGGATCATCCATCGCCCATCTTTATGGGTCGAGAAGCTATACGCTAGTCTACTCTGGTATATCGATGCCCCATCTCGATACACCCACGACTAGGGACCTTGAAGGATGTACTTATGGACTACCATGTCCCCACTTGTATGATCTGCATAATAGTCCAGGTAGTCAAGTACACATCATAAGGGCTTTACCAACATGTAACAGAGAGACAATCAGTGTACACGTTAAGGTAAAGAGTAACCAGATAGCATACTATCATGTCTAGCAAGAAAGTCCTCCCTATATATGTCCAAGCATCCACTACAATATACATCTCATGTATAGTAATGGCCTCTAGGGCATACATATAACTAACATCAAGTAGGTGTCTAGAAAGGTGTCAACGAGGATATGCCTCTGGGAAAACGAGGTTTATTTTAATTAGGTCCGTGCGAAAGAACGGGGAATTCCGTAGGGGCAAGTAAATATCTATTTAACAAAACCCCAGATCGATCGCCTACGCTCACTTTCTCTCTCTCTCTCAATCGCGCGCGAGAAAAAACCCCAAATCGCCTCCGTCGTCGCCACCGTCGCCTCCGTCGTCGCCACCGTCGTCGCCAGCGCCTGTTTCGTCGCCACCGTCGTCGCCACCATTGTCGCCACCGCTGGTTTCGTCGCCAAATCGCCCCCGTCGTCGCTCCAGCCCACCAGCAGCCGTTCAGGTATAAATCTCGAGGTAAATTAAAGCATTTTTGGATTATTTTGGGCTTAGGGTTCATGGCTGGGTCTGGGTTGCGCGCGCGAGAGTTGGGGTTGGGCAGGGGTCGCGGTGGAGGTCGAGGTCGGGGTCGGGGTAGGGTTAGGGTTGGGGTTCGGCTGCTTCTGGGGTGGGGCTGGGGTTAGGGTTACGGTGGGGCTGGGGTTAGGGTTACGGTGGGGCTTGGGTTAGGGTTACGGTAGTGGGGCTGGGGTTAGGGTTACGGTGGGGCTGGTTGAATGGCTCTTCTGATTAGTTGACAAATACAATGTTAATCATAATTTACTGGACACAGATGGTAGAAAATCAGAAAAAGATCAAGAAAAAAATAATCGATTTTGATTTTAACATGCAGGGTGTTGATGCAAGATGTAATATCTAGTAGCAGATGCTAGGTATATAGACTAAAGAATAGTTGTAAATGAACCGCTAGCAAGAAAATCCTATAATTATACGTACACATCGCTTGACTCATGAAGCCTGAAGCTCTTTCTTTTGGGGGATAAAACTAGTTATATTCCTGTATTGCCTAGAAATAGCAGTGAGTTGGTTAAAACTTTTCAAACACAACCCCCCACCCCCCAAAAAAAAAGAAAGAAAGAAAGGACAAGGAAAAAAAAGAATAGCAACAAGCAATACAAGCTAGCAACCGTAAATAACTGCTGAGATTATGTCTACCTTGGCAATTTGAACAATGATGGTCTTGTCTGGATTGTTAAGATCCACTTTATGGGGGTGAGGAACACATTTTGCAACTGTATTTATGATTTTCATTCTGTCAAGTGTTGAAATAAAAATCAACACTTGACAATCAATCCAAGATGCTCAATAACTTGCTTCAAAACCATAATCTAATCTTGATGATGCTCAATATTAGCGATTTCCATGATCACGACACGTGGCAGATGACGTGTCTCATAACGCTTTATGATATCAGTATCCTATATTTGTAGTTTTAATTGTTGATTGTTATAGATGTATACCATTGCAATAATAGTTTTTGGTTGATGAATGTTATTGCAATGTAGGATGATCAGTTCTATCAATCTTGATCTCAATGGTTTAAAATCATGTTACACATACAACACGAATGCACAACAAACGCATAATTAGAGAGCGACTCGAGATATTCAGGTTAAAACCAATATATGATACTCGATGATAATATGAAACCTTCATATTCCCATCGATACCCATATATGAAAATAAAAGCGCCACTTAGTCCCCGTCTATCGGTTAACATACGTGCGATGCTCGTCGTGACCTAGAACTATACGAAGGTTGTTAAATATCGGACAGTATAGCTCGATACTAACAACCGTCGTATAGTCTACGCGACGAGAAAATTCAATCGTATGGTAACCCATAGATTTGTCCCGTGTGGACAAGTTAAGAATGTATAAAGCAAACGCCTTCATTCACTTGTGTTTTCATCCGTTTCGAGATATTTCGTCGGTATCTTTCCGCTGGTTCTCCGTGTACAAAGATAGATTAGATGTTCATTTCAACGTTGTTTCACAGCTTTGAAATGATTATCTATTCTATTACAGTGTACTCGGAGAACAGCGGGGAAGTGCTGCCGAAATTTACTCGAAACGGTTGAAAGCACAAGTGATGGGCGTTCGCTATATACATTCTTAATGGGATAGAAGCCTACCCCCGACAGCCGGAACACATACATACAAACGCATAATTAGAGAGCGATTCGAGATGTTCGGGTTAAAACCAATATATGATACTCGATGATAATATGAAACCTTCATTTTCCCATCGATACCCATATATGAAACTAAAAGCGCCACTTAGTCCCCGTCTATCGGTTAACATACGTGCGATGCTCGTCGTGACCTAGAACTATACGAAGGTTGTTAAATATCGGACAGTATAGCTCGATACTAAGAACCGTCATATAGTCTAGGCGACGAGAAAATTCAATTGTATGGTAACCCATAGATTTGTCCCGTGTGGATAAGTTAAGAATGTATAATGCAAACGCCTTCATTCACTTGTGTTTTCATCCGTTTCGAGATATTTCGTCGGTATCTTTCCGCTGGTTCTCCGTGTACAAAGATAGATTAGATGTTCATTTCAACGTTGTTTCACAGCTTTGAAATGATTATCTATTCTATTACAGTGTACTCGGAGAACAGCGGGGAGGTGCTGCCGAAATTTACTCGAAACGGTTGAAAGCACAAGTGATGGGCATTCGCTCTATACATTCTTAATGGGATAGAAGCCTACGCCCGACAGCCGGAACACATACATACAAACGCATAATCAGAGAGCGATTCGAGATGTTCGGGTTAAAACCAATATATGATAATATGAAACCTTCATATTCCCATCGATACCCATATATGAAACTAAAAGCGCCACATAGTCCCCGTCTATCGGATTGACCAGTGTGAACATACTTCGATTTTACTGTCAATATGGATTGACCAGTGTGAACACACTTCGATTTTACGATCAGGACGATCCGTTTATCTTTCCGAACCAAGCGTTCCAAGTATACTACTCACAGTGTTTGAAGCATCCGGGGTGGAGTGTTGTATGCCGATAGAAACCTAGAGATGTCTACGATGTCCCAGAATACGAGGACAGCGATGAGGACGAAGAAGAGAAAATGCTTAAAGTGCTCCGACCGTCTGTTTCGAAGGACGGGTTGTCTTCGACCGATCATGAAGTTACGTGGGTTAGAAATGACATCGACGATGAAATCCAAGTAGATATGTATGATGCGCCCACGAAACGAAAAAGGTTATCAGTAATGTTATATTATTACTTCATATTTTACGCTCTAGATCATATATAGTCAATACTTTTAATGATTGTCTAATGCGTCCACGAACCGTTTATCTAGATTTGATGACGATGTCGGGAACAGCGAGGGGCGGCAGGAGCTCCAGCCGTGGCAGAGGCAGAGGCAGAGCGGTTCTGCCGCCCGGAGAGCTCCGTAGGGAGCTTCAGAGGGCCGGTCTTGCACCCAGATCGGAGACCCCTTCGGATGCCTCCTTCCGTGTGGATTTTGCCACACCTCCAGGTATACTGCACGCATATCCATTTTCAATGTAATATTACAGATATTCATGCATGTTTATGTCAAAATTACTTATATTGTCAATGTTTGATTGTCTAGTTGTTGGTCCTGCGTCCACATCTGGGACAGAGGCCACCCCCGCTCCTCCAGGTATGTTTATATATCATATAGTGTATGTATATTGATTTAGAATGCTATATCATAAATATACACATTCCTTTTGCTCTTACTTAGCAATTTTTATTATTGTCTATGTCAGTGTATATGCCCTAGAGGCCATTAATGTATCATACTAGTTTGTATATTACTTAATGGAAGCTTGGGATATTCACCTTGTATAAACAATCTTGCTCAATATAGTAGTATGCTACTTGGTTTGTTTCTACTTCAATGTGTACTTGTGTTTATTTTACTATATCACTTATACGCATTAGTGGAGCCCTTAGGATCTTTGCTTGATTACCAGCGTTGTGATGGCAGTCACACTAGTGGGGGCTGGGTAATCTATAAGCACATCCTTATACAGGTCCCTAGTCGCAGGACTATCGAGACAGGGCATCGATACTCCGGAGTAGACTAGCGTATGCGCTTCTCATCCCAGTGTGGGAGATGGTCTGTCCCACAGCCATCAGTACGTCGTGCTGGAGATAGTATACGGGTGCTCGTTGGGTTACGAGTACACTGGACAGGACTCGTCGGGAACTGACAGTTTGGTATTATACCTATCGTCAGTCATCAGTTCCCAGGTGACATGAGTACAGCTTAGTCCGCTGACTTGACACTTGCACTTCGCCTCGAGTGTGTTCCCACTGCACTTTGATCACTACCCTACCACGGCTCAAAGGAGTCGTGCAAACAGGTGGTGGTTGGGTGCAGTCCCGAAGCACTTGGAGGCAGTGCCGGTTAGACAGGATTCGTCTCTCCCGGTATTGGGGGTTGACATCGCGCTGTGTCTAGGAGAGCCATTACACGAGTAGTCCCTGTCCAGGGCAAGCGAGATATACTGGTAGGTTCCAGTGTTATCTCAGGGTGTTTTGGGCTTCACTCCGACATGACTTGTACCGCTATTGGGGGACTGACGTTTTACCGCCCCCTAGGCCCGACATGTGATGTATCAGACGAACAGACCGGACTGTACGGAGACTGTCACATTCAGACTCAGTAGGAGTTCAGATGGGGTTTCACCTCGTCAGCCTTCTTGTCGGCATCTACCTGGGGACCGTTACGCACAGCTAGTGCCGCTTGCGGTCTGTGGTTAAACCCACTGCCAGCGTAGCGTCGAGTCTTTAGAGTCCCACACAGAGGGTATTCGCCTCTGGGCAAAACAGAATAGAGGTCGCATGGTTTTGCGACAGGGTTCGTTCTCATCCGCGCACTTGTGCACGTTTGGAGTCCGGACGGATATTGCCAGCTGGCTCTGGTTTGAGCCGGATACTGGTATATGTTTTGGGGTTGCTTTTATCTCTCAGTATTCATGTTCCTCGGAACAAGAATGCAGGTGTGTATGCACAGTTATTTGAGGAGGAGGAAGAGGTTTTTCATTAGGGTTTCGGAACGGGTGCGCATGCACAATTGACAGTCGTCTTTTTTCCAAACCCTAATGAATTAGTGAGATATCTATTAATAATAGTAATTAAATGAAAATATGTTATGGTTGGTTTTGTTGACTTGTTGACCATGGTTGACTTGTTGACCATGGTTGAACTTTTGACCATCATCATTATTTAGCAAGGATGCTCCTTGATTCTTGCCAACATTCATTTAATGAAGTATGATAGTGGTCATTCCAAAACAACCATCAACTATTCTCATTTGAATTATTATTGTTATTTAGATAATTCTTTTTCTTTTGATATGGTTGCAAAAAGGAAAAAGAGAGCTCATTCTTTCATATCCATTCTCTCTCCTCACATCATCTTCTTCTTCCTCTAGCTAAAGAGAACCCTTCTCATGTGTTGAGAATCCTTCTCTTTAAAAAGAAAAGCACCCCTTAGACACTCTCTACTCATTCTAGGTTCAAGGTTTAGCAAGCCGGAAACCCTAGTTCACTCAAAGCACGAGGAAGAGCCCAAAGGTTGAACTCTCGAGGTGGATCCATCTTCGACGGAAGAAGGCGACAAGAAAGAGAACCATCAACCTCTACAAAGTTTGAAGAAGAAGGAGTTCAAGTTTAGGTATAACCATCTCCATCCGAGTAGCTAACTCTCTTTAGCAAAGTATGCTAGTTTTAGTTTAGTTAAAGATCCCGACTTTGCTTAGTCCATGTTGCCCCTTGCGCTAAAAATTTGATTTTTATACCGTTTCCGCCTCCCCGTAAGAACCGGGGGTCGCAACGTGGACTTACAGTGGTATCAGAGCCTAACTAAACTTAAACTAGCTTGGTAGTGAAGTGTAACGAAGTTCGGAACCGAAAAAATCACAAAACCAGAAAAACAAAACCCTAAGTTTCTGTTGAAATTTTTTCTGCTCTAAATGAAAAACTTTATACTTGTAAATTCGGCTCAGGGTTTTGTATGAACACCCATGAAAAACGGTACAGTGTTTCGTTCAAACCGCCGCCCTTCCGCGGCACGAGGTAGGCATGTGCCGCGGAAGCGCCGCCGTTTGTCGTCTTCTCTGCATCGTTTTTCGTGCAGTGTGTGTCTGTGTTGGTTTTGGGTTTTTTAAAATATATTATATGTGCCCAGATTTTCCAGAAAAGAAATTTACTTTTGGGGTCCTATAATTCCGTATTTTTCCGAACTTCACTGCACTTTGACTATGATGGTTATATCTGTGATGCTTGCATGTATTGAACGTCGGCTAATCGCTATAAGACGATTAGTCGGGGTTATACATGATCTGTGTTTGATATTGGAATGTGTATATGAATGTGTTGGACTGTCGCGGGTGAATAGCCGGGGTGGATGTGAGATGAGCTTTTGTTTTTCTTTCATTCATTGTAAATATAAATTGATGTAATAATTATTATTTGTTTGGCCGCACAACCGGGTCGGGGTTTTAGCCGTCATTGTATAATTCTTTTTACTGTTTTTGCTCCTAGGATAGACCCATGGAGGGGTGCACAAACTGCCGAGTACTTGGCGGGCAGTTTGCCGCACCCGTAGGGGTCTTGGGTGGGGTATTTGGCTATTCACCGCGACCGTGTTATCCGCTTTTCGTTCCAGGCTCGAAAGGATTGCGGATTGCTAGTATATCCAATGTATTCATCTGTGATCTGTAATGTCTATCATTGCTTTCTATTTAGGCGTTGCTTATGTTTTACAGCCGCGCTAGCCCAGCCCCCGCTCTGTCGTTAGTTAAGTAACCTAACGGGTGATGACGGGGCCCCGTGGCGAATGCATATGGCATAAGCGTACGTCATATTTTGGTTGTTTTCTGCAATGGTAGGATTAAATGATGGGACGCATTAAAAGAACTAATGCAAGAATATCACGCATTAAAAGAACTAATGCAAGATAATAAACCAAGCTAAAGTCGTTGGAACACTTTCGAAAAACCACTCGGTTCTTTTCAAAACTAACTTTTAAATACGGAGCTTGAGCCACTCCTTCTAAAAGCTATCTCGTTCCATCGATTATATCAAGTTCACTACGTTCACGGTTTTACCAAAACCATTCGTAGCCCTCCGTCGCTTCGCATGAATAGGCAATAGTATTCAAGCTATGTATTTTGGCCAAAGTCAAGGCATAGTGATTGGTAGCTATTGGGTGTTCATGTGTAGCATAGATAGATGCGTTGGTTTGGGACAGTCGTGCTGCCATTTTGGCCAAAGTCAAGGGTATGTACGGATGGATCCAAATTAACCTGGATAGTGACGGGCAGAACTTGACATGTGACTTATGATATTTTGGCCAAAGTCAAGGTCATAAGAGCATGGGGCAAAAATCCACATCGGGAGTTTCATAAGTACTGAAACTTGCTAGATTTGCATACCATTTGGAGTGTGGTGATTCTGGTAGGATTCCTTCAGTTTCGTCACGCGATGATATTTGGATCCCGATCCTACTGTGAGTATATGCTACTCCTCGGGAAATTTTTCACTAAACGATCAATGCTATAAACCTAGTAGGTGCCTAGAAAGGTGTTAGCGGGGTTACGCCCCCAGGGAAAAGAGGTTATTTAATTAAGGAACTTCGCGAAAGCGTTGGAAAACCTCCCTCGAAGTACCGACAGTGGCCTGGCTGAACGGTTAAGCAAGAATTGTGCGGTGGGATTGATTCCGACTAATTCTTCCTTTATGGTTTGAGGAGGGATTCGAGAGACAGTGGGAGCCATCCTGTTTAGACAAATTAAAAACCATTCTAAACTTGCAAGAGCATCGTGCTAAAGTGTATCTTCTCTCCCCCCTGCAGCGACCAAATCGAAATGACTGGACTTAAGTTACTTCTAGATAAAAACATATTGACAGGGCCAAACTACAAAGATTGGCTCAGGAATGTCAAGTTGGCAATCACTTACGACAAGCTGGGGTATCTTCTTACCACCAAAGCTCCCCCCGTCCCAGGTCCCACCTCCAGCGTCGCGGATAAGGAAATCCGTAAGACTTGGGAGATTGACAGCGCGAAGGCCAGGTGCCTCGTACTTGCCTCGATGGACAACGATCATCAGAGGAGGCACGAGAATATGGATTTGGAATCCATATTTCTCCATACAAAAGAACTGTATGGAGAGCAGTCTCGTATCGCAAGATACGAAGTGTCGAAGAAGTTATTTTCGACAAAGTTGGCCGTCGGATCATCGGTAGCGGACCACGTGCTTAAGATGATTGGCTACACTGAGGAGCTCGCGGAACTTGGGACCACGTTGGACAGTGAACTCTATACGGATATAATTCTCCAGTCCCTTCCATCCACTTACGCCCAGTTCATACTGAATTTCAACTTGCAAGAAAAGGAAGTTGAACTTTCAGAACTCCTCAACATGCTGAGGAGCGCAGAGGGCACCCTACAGAAGGGTAGGGATACACCCGCTTTATTTGTAGGAGGATCTTCTTCCTCCAGGTCCAAGGCGAAAGCCAAGGGAAAGAGGAAGAAAGCCCCCGCCAAACCAAGAGGCGGTGTTAGTAAAGTCGGTACGAAGGGAAAAGAAATGGCAACAAAGATTGCGGGGAAGCTTGTGGGTAAAGAGGAATGCTTCTATTGTCATAAGAGTAGACACTGGAAGAAAGATTGCAGGGCTTGGAAGGCCAGGACACAGGAACTGAAGCAGGTTGCGGCTTCAGCTTCAGGTGTGTATGTTATTGAAAACTGTCTTTCTATAAACTCTACTTCCTGGGTATTGGATACCGGATCAGGATCTCATATCTGTAATTCTTTGCAGGCGTTGAGAAACCGTAGGTTTTTGAAGGAAGGTGACATGACCCTCAGAGTTGCGAACGGAGCTAGCATGGATGCTAAAGCCGTGGGGGACTATCACCTAGGAATGTCAGATGGGCATGTTTTGGTTTTGCGTAATTGTTTTTTTGTACCCAACGCAACTTGTAATATCATTTCTGTATCTTTGGTTTCTAAAGAAGGTTATGAATTTGCGTTTGTAAGTAATGTTGTAAACATTCACCTTAATCAAGTTCTGATTGGGTCAGGTACATTGAGCAATGGTATATACGTATTAAACCAACCACAGATTTTCAATGTCCAGAATACACACAAAAGAAAGTCTCCAGAAATCAATCAGACTTTCTTATGGCATTGTAGACTGGGTCACATCAATGAGAGAAGGTTGACTAAGTTACATACAGAAGGGTATTTGGATCCGTTCGAATATCAATCGTATGCCACTTGTCAATCCTGTCTCAAAGGAAAGATGACAAAGACTCCGTTCACTGGACACGGAGTAAGAGCGAGCGAGCTCTTGGGACTCATACACAGCGACGTGTGCGGTCCAATGTCTACACATGCGCGAAGCGGTTACTCTTACTTCATTACTTTTACGGATGACTTTTCAAGGTACGGTTATGTCTTCTTAATGAAACATAAGTCCGAAGCCTTTGAAAAGTTCCAGGAATATAAGAATGAAGTAGAGAAACAGACCGGCAAAAGTATCAAGATTCTAAGATCGGATCGAGGTGGAGAATACTTGAGTGCCGAGTTTCTGAATTATTTAAAAGAGAACGGAATTCTCTCTCAGCTTACTCGTCCATACACTCCGCAACACAACGGTGTATCGGAGAGACGGAACCGAACCCTATTGGATATGGTACGGTCCATGATGAGTAGCGCTGAGTTACCGCGATCATTCTGGGGGTATGCGCTAGAATCAGCTGCGTACCTTTTGAACCGAGTTCCTACTAAGACTGTGCCTACTACACCATATGAGATGTGGTGTGGGAAGAGGCCCCATCTCTGTCACATTAAGACTTGGGGAAGTCCAGCTTTTGTTAAAAAGCAGCATGCGGACAAGCTCGAGGTGCGCTCAGTACTGTGTAAGTTTGTGGGATATCCAAAGAATTCCAAGGGATATCTCTTCTACTACGAAGAGGAACAAAAAGTTCTTGTTTCTCGTCATGCCCACTTTCTAGAACACCAGTTCATAGAAAAAGAAAAAAGTGGGAGCGCAGTAGAACTGGAAGAAATTCCAGAACCACAGGCTATTACTGAAAGCTTAATGGAACCAGAGGGTTCAAATGAACAGGACATTCCTATGCTGCTCCGCAGAAGTAGTAGACAGTCTCATCCGCCCGAGAGATACTACGGTTTTCTCATAGACGGGGATCGAGAGGATTGCATCATAGATTATGATGAGCCTACTAGCTTCCAGCAGGCCGTTCAGATCGTTGACTCGGTAAAATGGATGGATGCAATGCGGACCGAAATGGAGTCCATGTACACCAACAAAGTATGGACGTTGGACATTGCTCCAGACGGGGTAAAACCCGTAGGATGCAAGTGGATCTTTAAAAGGAAGATTGGTGTAGATGGACAGGTTGAGACCTATAAAGCTAGACTTGTAGCAAAGGGTTTCCGTCAAAGACCTGGCTTGGACTATGACGAAACCTTTTCTCCAGTGGCTATGCTGAAATCCATTCGGATCCTTCTTGCCATTGCTGCCTTCCACGATTATGAGATTTGGCAGATGGACGTAAAGACCGCTTTTCTGAATGGAAATTTAGAGGAGTGTGTCTATATTGATCAGCCAGAGGGTTTCATTCAGAGTGGGAGCAGCGGAAAGGTGTGCAAGTTGCTTAAGTCCATCTATGGACTAAAGCAGGCATCGCGGAGTTGGAACATCTGTTTTGATGAGACGGTCAAGGAATTTGGCTTTATCAAAAATCCAGATGAACCATGCATCTATAGTAGATTTGTAGCGAGAACTGCAGTATTCCTTGTTTTGTACGTGGATGACATTCTCTTAATAGGAAATGACATTCCTATGCTACAATCTGTCAAGGGGTTCTTGTCACACAGGTTCTCCATGAAAGACCTGGGTGATGCCTCATACATCCTGGGGATCCGGATCCATCGTGATAGATCCAAGAGGATATTAGGACTTTCTCAGTCCAGGTACATCGACACCATAGTGAAAAGATTCAGTATGGAAGATTCCAAGCGCTGTAACCTACCGGCTTGTCACGGGATCACCCTCTCTAAAGAGATGTCTCCTAAGACTGATTTGGAGAGGGATCGCATGTCTATTATACCCTACGCTTCTGCGGTAGGCTCTATAATGTATGCGATGTTGTGTACCAGACCGGATGTAGCTTATGCACTGAGTGTGGTAAGCCGGTATCAGTCAAACCCTGGGGAGAAACACTGGATAGCGGTAAAGAACATTCTCAAGTACCTGAGAAGGACTAAGGAGATGTTCTTGGTGTATGGCGGAAAAGACCTCCAGATCGAGGCCTTTGCTGACTCCAGCTTCCAGAGTGACAAGGATGATTCCAAGTCCATGTCGGGTTTCGTCTTTACCTTCAATGGAGGGGCGGTGTGTTGGAAGAGCTCCAAACAGGAAACCGTTGCAGACTCGACTATGGAAGCGGAATACATTGCTGCATCTGATGCCGCAAAAGAAGCTGTCTGGATGAGGAAGTTCTTAAAAGAACTTCAGGTGGTTCCGTCCATTGTTGACCCCATACCTCTGTATTGCGACAACAACGGGGCTATAGCTTTAGCGAAGGAACCCAGGTCCCATCAGAGATCCAGGCACATCTTGAGGCGGTATCACCTGATCAGGGAGATCGTGGATCGCAAGGAGATCGAGGTTCGGAGGGTTGCTTCAGAAGAGAACACTGCAGATCCATTCACCAAGGCCCTACCCCAGACTCAGTTCGAGCGGCTGATCGAGATGATAGGTCTTCGATACGCCAGTACATGGCCTTAGTGCAAGTGGGAGATTGTTAGTGTATATGCCCTAGAGGCCATTACTGTATCATACTAGTTTGTATATTACTTAATGGAAGCTTGGGATATTCACCTTGTATAAACAATCTTGCTCAATATAGTAGTATGCTACTTGGTTTGTTTCTACTTCAATGTGTACTTGTGTTTATTTTACTATATCACTTATACGCATTAGTGGAGCCCTTAGGATCTTTGCTTGATTACCAGCGTTGTGATGGCAGTCACACTAGTGGGGGCTGGGTAATCTATAAGCACATCCTTATACAGGTCCCTAGTCGCAGGACTATCGAGACAGGGCATCGATACTCCGGAGTAGACTAGCGTATGCGCTTCTCATCCCAGTGTGGGAGATGGTCTGTCCCACAGCCATCAGTACGTCGTGCTGGAGATAGTATACGGGTGCTCGTTGGGTTACGAGTACACTGGACAGGACTCGTCGGGAACTGACAGTTTAGTATTATACCTATCGTCAGTCATCAGTTCCCAGGTGACATGAGTACAGCTTAGTCCGCTGACTTGACACTGGCACTTCGCCTCGAGTGTGTTCCCACTGCACTTTGATCACTACCCTACCACGGCTCAAAGGAGTCGTGCAAACAGGTGGTGGTTGGGTGCAGTCCCGAAGCACTTGGAGGCAGTGCCGGTTAGACAGGATTCGTCTCTCCCGGTATTGGGGGTTGACATCGCGCTGTGTCTAGGAGAGCCATTACACGAGTAGTCCCTGGCCAGGGCAAGCGAGATATACTGGTAGGTTCCAGTGTTATCTCAGGGTGTTTTGGGCTTCACTCCGACACGACTTGTACCGCTATTGGGGGACTGACGTTTTACCGCCCCCTAGGCCCGACATGCGATGTATCAGACGAACAGACCGGACTGTACGGATACTGTCACATTCAGACTCAGTAGGAGTTCAGATGGGGTTTCACCTCGTCAGCCTTCTTGTCGGCATCTACCTGGGGACCGTTACGCACAGCTAGTGCCGCTTGCGGTCTGTGGTTAAACCCACTGCCAGCGTAGCGTCGAGTCTTTAGAGTCCCACACAGAGGGTATTCGCCTCTGGGCAAAACAGAGTAGAGGTCGCATGGTTTTGCGACAGGGTTCGTTCTCATCCGCGCACTTGTGCACGTTTGGAGTCCGGACGGATATTGCCAGCTGGCTCTGGTTTGAGCCGGATACTGGTATATGTTTTGGGGTTGCTTTTATCTCTCAGTATTCATGTTCCTCGGAACAAGAATGCAGGTGTGTATGCACAGTTATTTGAGGAGGAGGAAGAGGTTTTTCATTAGGGTTTCGGAACGGGTGCGCATGCACAATTGACAGTCGTCTTTTTTCCAAACCCTAATGAATTAGTGAGATATCTATTAATAATAGTAATTAAATGAAAATATGTTATGGTTGGTTTTGTTGACTTGTTGACCATGGTTGACTTGTTGACCATGGTTGAACTTTTGACCATCATCATTATTTAGCAAGGATGCTCCTTGATTCTTGCCAACATTCATTTAATGAAGTATGATAGTGGTCATTCCAAAACAACCATCAACTATTCTCATTTGAATTATTATTGTTATTTAGATAATTCTTTTTCTTTTGATATGGTTGCAAAAAGGAAAAATAGAGCTCATTCTTTCATATCCATTCTCTCTCCTCACTTCATGTTCTTCTTCCTCTAGCTAAAGAGAACCCGTCTCATGTGTTGAGAATCCTTCTCTTTAAAAAGAAAAGCACCCCTTAGACACTCTCTACTCATTCTAGGTTCAAGGTTTAGCAAGCCGGAAACCCTAGTTCACTCAAAGCACGAGGAAGAGCCCAAAGGTTGAACTCTCGAGGTGGATCCATCTTCGACGGAAGAAGGCGACAAGAAAGAGAACCATCAACCTCTACAAAGTTTGAAGAAGAAGGAGTTCACGTTTAGGTATAACCATCTCCATCCGAGTAGCTAACTCTCTTTAGCAAAGTATGCTAGTTTTAGTTTAGTTAAAGATCCCAACTTTGCTTAGTCCATGTTGCCCCTTGCGCTAAAAATTTGATTTTTATACCGTTTCCGCCTCCCCGTAAGAACCGGGGGTCGCAACGTGGACTTACAGTCTAGCTGTAGGTGGTGACACCACCGCACATGCGGGTATGTTTATATGTCCTATAGTGCATGCATATTGATTTAGAACGTTATATTATTGATCTACACATTCTTTTTGCAATTACTTATATAATCTATTTTTAATTGTCTAATTATAGGTGGTGCGTCCACACCTTCCACAGGGGCCACTCCTGCCGCTTCCATACCCTCCGCATCGTCTGCAGGTTAGTATGAATAAATTTAAAATATTTATTTATTTTACATATGCTCTATAGAATAAATATGAACTTCATGGAGATTTAGCGTCGATGTTTATTTTATAGTTGGAGGGGATGCATCCGGGTCCGGGACCCCGGTTGTTCCTCACCAGAGGAACTATCGTCCCGCTCGTGCTGCTGCTCGGGCCCAGGCTCGTGCGCTATTCACCGGAGGTATATATCACACTTGAATTTTTGTTTAATCTTGATTTCTTAATAAAACTTTGTCTTGTTATTGATTGTCTTGATATTTCGTGCAGACGCAGGGCCTCTCCATCCCCAGAGGGGGACTCGAGGCCCGAATCAGTCCCATAGGCTGAGGCCTGATAGAGCTAGAGGGAGGCAGCATTCCCCCTATTTTTTACCCTTGACTATCGCTATACCGGTCCTCATGCCGAGAGGTTCGGCCGGTATTTGGGGGACGAGAGCCGGATCGAGAAGAACTATCCACTTCACGTTGAGTGGGGCGAGCAGCACCAGCGCTTCACCCTCTTCTTTGATCAGGCTCGGGTATGTATTAATATATATTTTCATTTGATCTATCCAATATATTTTTTACTAACACTTGCAATCTAATAACAATGTTTTTTTTTGTATTTTCAGTTGGATTACGATTTTCAGCCTGTAGCCGACCCTGATCACCCGGGGAGGGTGCTCGACCTTCATGCTCTGTACAATGGCCTGATGAAGAACATGCAGGCCAAGGTCCGATACAACAGGAATGAGCTGAAGGCCGACTGCTACTCCCTGTGGATAGCGACCCCCGAGGCAGAGAGAGCGGCCCTCCTATCTACTCCGGCGTTTGCGAGAGTCGACGTAGAGACATGGCCTCTATTGTGCGCTTATTTCGACTCCGAACGCAAACAAGTATGTATTTTAAATTTAATTCATTATTTATGATATAATTTATTTCTTTGTGTTTCTTAATTAGAAAACTAAATGTTAATGCGTTGTGCAGAAACAGGCCGCTCAGAATACGGAGAACAGGAAGTCGGTGAAGAGGGGTCGCCCCACTTACACAGGTGGCTCGAGGAACATTACTCGAGCCATGGACTTATCGGTAAATTAAGAGTTATTCTCTAATATTCTGCAATATTAAGAGTTATTCTCTAATATTTCTAATATTAAGAGTTACTTTCTAATATTGCAGACATCTCGGATCGTGGCGTCAGGTGGTACACCGAGCGTGCTGTCCGCATATCTTGCCGTCCACGGCACCTCGACAGATCCCGCCACGGGCGAGCTTCGATGTCCCGACGTCGCTACCCAGGAGTACTGCGTAAGTGTTAATATTTTTTCTACCCAAATTTGAAATTTTAGTTTTGAAAGGTTCAAATTTAAATTTTATACTTATACTTTACTGCTTAATGTGGGTGTAGGAGCGGGTGGTTGAGCAGGCCCAGGCCTCGGGGATCGATTTTACCGGACAGAACGATCCGAGGCTGCTGACCCCAGTTCTGGACGCCGCACACGGAGGGCACCACGGAGGTTGGGAGAGAGGCCGGGGATTGGGCCTTAGCAGGGCCCATATGAGGTTGGACTCCACCCCGGCGGTTACTTCCTCCGTCTCCAATGACCGGCATGTCCATCAGGAACTGGATAGCTTGAGGCCACCGTTCAGGAGTTGAAGGAGATGCTGGTATGTATACTACTTTATAGTAAAATATCATTTCATATTATATACATATCAACATATCCATAATTAGTACGTAGCTTGAGCTTATTTGGTTTTAGACTTAAGTTTGATTAATCATACATACATATGTAATTAAAATAAACAACGCTTTTCCAAACTAGATATCCAAACAGGGTTTTGAAATAACTTAATAATGAAACGAATTCGAATAATACACAGTTCTTACACGCTTCTTACACACGTTATGTCCAGACGCGACAGGGTAGATCGGCCGAGCCTCCACATGCATCTCCTTCGGCTGCGGTTCCACAAGCCACTACATCGGCTGCGGTTCCGCAGACAGCTCCTGTAGCTCAACCGCCCACTCAGACTCCCGCAGCCACGGATCCGCAAGCGACTACCTCGACGGCGGCTGTGCAGACCACATCGCCAGCTCCACATGCCGCTCAGACTCCCTTATATGTAGCATTGCAGAGTGTATTGACCGAGGAGCAGGCGCGCGTTATTCTAACGTTATTCAGAGGTGGAGCTGGACCGAACTAGGGTAGCTTTTTGGTTCTTATTTTTTGAAACATGTATTTATATCACATTGTACTACATTTTGAAACGATATTGATATTGGTTTGTATTTATATCATATTCAGTTTTTGGGTTTCTTTTGTATATTATATATATGCATGAGATGTGATTATGAATACTGCAATATATGATTTGATTGATGTATATAGTATTGTGCACAGGGCAGGAAAAAATCTAGCAGCCCATTTATAAAAAAAAATACAGACAATATGTACCTACGGATTAAGCCGTAGGTATATATGTTGCCCCTACGGGCATATCCGTAGGGGGAAACTATCAGGAAACCTGATATTTTCCCACCTGATATCAGTGCAGGGTGTTGGGAGTGCCCCTACGGATATGTCCGTAGGGGCCACCGTTTATCCCCTACGAATTTATCCGTAGGGGCAAAATATCAGGTTTCCTGATATTTTCCCCCCTGATCTCAGTGCAGGGTGTTGGGAGTGCCCCTACGGACTTATCCGTAGGGGCCACTTTCTATCCCCTACGGATACCTCCGTAGGGGTAGAAGACGGACCTACGGATTTATCCGTAGGTATATACAATATATTCAAAAAAAAAACATATATGATTTGATTACCCCTACGGAGTACTCCGTAGGGGCTATAACACCTACAGATATATCCGTAGGGGCACGAATTTGCCCGTAGGGGCAAGTTCAGGGCCTCAACTTGCACCTGCGGCCTTTGCACCTACGGGGTCTTTTTTCGCCCCTACGTACATATCCGTAGGGGCAGTGGGTGTTAGTTGTATGTATGCCCTAGAGGCCAGTATTGTACAGATGTTGTATATTATATTGGATGCTTGGACATATATAGAGATGACTTTCTTGCTCGATATGATAGTATGCTATCTGGTTACTCTTTATCTTAACATGTACACTAGTCTCTTTATACTGTCTTATAGTTACATGTTGGTAAAGCCCTTAGGATGTGTACTTGACTACCTGGACTATGATGCGGATCATACTAGTGGGGACATGGTAGTCCATAAGTACATCCTTCAAGGTCCCTAGTCGTGGGTGTATCGAGACGGGGCATCGATATACTAGAGTAGACTAGCATATACGCTTCTCGACCCATGTGATGGGCGATGGATGATCCCATATCCATTGGTGTTTGACATCAGAGATGGTATACGGGTGCTCAGTGGAGACTGGGTACACTGGACGGACTCGCCGAGAACTCCCAGATGGTATTATACCTCACGTCAGATGGCAGTTCTCAGGTGACACTTGTACAGGTTAGTCTGTAGACCCGAGATCGTCATAGAGTCTTGTGTGATTCCCACTGTGCTTTGATCTCCACCTTACCACGTCTGTGAGGGTGTGCAAAACGGTGGTCTTTGGGTACAGTCCCGAGTCACATGGAGGCAATGAGCGATAGGAGGGGTTTCGTCTCTCCCGGTATTGGTGGTTAATGTTGCGCAGTGCTCGATTGGCCGTAGCAGGGAAGTCCCTGGCCAGGGCTGATCAGAGATTTGCTGGTAAGTGTTACCAGTAGTTTCTCGACCCGTTATGAGCCTCACATCGGCACGACTTATCGGGTTATTGGGGTCTGACGTTTACCACCCCTAGACTTGATATGCGACATATCAGACGAAGAGACCGGACTGTACGGTAAGTGTTACTGGTCGGATTCGCAGGAGTGTGAGCGGGCTAGCTCGTCGATCTTCTGATCGCTCAATACCCGGGTGGCCGTTACGTTTGGCAGACCGCTTGCGGCTTGTGGATGCTTGATATGATCATCATCTGCTACTGGCGTATTGACGAGTCTTTAGAGTCCTACACAGAGGTTTCCTGGTTCAAGCGAAACGAAATAGGAGCGCATATGAGATATGTGCAGGACCAAGAATAATGCGTGTATGTGATACCGCATTTCATTCTCGCGATAAATGTTTCGATAGGTTATATTCGATATGACCTAGTTATCGAATCATTGATTCGATAAATCGATACATTGCATACTAGTCGGTTATGTGCGACATGACCGGATCATTGAATCAAATGTTGATTTAATGATTTAATGTATAATTATATATTTGATATATTACTTTGCATTAACTAGTATTGGTTCACTTTAAACGGATTTTTCTCACTTGGATTGCACATTGTATATGTGATATACTTTTGTGCATTTTTTGTATCATGTTTGATGATACTTGATCATATGGTTAAGTGAATAGAATTAAACCATGGTTATTATGATAATTAGGGTTTTGCATATTTATTTATTTATTTATATTTTCATTTGTTTATTTGGAAATGATTTAAAAAAGGATGGTGGCTTTCTTTGTCATTTAGTTGAAGCTTCATGAAGCTTTGACTACTTATCCTTTCTTATCATCATGCTTAACCCTAACCCATCCATTAACCATGGTATATTCTCTACACTTAACCCTAGTAAGAATTATGATAAGTATTGCTTTTTCTTTTTATTTTAAAATGACTTATCATAATACATGATCATCTTCTTCATCTTCTTCTTCTTCTTCAAGCTTGCTACTTCAATGGCAACTTGAGCTTTAGTGAGAGAAATCCAAATCTAAAGAGAACCCACCTCCTATTTCTTCACCCTCTACCTCTCGCCAAGTTGTTTTGGGTGTTTACTTCATAAGTTTCACAAGTTTGTGAAGTCGGAGCTTGAACTTGCGATGCCTCGACGTAGATCGTCTTTGACACGAAGCCGGCGACCTAGCTCACCCGTTTCTTCGACAAAGCCGACGCTTGAGCCCGGGGTTCAACATGGACAGCGAGGAGACTTCGTTGCGGAGCCGTGGAGGTGGAAATCCGGATCTACAAAGGTTGTAGCATCTAACCTATAGTTAATTTGTTAACTAGCTTTAACGTTTCGCCTAAACATCTAGTCTAAAGATCCGTAGTCTAGGGTTTCTCGGCACAAAAATTTTAAATTGGCATGTCCGATGCCTTGTGAGACCTTACTAGAGTTCCATGGAACCTTTCACTGGTATCAGAGCCTAGCTAGAGCCTTAGGCGAAGTCCAGACGGAATTTGAAGTCCAATCGAACCGAAAACACGAACCCAAAATTGCTCTCTGTCCAGATTTTAAAATTGTGGATTTTTCAAGATTAAAAATATCCAGAAAATCAATCAGGGTTTTCTAGGAATTACTGTAAATTTCGTGGACCTGATTCAACTTTACCACCGCCCTTCCACGGCACGAGCATGGCTCGTGCGGCGGAAGCGCGGCCGTTTTGTCGTGTTGTGAAGTGTTGGTTGCACAGTAACTCATAAAATACAGTGCTGGTTTTCCTGGGTATTTTTAATAATTTTTCAAGAGTTGAACAATTCTGGGTTGTTTTGGGGATTCGAATGTTCGATCGGATTATCAAATTTTGTCCGTGTGGCTTTCCGGATAATTTATAGAATATGTTAAAAAGTTCGACTGGATATAAATACCCAATTTTTCCCCTGTCGGGAAATTTCCAAGTGTTGGATTTTTCCGTAGTTTAACGACGTTCTAAGTAGTGCAAGTAACGCGATGGACCCTCTAGAAGACAACAAACCTTAACTCGATTATGTGACCGTCTTGAACTGCCCTTTGAACCTTCGGGTTTGGGGCAGTACGGCGTGCCACATGTGAGGCGTTGGCTTGACCCTTCTACGGCTGGACCGTTGGTACTGAGGCACGAACGGAATGTTGTTATACTTGTTTCATGTGTTGATCTGTATCGGGAAAACTTGGGTGTTCGATTGTTCGATCGAAAAGTTTAACATTTTCTGTTTATCTGGAATGGGATACAATAATTGGAATTCACAAAAGTTATGTGATAACTGAATGAATGTTATGAATTTAGCAGTTTAGTCCCATATGATATTGAAAAGAGTTTTCGATAATGAGACTAAAATGCGGGATTTATATCTGTTAGGCATGTGATGTCTAAAGAAGTTGCGGATTCCAATTGTTGTAGTTTTACACTTTCTTTTCTGTGACCGTAAGTGTAGTATGTTCATATCGCCGGTTTCGTTGCTATACGTCAACGACAATTCGGGTATGCATACTTACTTACGTTGATGACATGTGATGTTATGTGTTGCTGGATATGTTATATTGGATTGTCGTATTCGAATAGCCGGGGGTTTTTATATGAGATGAGTGTTTTTCATTTTCATTCATGTAAAAACTTGTATGTAATATTCTTTTATTTGGGGCACTTCCAGGTAGCGGAAGTTGTCACCCTTTGTATATTATTTACTTTTCCGCATTAGGATAGACCCAAGGAGGGGAGCACAAGTAACCGGGTTCTGGGGTCCAGTGGGAGACCAACTCGAGGAGTCGAGTCCGGGTCTCCTAACCCTAGAATTGGCAGGGTTGCTTGCTGCTCTCGTAGGGGTCTAGGGGTGTGGGATTGTCTATTCGTTACGACCGTGGAATCCGTGTTTTATACTGGCTCGTATTGAAAACACGGACGTCCTAGTATATCCAATATTTCATATGATTATTCTGCTGCGATATCTGTGATGTGATTCTGTGATGGATTTAGTATATGATATATATGATATATTATATAGACGTTACTTATGTTTTACACCCGCGCTAGCCCTGCCCTGCTCTGTCGTTAGTTACCTAACCTAACGGTGCACGAGGGGACATCGAGGCGAATGCGGATGGCATAAGTGTACGTCATATCTATCTGTAATGTTTAGGTATTTAAATGATGGGACTTCATTAATGTGATTAATGAAAGATAAGAAACCTAAGATGTTGTAGAATCGAATTTTAAAATAAAACAGGTAGCTACAGTTCTTGCTTTGCATAGTGGTATATATGATATACCCTGCACCTTATTCGATGAGGAAAGGACCGAGATCCCTTCACCGGGAGTGACTCCTTTAGCAATAACTGGCAGATGCTACACACTCGGTTTGCTTTTGACTGCTTTTGCGTTTTTGCTTTGCACAGCGATATATATGATATATCCCGCACCTCATTCGACGAGGAAAGGACCGAGATCCCTTCACCGGGAGTGACTCCTTTAGCAAAACTAGAAAAGCCTCAAAATCACTCCATTTCAAAACTTCATTTGATTCTACAACGATATCAAGTTCATTACGCTCATAGTTTTCAGAAAAACCTGGCGTAGCCCTCCGTCATTTCAGATAAGTACTATTTAGTATTCGTGCTGCGGTTGTTTGGCATGCGTCAAGGCGTAGTGTACGGTAGCTAACTAGTATTTATCTGCTTATGCATATGATGCAGATTGGATTAGGGTATTCGCACGGCGTTGTTTGGCATGCGTCAAGGGTCGTGCGGGTGGGTTTAATTCAATCAGGAAATGACGGGTTGAACTTGACTAGCGGACTATGGGTTGTTTGGCATGCGTCAAGGTCATAGCACGCTAGGGACAAAAGATTATCGGGAATTTCAAGTGTTGAAATTTGCAATGAGATTGCATACCTTCTATGAGATAGTTGGATCCCGATACCCACTGCGAGTAAGAGTTACTCCTGGGAAAGTTTTACACATTGCAATTAGCCGATCAAGTAGGTGTCTACAAAGGTGTTAACGAGGTTACGCCTCTGGGAAAACGAGGTTTACATTAATTAGGTTCGTGCGAAAGCACAGGGGACCTCCCTCAAAGTACCGACACTGGCCTGGCTGAAAGATTGGCGAACTTGTAGTGTGTAATTAATCCCGGCTAATCTTTCCTTTTAGGGTTTGAAGGAAGATTTGATAAAAAGCAGTGGGAGCCATCCTGATTAGATAAGATAATAACCAATCTGATCTTGCACGAGCATACGCTAAAGTGTTTTCTTCTCTCTCTCTCCAGGTAGCGACCAGTTCATGCCTTAATCAAGATAATAATATGGATGTATTGACCGAACCCGCATGTTATACTGTGATGGGGAACGTTGGTTCCGTTCTTTCTTATAAGAGTTATAGGAATGAACAGGATATAGGGGAATACCAGGATTCCCATGCCACCCGAATGAAGAAAGTACATGTTGATGCATTTTCTTCGGGTGTGTTCGTTACTGAGAACTGTTTCTCTATTTGCTCTACGTCCTGGGTATTGGATACCGGGTCGGGATCCCATATATGTAATCAGTTACATGGGCTAAGGAAAGGTAGAGAACTTGGAGAAGGTGATAAAGACATTAGAGTTGGAAATGGTGCAATTGTTGCAGCTAAGACTGTCGGGGAATATCACCTTGTATTACCAACTGGTAATACATTGGTTCTGAACGAATGCTATTACATGCCGAACCTGATATGCAACATTATATCGGTTTCTTTATTAAGTAAAGAGGGATATAATTTTGTATTACAGGACAATGTTATGAACATTTTCCGTAACCAAAAGTTGGTTGGATCAGGCACGTTGTGCAATGGCATTTATGTTCTAAATCAATCAACGGTTCTGAGCATAACAAACACACACAAGAGGAAGAGTTCTGAACACAACGAATCCTTCTTGTGGCATTGTAGACTGGGTTACATCAATGCGACACGACTAGCTAAGTTGCATAAAGATGGATATTTAAATCCGTTTGAATTTTCATCTTATGACACTTGCCAGTCATGTCTCAAAGGCAAGATGACCAAGACTCCGTTTACGGGACACGGAGAAAGAGTTACCGAACTCTTGGGACTTATACATAGTGATGTATGTGGTCCCATGTCTACACATGCCAGGGATGGTTCTTCATACTTCATTACATTCACTGACGATCTCTCTAGGTTCGGGTATGTGTTCCTGATGAAACACAAATCAGAAGCTTTTGAGAAATTTAGGGAATATAAACAAGAAGTTGAGAACCAAACCGGAAAAAGTATTAAAATTCTACGATCTGATCGAGGAGGGGAATACTTGAGCAATGAATTCCTGGACTTCCTAAAAGAGAATGGGATTCTCTGTCAGCTGACTCCTCCATATACACCACAGCACAACGGTGTATCTGAACGGAGAAACCGCACCCTATTAGATATGGTGCGCTCAATGATGAGTACAGCTGAGTTACCTATTTCCTTCTGGGGACATGCGCTTGAGACAGCCATGGACCTATTGAATAGAGTTCCTACCAAATCAGTGCCTACCACTCCATATGAGATATGGAAAGGGAAGAGACCACATCTTAATTATATTAAGATATGGGGTTGTCCAGCCTATGTCAAAAAACAAAATCCGGACAAACTCGAGGCAAGATCTGTCTTATGTAAGTTTGTAGGATATCCCAAACATTCACAAGGGTATATCTTCTACCACCCCGAGGAACAAAAGGTGTTTGTTTCTCGACATGCCACTTTCTTAGAAAAAGGTTTTCTTATGAAACAGATAAGTGGCATTGAGGTAGAACTGGAAGAGGTTCCAGCGACACAGACTACAACAGAAGATTTGGTTGAACCAGAGGATTCCGTAGTTCCCGATGAACCCCAGCCACTCCGCCGATCTAGTAGGGTTCCTCGCCAACCTGAGAGATACTACGGTTTTCTCATGGACGGTGGGAGCGAGGATTGCATCATGGAGGATGATGACCCAACTAGCTTCGAGCAGGCCATCACGAGTGGGGACTCAGTGAAATGGCTGGATGCTATGCGGTCTGAGATGGATTCCATGTACACCAACAAAGTATGGACTTTGGAAGTTGCTCCTGAAGGGGTAAAACCCATTGGGAGCAAGTGGATCTTCAAGAAGAAACTTGGTGTAGATGGGAAAGTGGAGACTTTCAAAGCTAGACTTGTAGCAAAGGGTTTTCGTCAAAGACCAGGTGTGGACTATGACGAGACCTTTTCTCCAGTGGCTATGCTTAAATCCATCCGGATCATGCTTGCCATCGCTGCATATCATGATTACGAAATCTGGCAAATGGATGTTAAGACCGCCTTTCTAAACGGTGATTTGGAAGAGTGCGTGTACATGACTCAGCCAGAGGGCTTCGTAGACAGTGGGAGCAGCGGGAAGGTGTGCAAGCTGCTTAAATCCATTTATGGATTAAAGCAAGCATCGCGGAGTTGGAACATCTTCTTTGACGTCGTTATCAAAGAGTTTGATTTCGTCAAAAATCCAGATGAACCTTGTATTTACAGGAAGGTGGCAGAGAGTAAGGTTGTCTTTCTCGTATTGTACGTGGACGACTTACTCTTGATAGGAAATGATATTCCTATGCTGCAATCGGTTAAGCTCTTCTTATCACAAAGATTCTCAATGAAAGATCTTGGTGATGCCTCCTGCATATTGGGAATAAGGATCTATAGAGATAGATCCAAACGGATTTTGGGATTGTCCCAATCCAGGTACATTGACACCATACTAAAGAGGTTTAGTATGGAAGAGTCCAAGCGTGGGAACTTACCCACGATCTCTGGAGTCACTCTCTCCAAAGAGATGTCTCCCAAGACTGATTTGGAGAGAGCTCGCATGCAAGGGATACCCTATGCTTCGGCAGTAGGCTCTATCATGTATGCGATGCTATGTACCAGACCCGATGTAGCATACTCACTAAGTATAGTGAGCAGGTATCAAGCTGATCCTGGAGAGAGTCACTGGACAGCTGTGAAGAGCATTCTCAAGTACTTGCGAAGGACTAGAGATATGTTCTTGGTGTATGGTAACGGAGAACTCCAAGTGGAGTCCTTTACCGATTCGAGCTTCCAGAGTGATAAGGACGACTCTAAGTCACAGTCGGGCTTTGTCTTTACCCTTTACGGAGGGGTGGTAGCTGGAAGAGTTCCAAGCAGGAAACCGTGGCAGACTCGACGATGGAGGCTGAATACATCGCTGCAACGATGCTGCTAAAGAAGCTGATCGGGGCCAGTCCGCTGCTCGGCGGTTGAAGTCATTACTAACTGAAGACTTGGAGTAGGTTCCAGACCATTGGAGCTATCCAATACCTTTGTATTATCTCTCTAACCCAGGTCCCATCAGCGATCCAGGCATATTCTGAGGCGGTATCACCTGATCCGGGAGATAGTTGATCGCCGGGAGATCGAGGTCAGGAGAGTTGACACGAAGAATAACACGGCGGATCCACTCACGAAGGCCATTCCCCAGACGCAGTTTGAGAGACTCTTCGGGATGCTCGGTATGCGATACTACAGCAGCTGGCCCTAGTGCAAGTGGGAGATTGTTAGTTGTATGTATGCCCTAGAGGCCAGTATTGTACAGATGTTGTATATTATATTGGATGCTTGGACATATATAGAGATGACTTTCTTGCTCGATATGATAGTATGCTATCTGGTTACTCTTTATCTTAACATGTACACTAGTCTCTTTATACTGTCTTATAGTTACATGTTGGTAAAGCCCTTAGGATGTGTACTTGACTACCTGGACTATGATGCGGATCATACTAGTGGGGACATGGTAGTCCATAAGTACATCCTTCAAGGTCCCTAGTCGTGGGTGTATCGAGACGGGGCATCGATATACCAGAGTAGAATAGCATATACGCTTCTCGACCCATGTGATGGGCGATGGATGATCCCATATCCATTGGTGTTTGACATCAGAGATGGTATACGGGTGCTCAGTGGAGACTGGGTACACTGGACGGACTCGCCGAGAACTCCCAGATGGTATTATACCTCACGTCAGATGGCAGTTCTCAGGTGACACTTGTACAGGTTAGTCTGTAGACCCGAGATCGTCATAGAGTCTTGTGTGATTCCCACTGTGCTTTGATCTCCACCTTACCACGTCTGTGAGGGCGTGCAAAACGGTGGTCTTTGGGTACAGTCCCGAGTCACATGGAGGCAATGAGCGATAGGAGGGGTTTCGTCTCTCCCGGTATTGGGGGTTAATGTTGCGCAGTGCTCGATTGGCCGTAGCAAGGAAGTCCCTGGCCAGGGCTGATCAGAGATTTGCTGGTAAGTGTTACCAGTAGTTTCTCGACCCGTTATGAGCCTCACATCGGCACGACTTATCGGGTTGTTGGGGTCTGACGTTTACCACCCCTAGACTTGATATGCGACATATCAGACGAAGAGACCGGACTGTACGGTAAGTGTTACTGGTCGGATTCGCAGGAGTGTGAGCGGGCTAGCTCGTCGATCTTATGATCGCTCAATACCCGGGTGGCCGTTACGTTTGGCAGACCGCTTGCGGCTTGTGGATGCTTGATATGATCATCATCTGCTACTGGCGTATTGACGAGTCTTTAGAGTCCTACACAGAGGTTTCCTGGTTCAAGCGAAACGAAATAGGAGCGCATATGAGATATGTGCAGGACCGAGAATAATGCGTGTATGTGATACCGCATTTCATTCTCGCGATAAATGTTTCGATAGGTTATATTCGATATGACCTAGTTATCGAATCATTGATTCGATAAATCGATACATTGCATACTAGTCGGTTATGTGCGACATGACCGGATCATTGAATCAAATGTTGATTTAATGATTTAATGTATAATTATATATTTGATATATTACTTTGCATTAACTAGTATTGGTTCACTTTAAACGGATTTTTCTCACTTGGATTGCATATTGTATATGTGATATACTTTTGTGCATTTTTTGTATCATGTTTGATGATACTTGATCATATGGTTAAGTGAATAGAATTAAACCATGGTTATTATGATAATTAGGGTTTTGCATATTTATTTATTTATTTATATTTTCATTTGTTTATTTGGAAATGATTTAAAAAAGGATGGTGGCTTTCTTTGTCATTTAGTTGAAGCTTCATGAAGCTTTGACTACTTATCCTTTCTTATCATCATGCTTAACCCTAACCCATCCATTAACCATGGTATATTCTCTACACTTAACCCTAGTAAGAATTATGATAAGTATTGCTTTTTCTTTTTATTTTAAAATGACTTATCATAATACATGATCATCTTCTTCATCTTCTTCTTCTTCTTCAAGCTTGCTACTCCAATGGCAACTTGAGCTTTAGTGAGAGAAATCCAAATCTAAAGAGAACCCACCTCCTATTTCTTCACCCTCTACCTCTTGCCAAGTTGTTTTGGGTGTTTTCTTCACAAGTTTCACAAGTTTGTGAAGTCGGAGCTTGAACTTGCAATGCCTCGACGTAGATCGTCTTTGACACGAAGCCGGCGACCTAGCTCACCCGTTTCTTCGACAAAGCCGACGCTTGAGCCCGGGGTTCAACATGGACAGCGAGGAGACTTCGTTGCGGAGCCGTGGAGGTGGAAATCCGGATCTACAATGGTTGTAGCATCTAACCTATAGTTAATTTATTAACTAGCTTTAACGTTTCGCCTAAACATCTAGTCTAAAGATCCGTAGTCTAGGGTTTCTCGGCACAAAAATTTTAAATTGGCATGTCCGATGCCTTGTGAGACCTTACTAGAGTGCCATGGAACCTTTCAGTGGGTTGCCCCTACCGATAAATCCGTAGGGGCAGTGGGTTGCCCCTACCGATAAATCCGTAGGGGCAACCCTTATTTGTAGTAGTTCGAACCTCCCTCAAAGTACCGGCACTGGCCTGGCTGAAAGATTGGAGAAATTGTAGGGTGTAATTAATCCCGGCTAGTCTTTCCTTTTAGGGTTTGAAGGAAGATTTGATAAAAAAAGTGGTAGCCATCCTGATTAGATAAAATAATAACCAATCTGATCTTGCAAGAGCATACGCTAAAGTGTTTTCTTCTCTCTCTCTCCAGGTAGCGACCATGTCAGGCCTTAATCAAGATAATAATATGGATGTTTTGACCGAACCCGCTTGTTATACTGAGCAGGGGAACGTTGGTTCCGTTCTTTCTTATAATTGTTATAAGACTAATCAGGAAATTGGGGAATGTCCGGATTCCCACGCCGCCCAAACGAAGAAGAAACATGTTGATACATCTTCTTCTGGTGTGTTAGTCATCGAGAACTGTTTCTCAGTTCACTTTACATCCTGGGTATTAGATACCGGATCAGAATCCCACATATATAATATGTTACATGGGCTAAGCAAAGGTAGAGAACTGGGAATGGGTGATCATTTCGTAAGAGTAGGGAATGGGGTAAATGTTGCTGCCAAAGCTGTTGTCACGACCCAAAATTTGGCCCGTAACCGGCACTTAAACTACGTAACGTCTACAGGCATACGCAACTCAAGTAAGCCGAAACCCAGAAATCTAAACCACCCAAAACTGGATCAACAGAGAAAACATAGTTTTAAACATTCGGAAATTTTCAAGTAAAAATCTTTAAATTTAGTTTTCGTTCTTAAAAATTTCGGCAGCACCTCCTTTGTAAAAACCAGCCCTAAAAACGGATAGAACATAGATAATAATAAAAGCATCCCAAACGGGAGCAAATCATGCCCAACGGCGGAGACAACCACCAAAAACATATATACGATGCCGAAGCGAAGAAATATAAAAAAAAACTGCATAAAGAAGTAACCTTTTCACAAAACCGGCTCTTACGAGCACGGCACCCAAAGTCACCACAAAATATAACACTGAAACCTCACAAGTCTTCTCTAAGTCATATACAACATAGTGGTAGATGGAGAATAATAGATCGAACAAAAGATATACAATGTACAAACAGATAACCACAAACCCACCTAAAAGCAAGGTCTCACAGCCAACCGTAGCGGTATACGCAAAAATAGAGATGATAAGATGCCCTGCCCCGACTACTCTGAGGGTAAGTCCTGCAAAACATTGTGGCACAACGGGGGTGAGTATTTGTTCATATTATAATATTGCATTATTATATTTTCCATTCTTATGCATTTTACAAATAAACAGGTGCTTTTGACCCATGTCAAGTACATAGTACAGGATACAGGTTCTCGGAACGAAAACAGTGAAAAAGATAAAAGATGATGCAAAAGTGGGACTACGACCAACGAATAGAAGGATCTTGATTAAGCATACACGAAGATCGGTTCACAGAATACAAGGCATCGCAAGGTTCAAGTCTTCATCACGAAGCAACGGTAAAAGTCCACTACATTATTCACTGGGAGATCTGGAACGAACCTAGAAGCCAATCTGAAGAACCAACCAAAGAAATTGGAAGCCAAACAAGACCAGAGCCAGCACAGCAAGTTTCATCACTGGATCTCTTCTTTTGGCCGCGGAACCGCGGCCAAACGAGGGCTGCGGCCGCTGTTCCGCGGCCGTGTGATCCCCGTAGTGGTGCGAAATTTTACCAAAATAAATGGCGGCGCTGACTAGTCTTCCTAGGGACATTTTTGTAATATCAGACATGCGACAATTGTAAACCTAGGGTTTTCTATGTTCTATAAATAGAGACCCAAATTCTTGTATCAGGTCATGCCGCTTTTTCATCAATAAAATTCAGAATTCTTTTGAAGTTTGGAGAGCATCAATTTGTAAGTAAGTTTTATTTTCTGCCTTAGTTCGTAGTTTTATTTTCTGTCCTAGATAGATAAATTCTTATTTGCCTTAGTTTAATCTAGAATAGAATTTTTTAATCTGCAGTAGTTAATTAATCTCTTAACCCTAAAACAAAATAAAAATCATGCTTTTCGTAGATCCCTTAATGAGCTAGTAGTTTCCTCGCTTGTTAGGGTTAGGAATAGGGAAGGGTTTTAGAGATGAAGATCTCTCACCCCTTTCTTGCCTAATCAGTTATGAATAATTAGGACTCTATGCATACTTTCATATTCCGCTCACTACGGCACCCTACCCATGAGGTAACGGTGATACCGTAGTATAAAAGACCGGATATGAATGTTTTCCATGGAGGTTATGGTAAGGATTAAGAAAGGACGGACAATGATCTAGATGAAGAAACATAGTTTATTCCCGATCATCATAATTACCATAACTCCTAAAAAGATTTAATTTAGGGCATTGGAAGAGGTGGAGATCTTTATTTTACCAAACTTAACCTAAACCTAATCCTAGCAAGTTTCCTAATCCTATTATAACTCAAATTAGTTTTTGTGATAAAAGATCCAACACCCTTTGGATTTAGCTCGTAAGAATATTTAGGAAATTAACACCATCCCTGTGGACCGACCCGTACTTACCGGCTAGCTACCAAGCGACTCCGTTCTTGATTGCGATAACACATATTTTTGATCTATAAAATCCAACTTTAATCAAATGGCGCCGTTGCCGGGGATGGCGTAAAATTTCCTTTTTGCAATTTCGGGTTAATATAAAATATAAACATCATAAAAAACTGAAAAAAAAAATATAAAAATATAGAATTTCTATCATCTTTTAATGTTTGAAGGGTTTCTTATTTGAATCTTTGCAGGATCGACGGATCTGGAAAAATCCAGAGTGCGAAATAGAAAACGGGAGATCAAAACAGAGGGGGATTTCAACAACAGAACTACACAATTTTTCTCGGGACCTGCGCCGCTGCTTCCGCCGCTAAACCACCGCCGAAACACCCTTGCGACCGCGGATCCGCGGTTCCCGTGTGACGTCAGTGCGCTAAATTTACTCTGTTTGTTTCCTCTTTCTCTCTTCTGCAAATCCCCATATATCTTTTGCCAAATCTTCTGCAGGATTCTTTGCGCTTAAAAATCTTCCACCTTCCAATAATTGATTTTCTGCAGGATTCTTTGCGCCGCGCTTAAAAGAAAATTGATTGCAAGTGATTTTTACTGTTTTGCATATTTTTAATCGGACTTTAAGGGGCTTGAGACCAATTCAGATTGGGTGGGGATTTCATCACCCTTCCCAGGACCCCAGAAATCATATAAGGCATTTGCATTGACCAATCTTTAATTAAAAAAATACTAGACTCAGCCCTAAGGACGTCGCGCTCAATAGGACAGAGGACTAGTTGTAGGTATCGTCCGTTGATCCTAACCTGACTTTGCGGTGCCTAGGCAAGTGTGTCTAAGGCGAGTGGTTACTTAATTAGGGCCACTACTTGTAGTGGAGAGCCTCCCACTCACCTGGCACTTACCTGGCCGCAATTGGCGGTGAAGAGGCGGTTTGAGGTCCTATTTCTAGCCCTTTGGAACAGTTAGGAGCTGTCTAGCTGACCTAGGTGACCCTAGATCTAGGCCTGATTGTGCATTTGTGGTTGATTGCATTTGTGTCAAAATCTCTTATCGAAAATCTTTTTGCAAAAAGCTTTACATAAAAAAAGGATAAAAAAAGAAAAATATTTTTCAAAAACTTGCAACTTGTCGCTAAAGAAATCCTTGCACTCCACTTACACCACTTTCTTCTCATTGGCGTTTCCTTACCTCCACATTCTGTCTTTCACCTTATTGACTACACTACCTCTTTAGTGTATGTCCGGTTGGACTAGGGACACTAGCGCCCGATTAGTCCGTGTTTCGTTGGTACCGACCGACGAACCTTTCGACTCCGAAGTCGAAATCCTTTCCACTTCTTCACTTTCACCTTCAAATTCTTCTTCCGGAGGTATGTCGGGATATAATGCTAACAACACCTTACCGACGGGACAGATTCCACCTCCGTTAGGTGCGAATAACCCGAATCACCCGCCTGTTGAAGCGCCCCAACGAATCGCGCTCCAGGATCTTTTCTACCCAATCCGCACCGCCCTACCTACTTGTCTTTCCCTCCCACTGGCAAATGGGGACAATTTCGAGATTAAACCCCACTTCATCAATATTCTGCCTAATTTTCACGGATTGGAATCTGAAGATGCTTATATCTTTATCAACAAATTCCAAAACGTTTGCTCTATGATGAAAACGACCCAATTATCAGACGATGCTATAAGGCTAAGGATCATTCCTTTCACCTTATGTGACTTAGCCGAGAAGTGGTTATACAGCACAGCGTCGCATTCAATTAACAATTGGGAAGAGTTTGTGAAAGCTTTTCTTAAAAAGTTCTATCCTCATCACAAGACTGCTAGAATACGTAAGGAGATTATACAATTTTCCGAGCTTCCTTCCGAACCATTTTGGAAGTGTTTTGAAAGATTCAAAGACCTACTCGTTCAATGCCCTCACCATGGGATCGAAAATTGGTAACTTTGCCAAACATTAGACGAGGGATTGAACCCGGCAACGAGGCAGTTGCTAGAAACCATTTGTCAAGGTCACTTTCTAACCAAATCTAGTGAGGAAGCGTGGCAGTTTCTCGAGGATCTTAGTGAACAAACAATTCAGTGGGAGAGCACCAAGACCACTTCATCTTCTTCTATTGGTCAGTCTAGGGAAGGCATACATCAATTAGATATGTCGATTGCTATGAAGGTCGAGATTGCCGCACTTACGAAAAAGCTAGAAGCGATTGAGACCAAAATCTCATCGCCTTCTCCTGCCCCTGTTGTGCCCCCACGAACTGTTTGTGCTTGTTGTTCGGATCCATCACATCTCACCGAAGGGTGTCCTTACAATCCATCTGCTCAAGGACATGATCAAGTCAATGCTGCCTTTCAGCAACGACAAAGAAATGATCCATACTCTTCGACATATAATCCGGGTTGGAGGAGTCACCCAAATTTCGCTTGGAACCAAAATCAACAATTCCAAGGAAACAACAATTTTCAAAGGCCTCCTCCTCCACAACAACAAGCACCTCCACAAACTCAATTCCAGCAACCTTTCCAACAGCAACCTTACCCTAACCAAACGAACAATTTTGTGCTAAACAATTCTTACCCTCAAAACAATTTTGTTCAACCTCATAATGATAAGGTTAACTCGCTAGAAAGAAGTCTAGATGCGTTCCTAAAGCAATCTACACAATCCGCAGCACAGTTGGAGACTTCTATTCAATCTTTGGTGCAAAACAGTGCCTCACACGATCAAAGCATCAAATCTATCGAGGCACAAATTGCACAACTCAATACTGCGTTGAGTGAGCGAGAAAAAGGAAAGCTTCCATCTTAACCACTGCCAAATCCCGGTCACGCACATGATGCATATGAACAGCAAAATCATAATGTAAATGATGTGACCACGTTGAGATCCGGAAGAGTGTTGCATAATATTGTGGGTATTAACAATGACACCCCTGCCGGTGGTCCTTCTTCTTCTTCTTCACCTTCTTCGTTTGAGCCTATTCTTCATCCTTCACAAGGCTCTATTTCTTCTAGCTCGAATGGACCCACTTCTCACAACACGAACACATCTACACGGGGATCCGTTCCAACTCCACAATCTGATCCACAAAAATTGGACTCAACAAATTTTCAAAATGTTCCTTTTCCAAACCGGTTAAGATCCAATAAACCAACTCCAACTGGTTAGCATAAATATCCTTCTCTTGGATGCAATCCAACAAGTTCCTTCATATGCAAAAATCTTAAAGGACTTATGCACCAAGAAGAGAAAGTCACAAGTACCAAAGAAAGTTTTCGTGGCTAGTGCTGTTAGCGATGCTCTTGTCCAATCTTTACCCCAAAAGCACAAGGACCTCGGTTGTCCTACTATTTCGATAACAATTGGGGACAAGAACATCAATAGAGCACTATTAGATCTTGGTGCTAGTGTCAATTTGCTACCTTATTCTGTGTATGAGCAATTAGGCGTTGGAGAGCTTAAGCCCACTCATTGTACTCTCCAAATGGCCGATCGATCCATCACCCATCCTAGGGGAGAGTTGTAGGATGTGTTAATTAGAGTAGGGGATTTCATTTTCCCCGTTGATTTTATTGTTATGGATACACAACCTGTAGCTAACCCCCGGAGTCAAATTCCGGTGATACTTGGTCGACTATTCCTTGCGACTTCTAATGCGGTGATCAATTGTCGTAATGGTTCAATGAATCTATCTTTTGGCAATATGACAATCGAACTCAACATTTTTAAGTTGGGAAATCATAATTCTAGCATACTTGATGTTTGCTCGATCAATGAGATCGCGGAGGAGGACTGGGAGTTCAAAAATTTTATGTTCGATCACAGCAGTGTTGACGCCTCTAGTGCGTTCCTCCTAGAATCCGACACAGCTTTCACGGCAGACAACGATTATGAGTGTTTGACCTTTGTAGACGATTTTAATGACTCACCACCCGAGTTTGAGTCTTTTGCTTTTTCGGATGAGTTAGTTGAACCATCCGACTCGGTTGCGTACACTCGATTTGAACCTTTGATGGAATCCTTTGAGTTTGAAACAGTTACACCATTGTTACCATCAATTGTTTCACCTCCTAAACTCGAACTAAAGCTTTTTCCGTCGCACCTTAAATATTCTTATCTAGGTGAGAATGAGACCCTTCCCGTTATCATATCAGCCTCTCTAGCTCTCGAGCAAGAGAAGGCCCTTTTAATGGTCTTACAAAATAATCGGCAAGCTTTTGGCTGGTCTATGGCGGACATCAAGGGGATTAGTCCCCTCATAGTTGAACATCATATACACTTGATGGATGATGCCAATCCGGTGAGGGATCCTCAAAGACGCCTCAACCCTATAATGAAAGAGGCTGTCAAGAAGGAGATTGTTAAATTTCTTGCTAGTGGTATCATTTACCCTATCTCGGATAGCCAGTGGGTTAGCCCCATTCATGTTGTGCCAAAGAAATCGGGCATTACGGTCATAACCAATGAGGCAAATGAGTTAATACATACTCGCACCCAAACTGGGTGGCGATTTTGCATCGACTATAGAAAACTCAATGCCGCGACAAGGAAAGACCACTTTCCTTTATCTTTCATTGACCAAATGCTAGAACGATTGGCTGGGCACGAGTTCTATTGCTTTTTGGATGGCTATTCCGGCTATAACAAAGTCCCCATCACCAAAGAGGATCAAGACAAGACCACATTTACTTGTCCTTTTAGCACTTTTTCTTATCGTCGCATGCCCTTTGGGTTATGCAATGCACCAGCTACATTTCAGCGGTGTATGATGGAGATCTTTTTAGACATGGTTGAAAAGTTTTTGGAGAACTTTATGGATGATTTCTCCATTTTTGGTGACTCCTTCGACGAGTGTTTGCTACACCTTGACGCAGTTCTTACCCGCTGTAGGGATAAGAACCTAACTTTAAATTGGGAGAAGTGCCACTTTATGGTACGAGAAGGCATTGTCTTAGGACATGTCATCTCGCAAAACGGCATAGAGGTTGACAAAGCCAAAATTGAGGTCATTTCTAATCTTCTTCCTCCTAAATGCGTCAAAGACATGCGAGCTTTCCTTGGCCACACCGGTTTTTATAGACGGTTCATCAAGGATTTTAGCAAGATTGCTAGACCCTTGACTCTCTTACTGGCCAAGGACACAACATTTGATTTTGACTCAACTTGCATGGAAGCGTTCGAGTCATTGAAACACTCTCTCATTTCTGCACCCATTCTTTCATCTCCAGACTGGACGCATCCCTTCGAAATTATGTGCGACGCATCAGATTTTGCCATTGGTGCTGTTCTTGGACAGCACATTAATAAGATGTCGCACGTGATTTATTACGCTAGCCGAACACTAAATGAGGCCCAACTGAACTACACAACAACAGAAAAAGAATTTTTAGCCGTTGTGTTTGCACTTGAAAAATTCCGGCCTTATTTAATCGGCTCTCCAGTTATTGTGTATACGGACTATTCCTCTCTTCGCCACCTTTTTGCGAAGAAGGATGCTAAATCGAGGCTAATACGTTGGATCCTCTTGCTACAAGAGTTTGACCTTGTCATAAGGGACAAAAGAGGATGTGAAAACGTAGTGGTCGATCACCTTTCACGACTACCGTCTTCGCCTACACTTGAAATTCAAATCAAAGATATTTTTCCCGATGAGCAACTCTTAACCATGTCTTGCGAACCATGGTTCGCTGATATCGTAAACTACTTGGCCACCGGCTTGATACCTAAAGATTGGTCGAAACAGGATAACTCCGATTCATGTCCCAAGTAAAGCATTTTTACTGGGATGAACCTTATCTTTTTAAATACTGTTCCGACCAAATCATTCGTCGGTGTGTACCTGAAAATGAGTTTACGAGTGTGTCGTCCTTTTGCCACGATCAAGCGTGTGGCGGGCACTTGGCCCAAAGAAGACGGCCGAGAAAATCTTGCAGTGTGGTTTCTATTGGCCACGACTCTTTAAGGATGCATATGAATACTGCAGGACATGCTCCCGGTGCCAACACTTGGGCCGGATATCGCGGAGAAACGAAATGCCGCCCCAACCAATTTTGGTTGTGGATATTTTTGATGTTTGGGGTATAGACTTCATGGGACCATTTCGCAATTCCTTTGGGAATGTATATATTCTTTTGGCTGTTGACTATGTGTCAAAGTGGGTCGAGGCTGTGCCTAGCCGAACGAATGATAACAAGGTTGTCGTTCGATTTCTTAAAGAACATATCTTTTCTCGGTTTGGGCACCCTCGAGCGATTATAAGTGATAATGGATCTCACTTTTGCAATAGGACTTTTGAGTCCTTAATGCGCAAATATTCCATTACTCACAAGCTGTCAACGCCATACCATCCCCAAACATGTGGGCAAGCTGAGGATTCGAATCGGCAAATTAAGCAAATCATGGAGAAAACGGTTTCTAAAAACCGTAAAGATTGGTCACTCAAACTGATCGATGCACTATGGGCTTTCCGTACTGGATACAAGACCGATCTTGGTATGTCTCCATACCGGCTTGTTTATGGGAAGTCTTGCCACCTCCCAGTTGAGATTGAGCATAAGGCATTTTGGGAAATCAAGGAGCTGAATTTATCATTAGGAGATGTGGGAAGCAATCGAAAGCTGCAATTAAATGAACTAGAAGAGCTGCGGGATGAGGCTTATGATAATGCCGTAATTGTTAAAAACCGAACTAAGGTGTTCCATGATAAACACCTTTTGCGAAAAACGTTTAAACCAGGTCAACAGGTTTTACTCTATGAGACTCGGTTACATTATCACCCCGGCAAGCTCCGTTCTAGGTGGAAAGGGTCATTTGTTGTTCGCACCGTTTATCCGCACGGTGCGGTCGATCTTGAAAATCCTGAGGACGGTACTTTATTTAAAGTAAACAGACATCGATTGAAACCGTTTCTCACAACGGACCCATCGGAGGAGCTCCTGTTTTTGCAGGAGCCGATTTACACCGATTGATTTTCCTCCATTTTACCCCCAAATTTTTGATCATTTTTTTTCAAAACTTTATTTCAAATAAGTTTGGGGGTGTGTATCATTTATAAATATGATTACAATATAAAAATAAAAAAAAGCAGGAAATTGCCGACAATTTTGACCCTCTTGGTGCAGCCTGACAGAGAGGACACTGTCCAGTTTAAGTTTGGGGGTATGCTCGATAAGTTTTCTTCCTTCGCATTCATATGTATATTTTGCATTTGCATCCTTATATAAAAATCATAAAAATAGAAAAAAAAATAGAAAAAGAAAAACCCATAAAAATTGAAAATTTCATAAAAATTATAAAAATTAAAGTATTCAATTTTGGCCTTATTTGACTTGAGTTTGACAAATAGGTTAACTAGCTAGGAACAACTAGATCTTAGACTTAGTAAATTAAAAACCCTAAAAATAACCTTTCTTTTAGTTTAACGGTAGAAAGTATATGTCTTTGTAGTTTATTTAGAAATAGGCAAATTTTGAGTTCACTTCTTGGGCTAAGTCAAAACAATGGAAAAGTATCGATATTTTTATTAGAGTATAAGTTTGAAAAATAATTCCTAAGCTTAAGTCTAAGTTCTGAAAATATACACCATACAAATTGCACAAACACGAACCTTGAAACTTGGAATAGTAGAAGAGACCCTGAAATGCTCTTGTCTAAAGTTCTTAGTACGACGAAAAATAAAAAAATACAAGTGTGAATAAAGAGATAATAAAAAAATGAACACTAGTTTTTGTGATTACTTAAGGCTGCAAAAATAGAAAAAATATTTAGCAAGGGTGCTTCATCACATAGTGCCTTAGACCAACTGGTTTGGGAGTCACTGCTAAAGCCTTAGGTGTTGCAAGGCTAGGAATTACGCTTTAATGTACAAACACATCTTGTAATCGGTTGTTGGTACCTCAAGAAGTATTAACGGTCGCATGAAGGATATGTAAGAAAAATTCATTTAAAAATTCAGCAATTAAGAAGTGCTTTGGATAATGGACAAGAGTATGGTTGCTTGATTTGAATTTCCAAGTGTAGGGGCGATATATACACTCAAGTAGGGGTATGTGATTGGGGTTTAGATAAGAGATAGGAATGAAGAATAAGACTTATATCTTTAATAGGTATGATAAAAATTCCTAAGTTGAGATAGAACCCTAGAAGGAAAACTTAAGAGATGCCAAAAGCTAAGTAGGTCTGCAGAACATATATAATCTTAAGATAAATGATAAGGAAGTGTGAAGAATATGGGTGGATAATTTACGAGTCGACGATAATATAATTCCTTGTTAGAAAACCTAATTGGAGAATAAAAGTCGATAAGCCAAATTGATAGGATTTTGTGGGTAGTATCCGCTGAAAACCCTCAGGAGACAACACTCCTCCTACTAGGCACACCTAGAGGTTTAACGGCTTATTTCACGAGCTCAGTGCAATCACGTTTTCCTGCGAAAGTGAGGTTAGGTTTTTGTCGAGAATAAAACTAGGTTTGCTCGAGAACGAGCAAAAGATAAGTTTGGGGGTATTTGTTCATATCATAATATTGCATTATTATATTCCCCATTCTTATGCATTTTACAAATAAACTGGTGCTTTTGACCTATGTCTGCTACATAGTACAGGTTACAGGTTCTCGGAACGAAAACAGTGAAAAAGATAAAAGATGATGCAAAAGTGGGACTACGACCAACGAATAGAAGGATCTTGATCAAGCCTACACGAAGATCAGTTCACAAAATACAAGGCATCGCAAGGTTCAAGTCTTCGTCACGAAGCAACGGTAAAAGTCCACTACATTATTCACTGGGAGATCTAGAAGGAACCTAGAAGCCAATCTGAAGAACCAACCAAAGAAATAGGAAGACAAACAAGACCAGAGCCAGCACAGCAAGTTTCATCACTGGATCTCTTCTTTTGGCCGCGGAACCACGGCCAAACCAGGGCTGCGGCCGCGGTTCCGCGGCCGTGTGATGCCCGCAGTGGTGCAAAATTTTACCAAAATAAATGGCGGCGCTGACTAGTCTTCCTAGGGGCATTTTTGTAATATCAGACATGCGGCAATTGTAAACCTAGGGTTTTCTATGTCTTATAAATAGAGACCCAAATTCTTGTATTAGGTCATACCTCTTTTTCATCAATAAAATTCAGAATTCTTTTGAAGTTTGAAGAGCATCAATTTGTAAGTAGGTTTTATTTTCTGCCTTAGTTCGTAGTTTTATTTTCTGCCCTAGATAGATAAATTCTTATTTGCCTTAGTTTAATCTAGAATAGAATTTTTTAATCTGCAGTAGTTAATTAATCTCTTAACCCTAAAACAAAATAAAAATCATTCTTTTCGTAGATCCCTTAATGAGCGAGTAGTTTCCTCGCTTGTTAGGGTTATGAACAGGGAAGGGTTTGAGAGACGAAGATCTCTCACCCCTTTCTTGCCCAATAACTTATGAATAATTAGGACTCCATGCATACTTTCATTTTCCGCTCCCTACGGCACCCTACCCATGAAGTAACGGTGATACCGTAGTATAAAAGACCGGATATAAATGTTTTCCATTGAGGTTAGGGTAAGGATTAAGAAAGGACGGACAAGGATCTAGATGAAGAAACATAGTTTCTTCCCGATCATCCTAATCCCCTTTATTAATAATTACCATAACTTCTAAAAAGATTTAATTTAGGGCATTGAAAGAGGTGGAGATCTTTATTTTACCAAACTTAACCTAAACCTAATCCTAGCAAGTTTCCTAATCCTAGTATAACTCAAATTAGTTTTTGTGATAAAAGATCTAACACCCTTTGGAATTAGCTCGTAAGAACATTTAGGAAATTAACACCATCCCTGTGGACCGACCCGTACTCACCGGCTAGCTACCAAGCGACGCCGTTCTTGATTGCGGTAACACATATTTTTGATCTATAAAATCCAACTTTAATCAGTTGCCATCTCGTGAATAGTAAATAACATCATACTGTAATCGCAAGTATGCACGAAAAGCGATCTATCTATCACATGTAATCCGATAGCATAAGTATGATAAGTAAATATGCAACAATCATGTAAAGATACATCATTAGGGTACTACAACTACATGAAGCAATGCATATCAACATAATCCGGAGTGTGGGATGATATAATATAAAATCTCATGCAAAATCATCAACATTGAAAAACACCAGTGTCCCTCACTGACACATCAAATCCCAAAATCCTCAGGCACCACATCCTCAGATCGGCCCTCACATCCTGTAAGTCTAATGGAACCTGAGTGTCTAACATCAACACCCGAAACATCATGAAAACCCGTGTCTAGCATCGACACGTAAATCCCCATAACTCAGGCGCTGACACCATGACTGGCCCTGACGATATGTCATACATCACTCCGGTCGGTATGCTCACGATAACCGCCGATTCCAATTACTATCACCGGTAGGTAGTGGTCCCACCGCCAGGCTTATCGTCTACACCACGAAATCACCACTCGCCCCGGGGTACCATACCGGATCCACCATGTACCCGCAGACGGTGCCTCCCGCTCCTCGAATCTGGTATCACAAGTCAAATCTCAGAACCGAGAAATCACATGGTGGACACACTGAAATATCATATCAAGAGAAACCGGGTTTTCAAACAATATATAGTTTTCTTAAAATACCCCCACGGTTCTCAAATCCATAAATCATATGAAATCCATATCTTAATGCGTAAAACCATGAAAACTGATATATGCAACATAAAACAACAATATGAACATATCAAGGGAAATCCGCTCTTTTAAATGAATCCATCTTTAAAATATATCTTGCGATCCCCAAAATCCTCCGAAAAACAAGTGCAGCATCATATGAGGTGTACGTGTAAGTATAGCAAGGTTTAAGTATCTACATGTAAGCCAGTATGAATGATGCATTTCATAAATGCAATGATCAACAACTCAATATCACATATCAAAACATTACCACTTAGGGTCCATACAACTATAGCGAAAATATGCGGGTGTACATGTCAATATGTGTGCATGATGTACATGTAGCTGTAATAGACTATGTGGGTGTACATGTCAATATGTATGCAAGATGTACAAGTAGCTATATTAAGGTATACGTGAAATGGATTAAGAGTTACTATCTTAACTATCCTTGTCAAACACAATAACACGTATGTAGGTGGTTTGTGCGTGTCATGGCAATTACTGACGATGTGGGTGTAGCATACAATTTAGTGCTCGTGCAACATGAACCGTCAGTAATGTGTTATATCTAAAGTAAAACAGATACTATTATGCACTGACATTCATTTGAAATTAACCAATATGCAATAACATGCAGCTAACATATCATATCAGCCCCGACGGATAACGCTATACGGGCGATTTCCCCGTAGATGTTAAATCTACTCACCGATGGTCTCGAGCTATGAAATTCCGACAACCTGCTTCCCCTTGTCCGCAGCACCCGAAGTCCCTGCTTGCGAACCTAAAATTTCACAAATACAAAACATAAGCTAAATATCCTATATGACGAAAAGACAACGAAACGCGATGAAAACGCCCGGAAAATTACACTGCGCGCTTAGCGCATCTATTGCGCACGACATCGGCCAAAAACCCTAACTGGGGTTGCTAAACTACAAAACACCAAGTCTAGACCCCGATCGTCCCGATCGGGCAACACATAACAAACAATAACGAGGAATACAATAGATATAACCTCGGAACGACCAATCGAACCCACGTCGGAAAACCCCCGAAACCTAGTAAGCAACCTATCGCAATATTTCGCACTAGTTTCAAACTAACGCATATCTAGCAATTACAAACACCTTATAATAGCTTAACTAAGCTATTTAAACCATTCCTATATTTTTAACACTTGCTAATTAAGTTTTAGCAAAAACCTAGTAAGCAAATTGCATAATTAAACAAAGTGCTTATTAGCAAAAATTAACATTCTCTACTAGGTTAATCTTTTCCAAATCACAAATTAACACTTTAAATGAACATTAATCACTTAAACAAAGATTAACCCTAACATGAATTTCTTAAAACAAATATAAATGAATTAATCATGATTTAAAAGCTATACTAAACACATAATTAGCTAACTTAAATAGCTAGATTAAGACAAAAACAACTAATTATGTATTAAGGTAAGAAATTATACCCCCCCCCCCCAAGAACACCAAAATGAAACTTAATCCCTCATCATAGCATCAAAAAAACCATGCTTTGTTGAAGATCCAAGAAGGATTAGTGAAGGAAAAGATGGTTTTATTTTATTTTAGGATTTTGTGGATTATTTTAGGAATTTTTTTTGAAGAAATAATGAAGAAAAGAGCTTGGGAAAATTTTTGGGCAGAAATTGAGGAGGGCTCGGCCAAGGTGGGATGGAGGGTAATTTTGTAAATTTTGGGTGAAGAAATTGCTAGGAAATTAGCTAATAAATGCTATATGCCACCTTTACACCCTTTTCTTTTCTTTTAAAAATAAATCCTTTTGTACTCCAAAAATATCTAGATATTTACAAAAGAAGTTTCCAAAATATTATAGTGACAAAAATTAATTTATTCACAAGAGAAAAATTTCCCGATTTACGTGCACAAAATACCGCTTAAAATAATATTTTATTTGGGAAAAATTCTATCTGAACTAAAACCTCCCAAATACCCCCATAGTTCGCGCACTTGCTTTATTTTAGCTAAACTAGATACCGGCAAGCTTATACGGATGTTTGATTGAAATCGGGTTAAAACGGGAAAAACCGACAATTTTGCCCTAAAACGGGAAAATTCGCAAAACGATTTCTAAAACGTTACAATCTCTTCCCTTATAGAAATTCGGTCCCCGAATTAAAATTTAACTACGCGTACCTTCAAAGAGATGAGGGAATTTCTTCCGCATCTCGCTCTCGGCCTCCCAAGTGATCTCCTCACTAGTCGGGCTACGCCAAAGAACCTTCACAGATGGCTAGACCTTTGACCGAAGTTTCTTCACCTGCCGATCCAAAATAACTACCGGCTGCTCGGTGAACGAAAGATCGCGCTCAAGCTGAACGGTCTCGTGCTGAATCATGTGAGAAGGATCATGAAGGTATCTACGAAGCATCGATAGATGGAAAACGGGGTGCACATCCGAAAAACTAGGCGGGGGCGCCAAACGATAAGCAACAGAACCCACTCGCTCAAGGATCTCAAAAAGACCAACAAATCTGGGACTGAGTTTCCCCCTCTTCCCAAATCGCATAACGCCCTTCATCGGAGAAATCCTCAGGAATACATGATCCCCCACTACGAACTCAAGTCTGCGACGACGACGGTCGGCATAAGACTTCTACCTGCACTGGGCTGCTCTCATCCTGTCCTGAATCAGCTGGATATTCTCCGTAGTCTCCTGAACTAGCTGGGGTCCCAAAACCAGACTCTCACTAAGTTCGGTCCAACAGACTGGCGATCGACACTTCCTACCATACAAAGCCTCAAAAGGTGCTATCTGAATAGTCTCCTGAAAGCTGTTGTTGTAGGAGAACTCAATCAACGGCAAGTGACGATCCCAACTGCCACCAAAATCAAGCACACATGCATGGAGCATATCCTCCAGAGTCTGTATAGTCCGCTCCGACTGGCCATCGGTCTGTGGATGAAAAGCGGTACTAAAACTCAGCCGGTTACCCAAATCTTCCTGAAGCTTTTTCCAAAGACGGCTAGTAAACTGGGTGCCTCTGTCGGATACTATGCATGTGGGAACACCATGCAAACGTACAATCTCATCTATGTACAGCTGAGCATACTGAGCATAACCGAAAGTGGTCTTCACAGGAAGGAAGTGAGCAGCTTTTGTTAACCGGTCAACAATAACCCAAATGGAATCATACCCACGACTGGTCCTGGGTAGACCCACAATGAAGTCCATGGAAATCTGCTCCCATTTCCAAACCGGAATGGGTAAAGGCTGCAACTCTCCAGCCGGTCTCTGATTCTCAGCCTTGACTTGCTGACAAGTCAGGCACCTCGAAACGAAGTCCGATATATCACGCTTCATCCTTTCCCACCAGTAGAAGTCCCTCAAGTCACGGTACATCTTGGTGGAACCTGGATGAACGCTAAAGTCCGATTGATGTGCCTGCTCTAGGATCTCGCGTCTTAACCCATCATCATCTGGTACACACAAGTGAGTCCCGCATCGTAGCACACCCTGGTCATCAATCATGAACTCCAAAACTCTTCCCTGCTGAACAAGCTCAAGAATCTCAGTCAAACGGGCATCACTGGGCTGCGCCTCACGGATACGATCAAGTAGTAGTGGACGGACGTGGACATGAGCAAGCTGTCCCCCAGCAGAAGTGAACTGAACTGCACTCTACCATCACACAAGAGCTGCCAATCTACAGAAGACTGACGCTGAACTGCGCTCAACTGGGACAAGCTACCCCCGGGCCTACGACTCAAAGCATCAGCTACCACATTCGTCCTGCCCGGGTGATAAAGGATCTCACAATCATAATCCATCACTAGCTCCATCCAACGACGTTGTCTCAGATTCAGATCCCGCTGCTGGAAGATATACTTCAAGCTCTTATGATCCGTGAAGATCTGACACGACTCCCCGTATAAGTAGTGTATCCAAATCTTCAACGCAAAGACCACCGCGGCCATCTCAAGATCGTGAGTGGGGTAATTTTGCTTGTGCTTCTTCAGCTGCCTAGAAGCATAAGCAATCACTCTATCATGCTGCATCAATACACAGCCGAGCCCCACTCGAGAAGCATCACAATAAACAACATAGCCGCCTGATCCAGGAAGTAAAGATAGAACTGGTGCCGTCGTCAACCGAGTCTTCAACTGCTGAAATCTCTGCTCGCACGCATCAGTCCAAAGAAAAGGAACTCCCTTCCGGGTCAGTCCAGTCAGCAGTGCAGCGATACTCGAGAAATCCTGCACAAAACAGCGATAATAACCAGCTAAGCCCAAAAAGCTGCGGACCTCAGTCACCGATACAGGTCTGGGCCAGAGCTGTACAACCTCGATCTTCCTCGGGTCCACTAGAATACCATCACCAGTCACCACATGACCCAGGAAGTCAACACTATCAAGCCAAAATGCGCACTTTGAGAATTTAGCAAACAGCTGGTGCTCTCTCAATATCTGCAAAGCAATCCTCAAGTGCTGCTCATGCTCCTCATGACTCCTAGAGTACACTAGTATGTCATCAATAAACACAATAATAAACTGGTCGAGAAATGGTCTGAAAATATGGTTCATCAGATCCATGAATGCTGCTGGCGCATTGGTGAGTCCGAACGACATCACCAAAAACTCATAATGCCCATAGCGCGTACGAAAAGCAGTCTTCGGAATGTCATCATTCCGAACCCGTAACTGATGATAACCCGAACGTAAATCAATCATAGAAAAATGTTTTGCACCCTGGAGCTGATCAAATAAATCGTCAATGCGAGGTAAAGGATACCTGTTCCGCACCGTAACTCGGTTCAATTGACGATAATCCACACACAGCCTCAAACTGTCGTCCTTCTTCTTAACGAACAGAACAGGAGCTCCCCACGGCGAAACACTCGGACGCACAAGTCCCAAATCGAGCAACTCTTGTAATTGATCTTTAAGCTCTCTAAGCTCTGCCGGAGCCATCCGATAAGGCGGTATGGAAATAGGCTCCGTGCCAAGAATCAGATCAATGCAGAACTCAATATCGCGCTCTGACGGCAACCCAGGTAACTCATCGGGAAAGACATCGGGAAACTCTCGCACGGTAGAAACCTGGTCCAACGACTCCACTGTGGCTCCAGTATCATGAATGAAAGCCAAGAATCCCCGACATCCCCTCCTCAAAAGCCGACTAGCGCACAGGACAGAAATCAAACTGTGAGGGGCGACACCACGGTCCCCCTGCACAACAAATACTGACTCGCCGGGATAACAAAATCTAAATGTCTTCTCACGGAATTTCACGGACGCATAGCAAGTAGCTAGCCAGTCCATGCCCAACAGAACGTCGAAGTCCAACATCTCGAGAAGGATCAAGTCGACGGACAGATCTCTGTCACCAATACGGACAACACAAGACCGGAACACGTGTCGTGCAACAAACAACTCTTCCACTGGAGTAGTCACGACAAGCGGCTGATCTAGAAAACACGACTCTCGGCCTAACCTCGGCATGAAGTGTGTAGAAACATACGAATGCGTAGATCCCGAATCGAAAAGAACATGTGCATCATAAGAATATACAGAAAGGGTACCTGAAACCACAGCATTAGACGCCTGAGCGTCCTGGTGAGTCAAGGCAAAAATCCGTGCCTGCCCTCTACCGGCTACTGGCTATCCTCTGCCTCCGCCACCTCGACCTCTCGGCACAAAACCCCCGCGACCACGACCTCTCTGAACAGGAGTCTGACGCGGTGCAACAACAGGAACAAGAGGCAACGCTCTCTGAGGCGGAGAAAGTGGTAAGATAACCTGGGTACTGCTGGCCCTCTCTGACGCACCACGGTGCAATCCCGAACAAGGTGATGTAGACTACCACACCCAAAGCACCCATAAGTGTCACGACCTAAAATTTGGCCCGTAACCGGCACTTAAACTACGTAACGTCTACAGGTGTACGCAACTCAAGCAAGCCGAAACCCAGAAATCTAAACCACCCAAATCTGGATCAACGGAGAAAAACATAGTTTTTAACATTTGGAAAATCACAAGTAAAATATCTAACTCTAGTTTTCTTTCTTGAAAATTTCGGCAGCACCTCCTTTGTAAAAACTAGCCCAGAAAACGGGTACAACAAAGATAATATATGAAAACATCCCAAACGGGAGTAAATCACGCCCAACGGCGGAGACAACCACCAAAAACATATATACGACGCCGAAGCGAAGAAATATAAAAGAAAACTGCATAAAATGGTAAAACTTTTCAACACAACCGGCTCCCACGAGCACGGCACCCAAAGTCACCAATAAAACAACACAGAATCCTCACAAGTCGTCTCTAAGTCATATACAAACAGTGGTAGATGAAGAATACTAGATCCAACAAAAAGGATATACAATGTATAAACAGATAACCGCAAACCAACCTAAAATACAGGCCTTACAGCCAAACGTAGCGGTATCCGCAAAAGTAGAGATGATAAGACGCCCTGCCGCGACTACTCTGAGGGTAAGCCCTGCAAAACACTGTGGCACAACGGGGGTGAGTTGCCAACTCATGAATAGTAAATAGCATCATACTGTAATCGCAGGTATGCACGAACATCGATCTATCTATCACATGTAATCCAATAGCATAAGTATGATAAGTGAATATGCAACAATCATGTAAAGGTACATCATCAGGGTACTACAACTACATGAAACAATGCATAACAACAATAATCCTGAGTGTGTGGGATGATACAATAAAATCTCATGCAAAATTATCAGCATGGAAAAACACCAGTGTCCCTCAGCGACACATCAAATCCCAAATCCTCAGATCGGCCCTCACATCCTGTAAGTCTCATGGAACCTGAGTGTCTATCATTGACACCCGAAACATCATGAAAACATATACCTATAAGTATATATATATATATATATATATATATAAGGATATCAACCACGTATGTCCACCGACGATACGTAAAAATCATGGAAATCTGAGTGTCTAACACCGACACTCGAAACATCATGAAACCCGTGTCTAGCATCGACACGTAAATCATCATAACTCAGTCGCTGTCATCACGACTTGCCCTGACGATATGTCGTAAATCACTCCGGTCGGTATCCCCATGATAACCACCGAGTCCAAATACAATCACCGGTAGGTAGTGGTCCCACTGTCAGGCTTATCGTCTGCACCACGAAATCACCACTCGCCCTGGGATACCATACCGGGTCCACCATGTACCCGCAGACGGTGCCTCCCGCTCCTCGAATCGGGTATCACATGCCAATTCTCAGAACCGAGAAATCACATGGTGGACGCACTGAAATATAATATCAAGAGAAATCGGATTTTCAAACAATACATAGTTTTCTTGAAATACCCCCACGGTTCTCAAATCCATAAATCATATGAAATCCATATCTCAATGTGTAAAACCATGAAAACCGATATATGCAACATAAGGCAACAATATGAGCATATCAAGGGAAAACCGCTCTTTAAATTGAATCTAGCTTTAAAACATATCATGCGGTTCCCAAATCCTCCGAAAATAAATGCAGCATCATATAATGTGTACATGTAATTGTAGCAAGGTCTAAGTATCTACATGTAAGCAAGTGGGCATGATGCATTTCATAAGCGCAATGATCAACAACTCAATATCACATATAAAAACAATACCTTTTAAAGTATATACAACTATAGCAAGCATATGTGGTATACATGTCAGTATGTGTGCATGATGTACATGTAGCTGTAATAGACTATGTGGGTGTACATGTTAATATGTATGCATGATGTACAAGTAACTGAAATCGAGTATGTGGTGTACATGTCAATATGTATGCATGATGTACAAGTAACTTAAATCGAGTATGTGGTGTACATGTCAATATGTTTGCATGATGTACAAGTAACTTAAATCGAGTATGTGGTGTACATGTCAATATGTATGCATGATGTACAAGTAACTATAGTAAGATATACGTAAAGTGGAATAAGGTTCACTACCTCAACTATTCCTGCCCAATGCAATATCACGTATGTATGTGCCCACAATATTTCATATGCACAATGGAATAAGAGTTACTACTTCAATCATTCCTATCGACCACCATATCACGTAGGTAGGATTTGTGTGTGTCATGGCAATTACAGACGGTGTGGGTCTAGCATACAATTTAGTGCTCGTGCAACATAAACCGTCAGTAATGTGTTATATCTAAAGGTATGAGTCAAGTACAACAGATAATGCTATGCAATGACATTCATATGAAAGTACCTAATATGAAAATACCATACAGCTAACATATCATATTCACCCCGACGCATAACGCCATACGGGCGATTTCCCCGTAGATGTTAAATCTACTCACCAAAGGTCTCCAGCTATGAAAATCTGACCACCTACTTCCCCTTGTTCGTAGCGTCCGAAGTCCCCGCTTACGACGCTATATTTTCACAAACACAAGAAATAGTGCAAACACTCAGAATTTGACCAATATAACGTAAAACTACGTATTAAATAACACACCAACACACTAAACTAACTCGCGAGTGTATGTCTAGTGTCTAACGTGCGTAACGATACCACAAACCAAACTGAGTACAGCGGCTGCACAAGATCACGATTCGTGTCGCAACACGTAACACGCGGACTCAAAACACTAGATTATAGGTAATCGATCCCAGATTTTCTACACTGAAATTACTAAAAAAGTAAATAGTACCAAACACCCCTAACCAACAGCAGACAACTACCCACAAAAACCCAACACCCAACTCTTCTCTATAGCCGACGTCGTCGGATCGCGCTATAGGGGTCGCCGGCCATGGCCGGTGGGGTGGTCCTCATGTCTCAGGTGGTGCTCCAGGGTCACTAGTACAACACTACAATTTTGTTTGGTCACTCACTAAAATTTCCAGATCATAGCAGATCCAAAGGCTCTAAAAAGACATTAAAAACCCGATATTGCACTAATCGATATAAAAAGCGTTCTACGCCAAAATCAATGAGCCATACAATATAAGAACTTCTAAATAACAGTGTAAGGATTATACCTAACAATCTTGCTCATAAGATCCAAGCTTTCCCTAGCTCCAAGTGAATCAAGAAGGCAAAAACAAGACTTGGTGTATATTTTGTGATATATTTTGGAATTTTGAGGATTTATTGTGCAAGAATTGATGCAAAAAGGAAGGGAAAAGATCTAGAGCAGTAGAGGGAGAGAGGGATTCGGCCAAGGGGAGGAAGGGAGAGGAATTGTGTAGGGTTTTCTAGCAATTTCCACATTAAATGCAAAGTTAATGCATTCACACACACATATGCACACATGCATGCACCTTGAATTCTTTTAATTTCTTATTCTTTAACCTAAATTCTAATTCCCAACAAATATCTAGATAATGTGAGAAAGTTTTGGTTTAACTCAAACTTAATTGATGAGAAGTTCACTTAACAGAAATTTCCCAAAATGCGATTACCGCATTAAAATAACATTAAAATTGGGAAAAATTCAAATTGAACCAAAACGTCCCAATACCCCCAAAGCTTGTGCACTAGCTTTATTTTAGCTAGACTAGGTGCTGGCAAGTCTATATGGTCGTTTGATCACAGTCGGGTTAAAACGGGAAAAACCGACAATTTTACCCTAAAACGGAAAAATTCGCATAACGATTTCTAAAACTTTACAATAAGACGGTCGCTGGCCCTCCTGAGAGTAAGAACTGAATAACTAGCCCCGTCCCATATCTCTGCTACTCCCCGAGTCTGAAGGATCTCTGCCTCTGCATGCAAACCTCGGTCTTCGTGCTGGTACATCCGTACGAGTCCTCTCCGGTTCCGGAACAACCGATGACTCAGCTAGACGCTCCTCTACCAATAGGGCTGCATCCACAGCTGCCGCATACGTGTCGCAATGCTGAATGCTGATGGCTAGGAACAACTGGGTAAGCAGGCCTCGAACAAACCTTTTTACCCTCATCTCCTCAGTCGCCACCAAATACGGTGCATACACCGACAGCTTAGTAAACAGTACATCATACTCAGACACCGTCATCCCCGGAGTCTGACGTAATGACTCAAATTTGCGCGCTCGCGCATCCCTGACTCTCTGTGGAAGAAAACGGGTGAGAAACTCAGCCCACGTCATAGGAGCAAGAACAGCGGCTATGCCCCTCTCCAACGACTCACACCACTTCTGGGCCAGACCCTCCAGCCGGAAACTTGCGAACTCCACCCACCTCTCGTCAGAGCATCGGAGCGAACGACAAATCCAGGCCATCCGGTCGATAAACGACTGCGGATCCTCAGTAGCATCTGTGCTAGTAAACACCGGAGGCCTCAGCCTCATGAACTATATCAGTGACACGGTGATAACCTCCGGAGCTGTAACTGCGACTGCCGGAACTGTTGGTACCATCGTGGTCCCTGCAACGGGTGGAACAACAACCTGCCCCTATGCTCGAATAGCCTCTACTAAAGTCCCCACAATCTGGCGCAGGTCCTACATACCAGCCCCAATCATAGCAATATGCTTCGGTACAACAGGCGTACCGCCCTGGTCAGTCCTCGCCTAAGACGAGTCCTCTCTGACCTCGGCCCTTGCGGCCGCTCTCTGTGCCCTCGTAGTCTCCGGTGGCATATAGGCTGGAAATTGAAACAAGATTCGATAAGGAATCGGAAATTGAATCATAAAGATGTATATCAATCACGGAAGGAATTTCAATCAATAAGTCCTAAGGTCACTTAGGCGGAGTACCGTGTCGTAAGTATGCCGTGGAACATACACACGCTACGTTACTCTGCTTAAGCTACCTACTCCATCATACCAAGGTCATCCTACACTCCAAAAGGTAAAACCTTGCGCTTTGATACCAACTTTGTCACGACCCAAAATTTGGCCCGTAACCGGCACTTAAACTACGTAACGTCTACAGGCGTACGCAACTCAAGTAAGCCGAAACCCAGAAATCTAAACCACCCAAAACTGGATCAACGGAGAAAACATAGTTTTAAACATTCGGAAATTTTCAAGTAAAAATCTTTAAGTTTAGTTTTCGTTCATAAAAATTTCGGCAGCACCTCCTTTGTAAAAACCAGCCCCGAAAACGCGTACAACATAGAAAATAACAGAAGCATCCCAAACGAGAGCAAATCACGCCCATCGGCGGAGACAACCACCAAAAACATATATACGACGCCGAAGCGAAGAAATATAAATGAAAACTGCATAAAGAAGTAACCTTTTCACAAAACCGGCTCCTACGAGCACGGCACCCAAAGTCACCACAAAATATAACACTGAAACCTCACAAGTCTTGTCTAAGTCATATACAACATAGTGGCAGATGGAGAATACTAGATCCAACAAAAGATATACAATGTACAAACAGATAACCGCAAACCCACATAAAAGCAAGGCCTCACAGCCAACCGTAGCGGTATCCGCAAAAGTAGAGATGATAAGACGCCCTGCCGCGACTACTCTGAGGGTAAGTCCTGCAAAACACTGTGGCACAACGGGGGTGAGTTGCCAACTCGTCAATAATAAATAACATCATACTGTATTCATAACTATGCACGAACAACGATTTATCTATCACATGTAATCCGATAGCATAAGTATGATAAGTGAATATGCAACAATCATGTAAAGGTACATCATCAGGGTACTACAACTACATGAAGCAATGCATAGCAACATAATCCTGAGTGTGGGATGATATAATATAAAATCTCATGCAAAATCATCAGCATGGAAAAACACCAGTGTCCCTCACTGACACATCAAATCCCAAATCCTCAGGCACCGCATCCTCAGATCGGCTCTCACGTCCTGTAAGTCTCATGGAACCTGAGTGTCTAACATCGACACCCAAAACATCATGAAAACCCGTGTCTAGCATCGACACGTAAATCCCCATAACTCAGGCGCTGTCACCATGACAGGCCCTGACGATATGTCATACATCACTCCGGTCGGTATCCTCACGATAACTGCCGAGTCTAATTACTATTTACGGTAGGTAGTGGTCCCACCGCCAGGCTTATCGTCTACACCACGAAATCACCACTCGCCCCGAGGTACCATACCGGGTCCACCATGTACCCGCAGACGGTGCCTCCCGCTCCTCGAATCTGGTATCACAAGTCAAATCTTAGAACCGAGAAATCACATGGTGGACGCACTGAAATATCATATCAAAAGAAACCGGGTTTTCAAACAATACATAGTTTTCTTGAAATACCCCCACGGGTTTCAAATCCATAAATCATATGAAATCCATATCTCAACGCGTAAAACCATGAAAACTGATATATGCATCATAAAACAACAATATGAACATATCAAGGAAAATCCGCTCTTTTAAATGAATCCATCTTTAAAATATATCTTGCGATCCCCAAAATCCTCCGAAAAACAAGTGCAGCATCATATGAGGTGTACGTGTAAGTGTAGCAAGGTTTAAGTATCTACATGTAAGCCAGTATGAATTATGCATTTCATAAACGCAATAATCAACAGCTCAATATCACATATCAAAACAATACCACTTAGGGTGCATACAACTATAGCGAAAATATGCGGGTGTACATGTCAATATGTGTGCATGATGTACATGTAGCTGTAATAGACTATGTGGGTGTATATGCCAATATGTATGCAAGATGTACAAGTAGCTATAGTAAGATATACGTGAAATGGATTAAGAGTTACTATCTTAACTATCCATGTCAAACACAATAACACGTATGTAGGTGGTTTGTGCGTGTCATGGCAATTACTGACGATGTGGGTGTAGCATACAATTTAGTGCTCGTGCAACATGAACCGTCAGTAATGTGTTATATCTAAAGTACAACAGATACTATTATGAAATGACATTCATATGAAATTAACCAATATGCAATAACACGCAGCTAACATATCATATCAGCCCCGACGCATAACGCCATACGGGCGATTTTCCCGTAGATGTTAAATCTACTCACCGATGGTCTCGTGCTATGAAAAATCCGACCACCTGCTTCCCCTTGTCCGCAGCACCCGAAGTCCCTGCTTGCGAACCTAAAATTTCACAAATACAAAACATAAGCTAAATATCCTATAATGACGAAAAGACAACGAAACGCTATGAAAACGCCCGGAAAATTACACTGCGCCCTTAGCACATCTATCGCGCACGACATCGGCCAAAAACCCTAACTGGGGTCGCTAAGCTACAAAACACCAAGTCTAGAGCCCGATCGTCCCGATCGCGCAACACAACACAAACAATTACGAGGAATACAATAGATATAACCTCGCAACGACCAATCGAACCCACGTCGGAAAGACCCCGAAACCTAGTAAGCAACCTATCGCAATATTTCGCACTAGTTTCAAACTAACTCATATCTAGCGATTACAAACACCTTATAATAGCTTAACTAAGCTATCTAAACCATTCCTATATTTTTAACGCTTGCTAATTAGGTTTTAGCAAAATCTAGTAAGCAAATTGCATAATTAAACAAAGTGCTCATTAGCAAAAATTAACATTCTCTACTAGGTTAATCTTTTCCAAATCACAAATTAACACTTTAAATGAACATTAATCACTTAAACAAACTTTAACCCTAACATGAATTTCTTAAAACAAATATAAATGAATTAATCATGATTTAAAAGCTATACTAAACACATAATTCGCTAACTTAAATAGCTAGATTAAGATAAAAACAACTGATTATGGATTAAGGTAAAAAATTATATCACCCTAAGAACACCAAAATGAAACTTAATGCCTCATCATATCATCAAAAAAACCATGCTTTGTTGAAGATCCAAGAAGGATTAGTGAAGGAAAAGATGGTTTTATTTTATTTTAGGATTTTGTGGATTATTTTAGGAATTTTTCTTGAAGAATTTTGAAGAAATAATGAAGAAAAGAGCTTAGGAAAATTTTTGGGCAGAAATTGAGGAGGGCTCGGCCAAGGTGGGATGGGGGGTAATTTTGTAAATTTTGGGTGAAGAAATTGCTAGGAAATTAGCTAATAAATGATATATGCCACCTTTACACCCTTTTCTTTTCTTTTAAAAATAAATCCTTTTGCACTCCAAAAATATCTAGATATTTAAAAAAGAAGTTTCCAAAATATTCTAGTGACAAAAATTAATTTATTCACAAGAGAAAAATTTCCCGATTTACGTGCACAAAATACTGCTAAAAATAATATTTTATTTGGGAAAAATTCTATCTGAACCAAAACCTCCCAAATACCCCCAAAGTTCGCGCACTAGTTTTATTTTAGCTAAACTAGGTGCCGACAAGCTTATACGGATGTTTGATCGAAATCAGGTTAAAACGGAAAAAACCGACAATTTTGCCATAAAACGGGAAAATTCGCAAAACGATTTCTAAAACGTTACAGCTGTTGGCAAATATCACCTTGTATTACTAAATGGTAATACATTGATTCTGAACGAATGCTATTACATTCCGACCCTGATATGCAATCTTATATCAGTTTCTTTACTAAGTAAAGAAGGATATAATTTTGTAGTACAGGATAATGTTATGAACATATTCCTGAATCAAAAAAATTTCTTCAATTGCCAATCAGCTCCAGATTTCCTTGCAATGAACCACAACAAATCGTTTAGGGTTTGCACGAATTTTGATCTCAAAATAACAATGGAATAAATCTTTCAATTCAAACTATAATATGAAACGAATTTCTCGGTTTGTGTAAATCGAATCAAATAGTCCCTGGCAACGGCGCCATTTAATTGTTAAAGAATTCTCGGTTTGTGTAAATCGAATCAAATAGTCCCCGGCAACGGCGCCATTTGACTGTTATTAAAATTCGGGTGATTGGATGTAAAAGTATCAATTCAAATAGTCTCCGGCAGCGGCGCCATTTGATTGATAGGAAAACTTCATGACTGTGTGAATCACATCAAATGATTCCCGATAACGGTTTCATTTGATCGATAAGAGTTTCTTTGTGTCGGTAATTAGAAAATTGAATAAAGTTCACAATCAAAGAATTATATTTGACCGCAATCAATTACGGTGTCAATTGTAGATCGTAAGCGAGTGCGGATCGTCCACAGGGATTGTGCGATTCGTTTTTATATTTGATTTGTTTGAATTGAAAAGTTAATCGAAAAAAAAACAAAACATGATTCATGATTTTATCAAATGTTTCAAGTGTCACTATTCTAATCAAGAATCAAGAAAACTGATAAAAAATCAAGAATCGGGTTTCGATGATATTTCCAACCAAATGTCAAGAATCTAAATGAGGCTCGTAGGAATCGATCGGATCTATAGACGTGATGTAATCTCAAGATTTCGTGTTCTTGTCCTTCGAAGGATTGATACTAGATCGATGATGATCGACGAGAGTTAGGGCTTTCTCGTGAAACTACGGTTTCATCGTTTAACCATTGTTCTTTCGTCGATATCATTCACATTCTAGCCTCTAGCAATTTCAAGAAACGATCGTAACTCCCCAATCTCGAGCGATATCAATCAAGAAAGCATCGCAACGAATTGGGTCGTCAATTCTTGAACTTGCTAGGGTTTACAAAACTCGTAGGATTCAAGAATCGGTTTAAAATATATTACATCATCATTCTATTGATCGTCTCGACTCCTCGACGAGCGGAGTATAACTCAAACATCACAACAAGAATTACAACTAGAAATTTAGATTGAATCATGATGCAAGAATTTAAAGAAAACAAGATAAAAGAATATCACCTTTTATTTATATCAACAATTTGATTACAGTCGCTCAAGAACTACAAGAGGAAGAACTAAATTGTCGACTTGGCTTTGCTCGGCTCCGTGAGTCGCGGGTCGGCTTGGACCACTTGCTCTGTTGAAGAACGGCTCAGCTCCTAAAAGGTTGCAAGGCTTCTTGCTTGATGGGGTACTCGGGATCTTGGCTTTTGATTGGAATTAGGGTTAGGGTTTCACACAAGTCCCCTCACCAGACTTATGGAAGAAGATGAAGAAAGAGATAGAATGGCTCTTGTTTGATACTAGAATTGGGTAAAGATGATTAGATCCATAACCCTAGGTCTAGGCTTCTATTTATAGACTTCCCAAACCCTAGGTCTAGGTTTGAACTTACAATTCCCTCCAAAAGTTTGTTGAGGAGTTTCTAGAAAGAGTTTGTTAGGAGCTAGCTTAGGTTTTAAGCTAGGATTAATTAAGCTTAGAAAACCTAGTTTGCTGATCTGGCAGAAACCTCTGGAGTCTTCTGGAACTTGAAGTACATTTATGAACTGTAGGAGCTGAGGTAAGCATTGTGCAGCAAAATTTGGTGAATGAAGTGGCAAGACGGCCGCGGAACCGCGGCCTAAGCCGGCTTGCGCCACGGTTCCGCGGCCAAGTTGTGGCTTCATGGCTTTTTTTCTTTGCAGTGGTCTTGGGTTGACATTTTTAGCTTTATCTGATGTGTTGATTTGTATTTGTCTCTTTGGATTGATACCAGAACTGAAATCATTGAGTTGGCGTAATGTTTGATCGGTACCATATAAATTTTTGGCCTTTCTTCTGGATTTGCCTGCACAGAACCCAAAACACGGGTTGCGATATATAGAAATGATGTCATGTAATGAAATGCAGTCAATTTCCCTAGAAATGCTGGTTTTAAGGTTTAACACATGTATTCTGATATTTTGCGACAGATTTGCTAATATGTGAAATATGAATGCCGAACACTTCTAAATGAATGCAAATGATGAGGAAATTGCCGTGTTAAAAATACAATATTTTCGACTAATCAGATGCTCTTGGTAACGGTGTTCTCGTAAAGTCACTTGGTCGAGACTTAGAGGCGTGGCTATCTAGTAATGTTATCCGGCGAATATCCGCGTACTATACGAGATAGCGACGGAGTTTTGATCCGAATCAAAACTCTGTGGCAATCGATCAATAGAGACTAACATGCTAGATTTATAATTAGCGAACTAGTTTTCACAAAACTAATTAATGTGGATTCAAAATATTGTAACACATGTCAAACTTAAACCCGAAACGATGCTAAAACACGACTACGAAACACTCCAAATTTCCCCTTAAAAAAGATAACATCACATGCACTTTTGGGAAAAACAAACAAAAGCTGAAACCATAGATTCTACAGACCACAACACCAAACAAACACGAGCCAAAAACTGAACAGGAAAACCGGCCAGGCCGGCCAAATTGAGGTTTTCGCCGGGTTGTTTTTGGAGTTTGGCCTCGAATTTCTCTGGTGTTCTAGTTACATCACATGCAACATTCTGTACTTGTTTAAAAAAATTTCAGAGTCCATTTAAAAATCGACAGAAACTTAGGGTTTCGATGCGACTGTTTCAGAGTTGTTTCGTTTTCGCAGTTATACTAATATTGTATAATTCTCTAGCCTGGCTCTGATACTATGAAAGTGTATCCTAGCACCACCATAAGGTTTCAGCCGGCATCAAGCATGCAATTTTAAAAATTTCGGGGTGCTAAGCTACACTAACCTACAATTTAACAAGATGATTAGGGTTTAAGCTATGATATAACAAAAACTATACTAAGTGAAAGAAAATACAACTTTTGAAGATCATGCCCTTCACTTCTAAAGCTCCGGGTAGTAGTCCCCACGACTCCTCGTAGCTCCACTTGATATTGGATCGATCTTCCTTTGTGAACTTCGTGCCGAAGATGATCCATCTGAAGCTTCTCTAATACAAGCTACCTCTTCACCAATCTTTCTTTAGTGAAGGAAACACCCTAAACTCAAGTGCTAATCAAGTGTAGGATGGTGAAGTAGGGGTTCTAAGCTCACTTAGGATTTATCCAAAACCCTATGGTTCACATCACATGTGAGGGTTATGGCTTGTAGGAGGAGGAGGAAGAAGGAAAATGGAGAGTGAAAGAGCTAAGGAAATGAACTCACAAAAAAACCAAGTGAAGAATAGCTCTATTATTCTCTACAATTATCGAAGCAAGGATTATAATCACATTATTAAAATCCAACCATGCTTCAATAGTATGGACAAATGAATAAACAAATAGAAAGGCCATGCCTCACCCATTCCACAAATATCTCCCCATTTTCCACGCCATTTTCTATTTTCTAAAAATAGAAAATCCTGTTAGTTATATAAATTCCCTAGAGGCTATTATTGTACATGATTGTATATTATAGTGGATGCTTGTACATATATAGAGAGGCGTTTCTTTCTCGACATGATAGTATGCTATCTGGTTGCTCTTTATCTTAACAGTATACTAGTATTATTATACTGTCTCTCTGATACATGTTGATAAAACCCTTAGGATGTTGGCTTAACTACCAGGACTATGATGTAGATCATACTAGTGGGGCTAGGGTATTCCGTAAGCACAACCTTTAATTGTTCCTAGTTGAGGGAGTATCGAGACAGGGCATCGATATTCCAGAGTAGACTAGTGTGTACGTTTCTTGTCCCTCTATGGGGCGATGGATGATCCCACATCCATTGGTGTTTGACATCAAATATTGTACATAGGTTCTCATTGGAGAATGGGTACACCGAACATGACTCGCCGATAACTCTTAAACGGTATTATACCTATCGTCAGATAGCAATTCTCTGGTGACACTGGTACAGGTTAGTCTGTAGACCCGAGATCGTTATAGAGTCTTGTGTGATTCCCACTGTGCTTTGATTTCCTCCCTACCACGCTCAAGAGAGCGTGAAAACAGGTGGATTTTGGGTACAGCCCCGAGTCACATGGAGGCAATGAGCGATATGAGGGGTTTCATCTTTTCTGGTATTGGGAGTTGATGTTGCGCTATGCTCGATTGGCTATAACAGGAAGTCCATGGCCAGGGATGATGATGAGATTTACTGGTAAGTGTTATTAGTAGTTTCTTGACCCGTTATGAGCCTCACATCGACATGACTTATCAAGTGATTGGGGTCTGACGTTTACCACGCCCAGACTCGATATGTGACATATCAGACGAAAAGACCGGACTATACGGTAGTGTTGCTTACTGGATTCATGGGAGTATGGACAAGCTTGCTTGTTGATCTTCTGATCTCTCAATACCTGGGTAGCCGTTACGTCCAGCTAGTACTGCTGACGGTTTGTGGGTGACTGATATGATCATTACCTACTGCTGGCATATTGACGAGTCTTTAGAGTCCTACACAGAGGTTTCCTGGCTCAAGCGAAACGAAGTAGGACACATATGTGATATGTGCGGGACCGAGATTAATACGTGTATGTGATACCATATTATAATCTTGCTATATATGATAGCAGTCGGTTATATGAGATATAGCCGGGTTATTGAATCAAGTGTTGGTTCGATAAGTAGATATAAATGATATTAGTCGGTTATATGTGATATAGCCGGATTATTAAATCAAGTGTTGATTTAATAATTTAATATATAATTATATATTTTATATATTAATATATATTAACTAATATTAGCTCACTTAATAATTTCTTTTCTATTAATACATTTAAATATATGTGTGATACATATTATCGTATTTATTTATGTGTCATGCTAGATGATACATTGAACTTGGGTGTATGAGACTCATACCTAACTAAAGATAATTTGGGTGATTAATTTGCTGGGTTCGCTTAACACCCTCACTAGGTTATGGCACGCATCAAGTATGCAATTTAAAAAATCTAGAGTGCCGAGCGAGCCCGAACCAAGGATCTAACTAGAGAATTAGGGTACAACTATGCAAATAAACAACTTTACTCTAAGTGAACAAGGAATACAACTTTTGTAGACCGGTCCTTCACTTCTAAAGCTCCGTGCAGTAGTCCCTTAGCTCCAAGTAGTGGTCTCCCGGACTCTCGTTAGGTTCCACTCCGTTAGGTTCCACTAGGCGAAAGGAACGAGATTGCTTAAAGATCTTCGAGGCCGAAGATGATCTACGTCGATGAATCTCCAACTCAAGCTACCTTTTCACTAATTGTGAATTAGTGAATGAAACAGCCTATACTAAATGGCTAGTTTGGTATAAATTGGTGAAGTAGGAATTTTGCTCACTTTAGAATTAATTTTCTCTTTTTCTTCTCACTTGAAAGCTAGAGAGCAAGGAAAGAGATGAAGAAGAAACTCAAGTCATCAAGTAAATCAACCATGGGTGAGAAAAAATCTCATATAAACTCTTGTAGAGACTTAACCATGGCTAAAGATAATAGTTAGGTTAATAAATATCTAGAGTAAAACAAAATTAGTGGACTAGTCAAGGTTTCTACATGCTTCCACAAGCTCCAAGCCATTTTCCACCTAATTTTGTTTATTCCCTAAATAAATAATGACCCTAATTAACTTAAGTATGGTATGAGTCACATACACCCATGTGCAATGTATCATCAAGCATGACACAATAAATACATTAACATATATCATATATATATTAAATGTATAAGTAGAAAAGAAATTCTAAAGTGAAATAATATTAGTTAATATACATTAATACATCAAATATATAATTATAGATTAAATTATTAAATCGACACTTGATTAAATAATCCAGCTATATCACATACAACCGACTAATATCATATATATGAATATCACATATACATATAACATATCATTGAATCGACACTTGATTCAACAATCCCGTTATATCACATATAACCTGTATCGCGAGATTAGAATACGGTATCACATACACGTATTAACCTCGGTCCCGCACATATCACATATGTTCCCTACTTCGTTTCGCTTGAGCCAGGAAACCTATGTGTAGGACTCTAAAGACTCGTCAATATGCCGGCAGTAGGTAATGATCATATCATTTACCCACAAGCCGTCAGCGGTACTAGCTGGATGTAACGGCTACCCAGGTATTGAGCGATCAGAAGATCAAGAAGCAAGCTTGTTCATACTCCCGTGAATCCAATAAGTAACACTACCGTACAGTCCGGTCTCTTCTTCTGATATGTCGCATATCTAGTCTTGGGGTGGTATACGTCAGACCCCAATAACTTGATAAGTCATGCCGATGTAAGGATCATAACGGGTCGAGAAACTACTGATAACACGTACCAGTAAATCTCAGTATCAGCCCTGGATAGAGACTTCCTGTTACGGCAAATCGAGCATAGCGCAACATCAACCCCCAATACCGGGAGAGACGGAACCCCTCCCATCGCTCATTGCCTCCATGTGACTCGGGACTGTACCCAAAAACCACCTGTTTGCACGCTCTCTTAAACGTGGTAGGGTGGAAATCAAAGCACAGTGAGAATCATACATGACACTATGACGATCTTGGGTCTACAGACTATCCTGTACCAGTGTCACCAGAGAACTGCTATCTGGCGTTAGGTATAATACCATCTAGGAGTTCTCGGCGAGTCCTGTTCAGTGTACCCATTCTCCAATGAGCACCTGTGCACATTCTCTGATGTCAAACACCAATGGTTGTGGGATCAACCATCATCCTATACAGGGTCAAGAATCGTACACACTAGTATACTCTGGAATATCGATGTCCCGTCTCGATACTCCCTCGACTAGGAACAATTAAAGGATGGACTTGTAGACTACCCTGGCCCCACTAGTATGATCTGCATCATAGTCCTGGTAGTCAAGTACACATCCTAAGGGCTTTATCAACATGTAACAGAGATACAGTACAAGCATACATGTTAAGATAAAGAGTAACCAGATAGCATACTATCATGTCAAGCAAGAAAGTACTCCCTATACATGTCCAAGCATCCATTATAATATATAATCATGTACAATAATGGCTTCTAGGGCATACATACAACTAACAATCTCCCACTTGCACTAAGGCAAGTTGTTGTAATATCTCATACCCAACATCCCTTGAAGTCTCTCTAAGGAAATGCCTTCGTGAGTGGATCCGCCGTGTTATTCTTCGTATCAACTCTCCTGATCTCGATCTCCCGGAGATCAACCATCTCCCTGATCAGGTGATACCGGCAAAGAATATGTCTGGATCACTGATGGGACCAGGGTTCCTAGGATAAATCCACAACTCCATTGTTATCACAATACAGAAGTATTAGATGCTCAATGGTAGGAGCCAAGTTCATCTCATGAACTCCTTCATCCAGACAACCTCTTTGGCATCATCGTTGGTAGAGATATATTTAGCATTCATCGTCGAGTCTGCCATGGTATATAGCTTGGAACTCTTCCAACATACAGTCCCTCCACTGAGGGTAAAGACAAAACCCGAGATTGACTTTCTGTCGACCTTATCAATCTAGAAGCTCGAATCGGTAAAGGACTCCATATGGAGTTCACCGTTACCATACACCAAGAACACTTCTTTAGTCCTTCTTAAGTACTTAAGAATGTTCTTCACAGCTGTCCGGTGATTCTCCCTTGGATGTAAGAGGCATCACCCAAATCCTTCATGGAGAACAATTATGATAAGAGGAGCTTGACGAGTGTAGCATAGGAACACTATTTCCTATCAAGAGTATGTCATCCACATACAATACGAGGAAGACAACCTTACTCTCTACAACCTTCTTGTATGTACAAGGTTCATCTTCATTTTTGATGAAGTCAAACTCTTTGACTGCCACATAAAAGCAGATGTTCCAACTCCGCGATGCCTGCTTTAATCCGTAAATTGATTTAAGCAACTTGCACACCTTTCTGCTGCTCCCACTTTCTACGAAGCCCTATGGCAGTGTCATGCACACGCTTTCTTCTAAATCACCATTTAGAAAAGCGGTCTTGACGTCCATCTGCCAGATTTCGTAGTCATGGTATGTAGCGATGGCAAGTAGGATCCGGATGGTCTTAAGCATAGCCGCTGGAGAAAAGGTTTCATCAAAATCCACACCTGGTCATTGACGAAAACCTTTTGCTACAATTCTATCTTTGAAAGTCTCAACTTTTCCATCTATACCAAGAATCTTCTCAAGATCCACTTGTTCCTGATGGATTTTGTAACATTTCATAAAATATAAAATATTCATTTTGGAATTTAATATTAAAATAATATATTTCGCGAAAACTAACCGATTTGCGAAATTGGGGTTTTCGTAAAATGGTATAAATTTATACCAATAATAGTAAAATAATTAGAGATTAAAATGATTTATTCATTTAAAAATAAATTCATGGGATTTGGCATTTTTATAATTAATTATATGCAGTTTAAATAAAAATTGATTAATGCATTACTAATCGTGATTAAGCCAAATCCGTGTTCTTACATTTTTCCATGGTTAGTGCACCATGGCATGTTGCATTTGGTTGCATGTTGTTTTATTTGTGTTTGTGATATTTGGATTTATTATTGAGAGAATAAAAGGGAAAAGTGAAGGCATGGGAGAATTATTGGAGAGAGAGTGTGTGCCATGATGAGGCATGGGCTTGAGAGGGTGAGAATAAGAGAGAGAGAGAGAGAGAGAGAGAGAGGTCTGCCATCTTTCCCCTCCCCATTATTTTCCTCAACTCCTTCTTTTTCAAGCTCCCACCCACTTCTACCCTCATGACCCATCTAAAAATCTTCATCAAAACCCTATACCCCCTTTATTAAAAATGATCCCCACCTCATCCTCAACATATTGGACCAAGTAAAGTTGGATTTTGAAGATGTTGGGCAACTCAAGAAAATTCTTGAGTTGCCAAATGAGGTAAAACCCATATCTTTTAGTTAAGTTATTATGTTTAGTGTATTCTAGTTTAGTTTATAAGTTGATTAAGTGTGGATTTGTGAACTTAGAAATTCCTAGAGAGGGTTTGGGTGATTGTGTGGACATGTGATGTTTAGTGGCTGTTTACAAGACCCTAGTGTTGATCTTACTGGCCAAGACCCGGATTAGAAACCAAAACACGAACTTAGAATCTGGCCGACACGGTTATTTGACAGTTTGTGATGGTATATGGAAATCTAGGATGACCCGAGACCACTATAAATTAAGTTCCCTTGACAGTGAGACGAACAGATAAACTTGAATTACCCCTTGAAACCTGAGCCCTCCCCTCCTTATCTGGCCGCAAATAAATTCCCTGTGGCCGCAAATTACGGCCACATCAGGGTGAAATATGTTGATTCTTGGTCTTTGGTGTAAGTGCACGGCGGCGCCCCGGCCGTCAATCCGACGCCGGAATGCGGAAGCGGTGATTTACTTTAACTTTTCAAACCGGCACCACCGCGCACTATAAAACCCGGATCGTGCTATTAATCTAGTCCTAGCTAACAAGAAGGGGTAGAGAGATATACCGAGCGATCCGTGTCCTTCGGTCTTCTCGTCGTCGTCCCGATCTTCCCGCGGAATCTCCGGTCTCCACCAAGTCGCCGGAAGGGCACCACGTCGCCGGCTTCTTTTACGGGCTCCCACCTCTGGACCAAGGCAACTCGGGCATGAAGTTGGCGAGCCAACGTGCCCAAGGTTTGCGGTAGAATACGTGTAGTGCTCTATGTCTCATTTGGGGTTACTCGAAATTTCCTTTGGTGGAGGATTGAGATGTAAGCTTTTTGTGGATGAACTTGGGAATTTTGTAGAATGAAAGGAGCAAAAATTCCCACACCAGAAAATGGGCAGTCCCTCCCTCTAAGATGGCCGGCCATGCTCATGAGGTGAATGAGAGGAGAGGGTGAGAATGAGGGAGTTAGTATATGAGAGAGGGAGTGAGTATCAAAAGAAAAGAGAGTCTCTCATAATCCAAGAGAGAGAAAAGGTGTGATGATGATCAAGAATCATCACAACCAAAATCACACTCAACCATCATAATCCATCATCATCACCATGAAAAAAGATAAGCAATCATGAACCATCATAATCCTAGAAGTCAATAGAGGCTAAATCATCATGATACAACAATATGCAAATAACACCCTCCAACATGCTTATTTGCACAAATGCAAATAAGCCCTCCTCCACCAATCTTCACCCAATGAAAGATACAAAGAAATATGGCTGAAACGGAAAACAAACTGGCAACTCCAAAAAACTAATCCCGTAATAAATTACAGGAAAACCCGGCTACTGTATATACATACCCGCATTTGTATTCCGACCGAAATACAAATGCAATGAGACAAAATCTACACAGTACAATACTAGGATCCGGCTTAAACCAAAGCCCGCTAGTATTAACCGTCCGATCCTGATCCGTGCAATACCATACGTATCTGATCGAACCCTGCCATATCTCCATACGGCCTCTAGTACTAACCGTCCGATCCTGATCCGTGCAATACAGCACGTATCTGATCGAACCCTGCCATATCTCCATACGGCCTCTACAGCGTTTCGCCCGAAACTTGAGTAACTGAATGTGGGGGACTCTAAAGACTCGTCAATACTATGGCTGTGGATTTAACCAGTAGCACGTCAGAGGTATTAGCCATACATGAAGGACTACCAACTATTGACCAAAAGGGACGTCGATGAGCGAACTCATCCTGACACCCTACTGAGCCTGTCAGTGACAATATCCGTACAGTCCGGTCCGTTCGTCTAAGAGCATCGCATGGCGGGCCTAAGGGGTTGGTAAAAGTCAGACCCCCAAAAGCGGTACAAGTCGTGTCGGAGTGTAGCCCAGAACACCCTGAGATACTACTGGAACACCTACCAGTAAATCTCTTGCCTTGGCCAAGGACTTCGTGTAATGGCTCTCCTAGACACAGCGCGACCTCACCCCCAATACCGAGAGAGACGAACCCCTGCAGATCCGCTCACTGGCTTCATGTGGCTCGGGACTGTACCCAACTAAAACCTGTTTGCACGACTCCTTTGAGCCGTGGTAGGGTAGTAATCAAAGTACAGTGGGAACTCACACGAGACAAATGACGATCTCAGGTCGATGAACTAACCTGTACACATGTCACCAGGGAACTGCTATCTGACGTCAGGTATAAGACCAACTAGCATGTTCCCGGCGAGTCCTGTCCGGTGTACTCATAACCCAATGAGCACATGTATACATTTTAGGTGAACCAACTGACACCAGTGGCTTGTGAGACCGGCCACCGCCCCTCGTCGGGGTCTCGACTGTATACACTAGTCTACTCTGGAGTATCGATGCCCTGTCTCGAAACTCCCACGACTAGGGACCTTTTAAGGATGTGCTTATAGACTACCAGCTCCCACGTATATGATCACCCTCATACTGCTGGCAGTCAAGCAAGAATCCTAGGGGCTCTATCAATGTGCAATAGTGACCTGTAAGGTCACCTAAAAAAGTACACGATGATAAAGGTAAACTAGATAGCATACTATCATCTTGAGTAAGACTGTCCTACCGGGATAAGTCCTCCCTCAATCATTGCAATCACGTGCCTGTGATCCAATAATTGACTCTGAGGGAACTATCTCCAACAATCTCCCACTAGCACTCAAGGCTAATTATTGCGATGTCGCATACTCACAGCCCGTGTGATACCGAACACCCAACTCCTCAACTAATCAGTCTCACAAAACCCGTTTGCGAAACTATTGCGTTCGAGGAATAGCCTCAGTGAGTGGATCCGCTTTGATGTTTCTTTCTATGTCTCTCTATATCTCAAGTTCGCGGAGAAAGCCATCTCCCGAAATGAGCAATACCTGTCTTAGAATGTGTCTGGATGTCTGATGGGACCTAGCTCATAAATGAACTCCAAATCCAAACTTCTTAGACTGTATCGTCAACTGAACTTAATCAGTATCCTGCGCCATGCCTCCCTCAGTATTGCCTTGGACCACCTGTCCAAAATACTGCCCCTCGTCAGAAGGAAAACTATAACTCTGACAACCTCCTTGTCGTCCAGGTCACCTTGGAAGCCTGGAATGATAACTGTCTCCCGAATGAGGCTGTCGTTATCATATCCCTACAACATTCACTTATTGTCTAAAACTGCTTCCGACTGTTTCTCTAGGATAGGATCAATGTCAACTTATTGCATCTAGTGCAAGAACAACATCTGGTATGGTACTTGACATCTCATGATTGACTCAATTGCCTAAGCAAGTGATCTGCCAATCATGCACATCTCTCTCCCCTTTAGTCTATAAGACACCTTTAGAGTGGGTGACTCCATCACCTGCAGGTACACTACCGTGCCAGGAGTCGTTCATTCTAAACAGTCTTATAATGCTGTCTAAGTACCCTTAATTGGGAAACCACCCAAATCTAGATCTAAAACCATAGATCTAGTAACCAGTATGTCTGATATAATGTCCAAGTCCCATGTGGAGAAACCACTGTGTGACGACCAAAGTATAACCGATCGTAGTATAGGAATATCACTTCCTACTATGTGTATGTCATCCAAATACCATGACATCACACCTTACTACCTTCTCAACAGATCCATCCCTTATTCTGATGAAGTCAAACCTATAATTGTCGCATCAGAAATAGATGATCTATCTCCGCTATATCTGCTTTAGTCTATAAATAGACATAAGCTACCTGTCCACCAATGCTTCCGCTGCTCCCACTGACTACGACAACCCTCTGGCAGAGTCATATACACGCACACTTCTAAAGCAAGTTTAGAACGACGCTATACTCATCCTCCTGCCGGGTCTCACGGTCTGGAACAACAGCAATGGCAAGTCTGGGTAAACAAGAACTTCCCTGTCACCATCCTTGAGGCTACCGGAGTACCTCTCGGGTGCCTGAGGTTACCCATCTTATCTGCGGAGTGGCCAATGGAATGTCAAACCAGATTGAATATTTAGGTTCCTTATCAAATCTTCAGTAATCGTTTGCGGCTCTGGAATCACTTCCAGTTCTACCATACTCCCACGACTGTTTTCTGAAAAAATCCATTTTTATTAAAACTGTGGCGAGTCTAGAACAATATCACTATTGATCTTCCAGATGGTAGAAAGTCAACCCTCGTCATAGCCTGGGTCAACCCACAAACAGCCATTACAGAAACGTGCCTTGAGTTATCTAGAGTCTGGTTTTAAGAATAAGCCGGACAACTCCCTGTACCTTAACATCGTTAAGCTATGAACTGTTCTATATCCAATATAGAACCAGAGGCACTGATTTAATTGAACCATATTCAAATCATGCAGCTGTCTTCGGTGCATGTTAACTAAATGGAAAGAGGTCGATCAGCGTTACTCAACTTAGGAGTGCTTCCAATTATGAGCAACCTGAAAAAGAAGCAATTTCTCTTAATCATTACTATCAACTGAATACCATACTCAAGTATCTACATCTTCGATTACCTTGAAGAATCCCGATACTTGCAACACCTGGTTCTCTACTTTATTCATATACCTATAACTTCTCAAAACTTGGACCCTGTGTTCCTACGAAACACCTGTCTAAAAACCAGAGAAGTCATAAGTAAACCGAATATAGTACGAGAACCAACCCCTCTGTCCTCATGGACGCTGGACAACATATAATACTCTGTATAAGTCCCTTGAGTCTAATGACTCACTCCCTGTGTGTCGCAGGTTGAAAACTGTACTTATAGTTAAGAAGAATTACACCCCTGTTCAATGCTCCTTACCTAACCATCCACTGATATAGGTAAATGTCATAGACATAATTTCAAAAAGATATATCTCACTCTATAAAAATAGACGTACAGATATATCGATTTGAAATTGATGCATAACAGCGGATATTCAAAACCAAAAATTTGCCGACCGGCAAACAGCCCAGGTGATTTCCACAAATATCACCGATTACAACGAATCCCGATATAATGAGGATGATCACCTAATTCCCAATAACTTACTCCCACTCATCATCTGTAAAACCATACAGATGTGAGAATCATACCTGGTAAATACATACCGTGGAGCAAGTGTCTAATTGGGAAATCAGTTTTCCTTTAACAGTACACAATGAAACTGAAACATTGAAATGTTTCGATGGGGTATCCTGGTATTCCTAGTAATGTCTCTTCCATTTTCCAGATTCACAACTGTAACCATGCAATTCTTTGCCATCTTTCCAAATCCCTTTATATGTCTTTAGTCGTTACCTTCTGTATACCCCTTTAGGCCAAATGGTTTTCTTCCTTCCCTACCGTTCGGCACCAGCCTATTGTTTGGAAGAAGACTATCCAATAAGTATAATGGGTGTACTGTCCTAATCCTAGGAGCACTCGCAATGCGAGAGAAGGTGAAGATAAAAGACAACCGAATAAACCTTATTCCTATTTCTCCTGAACCAGAATCCATCCCCGAACTGGAACAAGTTCCTTTCGAGTTCGTATATAACCATACGATGGAGTATCCAATAAACTGTGGATCTTCGTAGTGATACGGAGTGTCCTGGAGAAATACAAAGGTGATTTAGGATTGCCGAAGAAATACTTGGTTTGGTCGTGAATAGCAGTCGCAATTTACTTTGCCCTCTTACAAATCCCTTGATATGTCTTTATTTAATACCTTCTGTACACCATCGTTAGGCTAACTAGTTTTCTTCATTCCCTACCGGTCGGCACCTGCCTATGGTTTGGAAGAAGACTATCCAATTTGTGCAATAGGTGTACTATCTCCTAAACCAAGGAGTACTCGCAACCTGAGAGAAGGTAAAAGGAAAAGACAACTGAATAATCCTATTCGTTTTCTCCAGAACTGGAAACCATCCTCTAATAAATTCCTTTAAGTTCGTATATAACCATACGATGGTTTTTTCCAATGGAAGTGGACGTTCGTAGTAATACGGGGTGTCCTGGAGAAAAGGGTAAAAGTAGGAGTGGCAATGAGGTTTGCAACTCTGACAATCCAAAAGCTAGTGTTTAAGAAGGTTCGGTCAACTTGGTCACTGAGTCATAGTCTTAGGGTCGGGTCAATGGTCGCTGCCAAAGAGAGAGAGAAAAGAAACACTCAACGTGCACTTTAACCTAGATCAGAATGGTTACCAATTTATCTAATCTGGAAACCTCCCACTGTATCGTCAAATTCTCCTCCAAACCTTAAAGAAGAATTAGTCGGGATCACCCGAGGAGTAAACCAACTCATCAGTGGGAATCGGGATCCAACTATAATCGCATGATAACGTGACGGAATCCGCTCACGTCATCACACTCTAGAAGGTATGCGCATATCTGGCAAGTTTCAGTTTCTTTAGAAACTCCCGATGTGATTTTTACCCCATGCTCTTATGACCTTGACTTTGGCCAACATATCATAAGTCGCATGTCAAGTTCTACCCATCATTCTCCAGGTTAATTTGAGCCCACCCGTACATACCCTTGACTTTGGCCAAAATAGTAGTACGACTGCCCCAAACCAACGCATCTATCTATGCTGCATATGAATACCCAATAGCTACCAATCACTGTGCCTTGACTTTGGCCAACATACACACCTTGAATACTATTGACCACCCATATGAAACGACGGAGGGCTACGAATGGTTTCTGGCGAAAACCTTTAACGTAATGAACTTGATATCGTTGAAGGAACTGGATAGCTTTTATGAAAATATAGTGACGAAAACTTTTGCTAAAGAGGTCACTCCCGGTGAAGGGATCTCGGATCTTTCCCCGTAGAATGAGGTGCAGGATATTCCAACTGAATACCACGATTCAAAGCAAAAGTAATCGGCTATAGTGAAGTTATTGCCCTGACGCAAACCTCTGTCCAAGGGGTCACTCCCGGTGAAGGGATCTCGGCCCTTGCCTCGTCGACTGAGGAGCAGGATATTCCAACTGAATACCACTGTGCAAAACAAAAGTGAACGTCCTTGCAATAACAGCTTTTTGAAAAGTGTTCCAACAACATCAGAATAGGTTTGTTTTTAACTTGCATTGATCCGAATCAACGCAGTCCCATCAATTGATCACACCACAAAGAACGAAAATAATGACGTACGTATATGCCATCCGCATTCGCCACTGGGTCCCGTCATTACCCGTTAGGTTACTTAACTAACGACAGAGCGGGGACTGGACTAACGCGGATGCAAAACATATACAACATCTACTAGTATATATATCAATATATAATATTTCGCTCAAGGCGTGATAAAATGCAACATCACAGAAATGTAATAAGCATCACAGAACAATACAGATATCTGGGATCCCTGCGTTCCACAGAGCCGCTACTGAAACCCGACGTTCCCCCGGTCGTGTGGATAGCCTGTGCAATGAAATCCTAGACCCCTACGGGCGCGGCAAGCTACCCGCCAAAACCTGAAGCGAGGCAGCCCTCTTCAGCAATGTGAATGGACCACCCAGCACTTCACGGAATCCGGTAACTTGGGCACCCCTCCTGGGTCAACCTGTACCCCCTACGATTACGGAAAATAGCCTGCCAATTCTGGAGTGAAGCCCCCTCCGTCTCAATGCCATGAGATGCGGGCTTGTTGCCCTCTAGAACCCGGCTATCCGTGCACCCCACCTTGGGGTAATCCTAGTACAGAAAGTAAAATATACATACAATGGGTACATCGACCTCGACCTGGTCGTGCCCCAAAAGAATAATATACAAACTGGCAGTGACGGCAGTCCGCATGTCGGACGCTCACCCCGCAATATCAAATGTATATAATACAACAAAAACTGTACTAGCATTGCATCCAGGATATCCCCCATGACCAATCCGCAACATCACAGCACAACACAGAACATCAACGTGAATGTCACGTTCACAAATCCGTCTAACCGGGCTATAGCAGTTAGACAGGATTTACCGATCGAGTGACATTCACGATCGCAGATATAATGTAAATACTGTGAACTAATGTGTTTAAAATATTAGATCGATCAAATTTACCCAAGTGGGCCCCAAGCACTACTGTAGCACTCACAGAAAGTCTGGGCCCAAAAAGAATGTTCCAAAAACCCTATTTTCAAGTCAGGGGCTTTCTGCAAAATCTTGGTACACTGAACAGTGAAAGTCGCGGCGGAACCGCGGCCCAAGCATGGGTTTGGCCGCAGTTCCGCAGGGGTGTAGACTGTTCACGAGACCAAATTTTCACAGAATTCTTAAAATTCCCTGAACATCATTCTGCAATGTACTGAAAAAATTTTGGAGACAACAACAATTCGACAGAAAACTGATGTGCATGATATCGGGTTTTCGGAAAATCCGTTCGATCGAACTTGTAAACACATTAGAGAAAGCTAGACTAGGTTAATGGCGAGGCTCTGATAACACTTGAAGTGCACGGCGGCGCCCCGGCCGTCAATCCGACGCCGGAATGCGGAAGCGGTGATTTACTTTAACTTTTCAAACCGGCACCACCGCACACTATAAAACCCGGATCATGCCATTAATCTAGTCCTAGCTAACAAGAAGGGGTAGAGAGATATACCGAGCGATCCGTGTCCTTCGGTCTTCTCGTCTTCGTCCCGATCTCCCCGCGGAATCTCCGGTCTCCACTAAGTCGCCGGAAGGGCACCACGTCGCCGGCTTCTTTTACGGGCTCCCACCTCTGGACCGAGGCAACTCGGGCACGAAGTTGGTGAGCCGGCGTTCCCAAGGTTTGCTGTAGAATACGTGTAGTGCTCTATGTCTTATTGGGGTTACTCGAAGTTGCCTTTGGTGGAGGATTGAGATGTAAGCTTTTTGTGGATGAACTTGGGAATTTTGTAGCATGAAAGGAGCAAAAATTCCCACACCAAAAAATAGGCAGCCCCTCCCTCTAAGATGGCCGGCCATGCTCATGAGGTGAATGAAAGGAGAGGGTGAGAATGTGGGAGTTAGTATATGAGAGAGGGAGTGAGTATCAAAAGAAAAGAGAGTCTCTCATAATCCAAGAGAGAGAAAAGGTGTGATGATGATCAAGAATCATCACAACCAAAATCACACTCAACCATCATAATCCATCATCATCACCATGACAAAAGATAAGCAATCATGAACCATCATGATCCTAGAAGTCAATGGAGGCTAAGTCATCATGATACAACAATATGCAAATAACACCCTCCAACATGCTTATTTGCACAAATGCAAATAAGCCCTCCTCCACCAATCTTCAGCCAAAGAAAGAAACAAACAAATATGGCTGAAACGGAAAACAAACTGGCAACTCCCAAAAACTGATCCCGTAATAAATTACAGGAAAACCCCGCTACTGTATATACATACCCGCATTTGTATTCCGACCAAAATACAAATGCAATGATACAAAATCTACACAGTACAATACTAGGATCCGGCTTAAACCAAAGCCCGCTAGTATTAACCATCCGATCCTGATCCGTGCAATACCGCACGTATCTAATCGAACCCTGCCATATCTCCATACGGCCTCTAGTACTAACCGTCCGATCCTGATCCGTGCAATACCACACGTATCTGATCGAACCCTGCCATATCTCCATACGGCCTCTACAGCGTTTCACCCGAAACTTGAGTAACTGAATGTGGGGGACTCTAAAGACTCGTCAATACTATGGCTGTGGATTTAACCACTAGCACGTCAGAGGTATTAGCCATACATGACGGGCTACCAGCTATTGACCAAAAGGGATGTCGATGAGTGAACTCATCCTGACACCCTACTGAGCCCGTCAGTGACAATATCCGTATAGTCTGGTCCGTTCGTCTATGACCATCGCATGGCGGGCCTAGGGGGTTGGTAAAAGTCAGACCCCCAAAAGCGGTACAAGTCGTGTCGGAGTGTAGCCCAGAACACCCTGAGATACTACTGGAACACCAACCAGTAAATCTCCTGCCTTGGCCAAGGACTTCGTGTAATGGCTCTCCTAGACACAGCGCGACCTCACCCCCAATACCGGGAGAGACGAACCCCTGAAGATCCGCTCACTGCCTCCATATGGCTCGGGACTGTACCCAACTAAAACCTGTTTGCACGTCTCCTTTGAGCATGGTAGGGTAGTAATCAAAGTACAGTGGGAACTCACACGAGACAAATGATGATCCTCAGGTCGATGAACTAACCTTTACACATGTCACTAGGGAACTTCTATCTGACGTCAGGTATAAGACCAACTAGCGTGTTCCCGGCGAGTCCTGTCCGGTGTACTCATAACCCAATGAGCACCTGTATACATCTTAGGTGAACCAACTGACACCAGTGGCTTGTGAGACCGGCCACCGCCCCTCGTCGGGGTCTCGAATGTATACTCTAGTCTACTCTGGAGTATCGATGCCCTGTCTCGAAACTCCCACGACTAGGGACCTTTTAAGGATGTGCTTATAGACTACCAGCTCCCACGTATTTGATCGCCCTCATACTACTGCCAGTCAAGCAACAATCATAGGGGCTCTATCAAAATGCAATAGTGACCTGTAAGGTCACCTAAAGCAGTACACGATGATAAAGGTAAACCAGATAGCATACTATCATCTTGAGTAAGACTGTCCTACCGGGATAAGTCCTCCCTCAATCATTGCAATCACGTGCCTGTGATCCAATAATTGACTCTGAGGGCACTATCTCCAACATTTAGCTCCCTTAGATCATATCTAGACCAAGCCTATATGCAAAATGTGTAGGGTTCCTATCTCCTCCAGCAAGGTTTCGGGAGGCATCGTTCATGCCATTTTTAAAAAATTGCCGTTAAAAGGAACTCTAAACTAGAATCGATAACTAGAATATAAAATGGAAACAAAAGTAAACCTTTTTACTTCTAAGTGAAATAGAAATACAGCCTTTGTAGATCGGTCCTTCACTTCTAAAGCTCCTTGTAGTAGTCCCTTCGCTGCGATCGTTGAACTCCCGGACTCTTGCATGGCTTCACGAGGGGAAAAGAGCGATCTTGCTTGAAGTCTTCGATTCGAAGATGATCTATGTCGAGGGAATACTATCTCAAGCTTCTACTTCACTAACTAAAGGATTAGTGAAGCAACCACCCTATACTAAAGTGCTAATCTAGTAGAGGGTGATGAAATAGGAAGTGGGCTCACTTTAGAATTATTTTTCTCACAATACTTTCTCACTTGTTTCAAACCCTAGTAAGCTTTTGGCTTGAGGAAGAAGATGAACAAGTGAGAAGAGAATGAAATGATCAAGTGAGAGAGTAAACCATGGTGAGTGAGTATCATATACTAACTCATGTAGAGACATAACCAAGGCTAATTAAAATAGTTAGGTTAACAAATATCTAAAGTAAAATAAACCTAGTGGACTTAGTCGATGCATCCACAAGCTTCCATAAGCTTCATGCATTTAACAAATATCCACTAATTTTGTAATTACTTTAAACATTAATAACCCACTATTATAATTAGAATGGTGTATGTATCATACACCCATGTATAGTGTATCAACAACCATGACACACTAAAAGGAATAATGCACATCAATATATATCACACATATATATATATTACATGTACACACAAGTAAGAAAAGAATGCTTAAGTGAGCTAATGTTAGTTAATGTAAATTAGTATATCAAATACACAATTATACACTAAATTATAAAATCAACACTTGACTTAAATAATCCGGCTATATCACATATAACCGACTAACATCCAATGTATCAACTTATCGAATCAACCCTTGATTCGATTACACAGTTATATCACATATAACCGACTGATACAAAAAGTCGTGAGAATAGAATACGGTATCATATACATGCTTTATTCTCGGTCCCGCACATATCATATATGTGCTCCTATTTCGTTTTTCCTGAGCCAGTAAAACCTCTATGTAGGACTCTAAAGACTCGTTAATACGCTGGCAGTAGGTGATGATCACATCAAGCACCCACAAGCCCTCAGCGGTACAAGCTGGACGTAACGGCTACCCGGGTATTGAGGGATCAGAAGATCAGCAAGCAAGCCCGCTCCAACTCCTGCAAAAGCCTGATGGTAACACTTGCCGTACAGTCTGGTCTCCTCGTCTGATATGTCGCATATCAAGTCTAGGGGTGGTAAACGTCAGACCCCAATAACCGATAAGTCATGCCGATGTGAGGCTCATAACGGGTCGAGAAACTACTGGTAACACTTACCAGTAAATCTCTAAACCAGCCCTGGCCAGGGACTTCCCTGTTATTGCCAATCGAGCACAGCGCAACATCAACTCCCAATACCGGGATAGAGGAAACCCCTCATATCGCTCATTGCCTCCATGTGACTCAGGAATGTACCCAAAAACCACCGTTTTGCATGCCCTCTTGGACATGGTAAGGTGGAAATCAATGAACAGCGGGAATCACACAAGACTCTATGATGATCTCAGGTCTAAAGACTAACCTGTACAAGTGTCACCAGAGAACTGCTATCTGACGTGAGGTATAATACCATCTGGGAGTTCTCTGAGAGTCCGTCCAGTGTACCCGGTCTCCACTGAGCACCCGTATACCATCTCTGATGTCAAACACCAATGGATATGGGATCATCCATCGCGCATCTCATGGGTCGAGAAGCGTATACGTTAGTCTACTCTGGTATATCGATGCCCTGTCTCGATATACCCACGACTAGGAACATTAAACGATGAACTATAGACTACCATGACCCGACTAGTATGATCTGCATCATAGTCCTGGTAGTCAAGTACACATCCTAAGGGCTTTACCAACATGTAACCATAAGACAGTATCAAGTGACAAGTATACATGTTAAGATAAAGAGCAACTAGATAGCATACTATCATATCGAGCAAGAAAGTCCTCTCTATATATGTCCAAGCATCCAATATAATATACATCATATGTACAATACTGGCCTCTAGGGCATACATACAACTAACAATCTCCCACTTGCACTTGGGCCAGCTGCTGTAGTATCGCATACCAAGCATCCCGAAGAGTCTCTCGAACTGTATCTGTGGAATGGCCTTCGTGAGTGGATCCGCTGTGTTTTTCTTTGTGTCAACTCTCCTGACCTTGATCTCTCGAGATCAACTATCTCCCGGATCAGGTGATACCGCCTCAGAATATGCCTGGATCGCTGATGGGACCTGGGTTCCTTGGCCAAAGCCACCGCTCCATTGTTATCACAATATAAAGGTATTGGATACTCAGTGGATGGAACCACTCTAAGTTCGGTTATGAACTTCTTGATCCAGACAGCCTCTTTGGCAGGATCGTTGGCAGCGATGTATTCAGCCTCCATCGTCGAGTCTCTCACGGTTTCCTGCTTGGAACTCTTCCAGCATACCGCCCTTCCATTGAGGGTAAAGACAAATCCCGAGTGCAACTTAGAGTCTTCCTTATCACTCTGGAAGCTCGAATCGGTAAAGGACTCCACTTGGAGTTCTCCATTACCATACACCAAGAGCATCTATTTAGTCCTTCATAAGTACTTAAGAATGCTCTTCACAGCTGTCTAGTGACTCTCTCCAGGATCTGCTTGATACATACTCACTACACTTAATGAGTGTGCTACATCGGGTCTGGTACATAGCATCGCATACAAGATAGAGCCTACTGCCGAAGCGCAGGGTATCTGTTGCATGCGATCTCTCTCCAAATCAGTCTTTGGAGACATCTCTTTGGAGAGAGTGAGCCCAGAGATCGTGGGTAAAAACCCATGCTTGGATTCTTCCATACTAAACCTCTTTAGTATGGTGTCAATGTACCTGAATTGGGACAATCCCAGTATCCGTTTAGATCTATCTCTATTAATCTTAATCCCCAAGATGTAGGAGGCATCCCCTAGATCTTTCATTGAGAATCTCTTTGATAAGAAGAGCTTGACCGATTTCAGCATGGGAATGTCATTTCCTATCAAGAGCATGTCGTCCACGTACAATACGAGAAAGACAACCTTACTCTCTGCCACCTTCTTGTATATACAAGGTTCATCTACGTTTTTGACGAAATCAAACTCTTTGATAACGGCATCAATGCAGATGTTCCAACTCCGCGATGTTTGATTTAATCCATAAATGGATTTAAGCAGCTTGCACACCTTCCCGCTGCTCCCACTATCTACGAAGGCCTATGGCTGAGTCATGTACACGCTCTCTTCTAAATCACCATTTAGAAAGGCGGTCTTAACATCAATTTGCCTGATTTCGTAGTCATGATATGCAGCAATGGAAAGCATGATCCGGATGGATTTAAGCATAGCCACTGGAGAAAAGGTTTCATCATAATCCATACCTGGTCGTTGACGAAAACCCTTTGCAACAAGTCTAGCTTTGAAAGTCTCCACTTTCCCATCTACACCAATTTTTTTCTTGAAGATCCACTTGCTCCCAGTGGGTTTTACCCCTTCAGGAGCATCTTCCAAAGTCCATACTTTGTTGGTGTACATGGATTCCATCTCGGACCGCATTGCATTGATTTATCTCAAAAACTATCTATTAACCGCAATCAAGAACGGCGTCGCTTGGTAGCTAGCCGGTGAGTACGGGTCGGTCCACAGGGATGTTGTGAATTTCCTAATCGCTCTTACGAGTTAATTCCAAACGGTATGAATGGATTAATTAAATCTAAAAACTAAATTAATCTAGGGCAATTGAATTAAAGATCTAACCATCTAACTAGGGCAAGGAATTAAATTTAATCTAGGGCAGAGAATGAAAAATTACCGTGGGCAAGAATTGAAATTACCTACTTACTTTACAGATGGCTCTCTCCAAACATCAACACAAGACTTGTTAGATCTGAATTTCTGAAATGAAAAGAGGCATCGATGCTCTCCAAAAGAAATCTAAATTTTATTGATAAAAAGAGGCATAGGGAGGCATAGCTTTTACAATGATTTAGAGTTCCTATTTATAGAGGATAGGAAACCCTAGGTTACAATTGATTCGCACGTCTACATTTACCAAAATATCCTTAGGAAGACTTAGTCAAAGTAGACTCCAAGCTTTAGTAAAATTTTATATCTCTGTCTCTTTAAAAGGAAGTATCGGGCCTTGAAATTTCCTTTGTTGACTCTTCTGTCTTTGGGCTTTCTTATTATTTTGTTCTTTTATTAAAATAGCTTCTATGTTTCTTCCAGATCTCCAGTGAATAATTGCGGTGGACTTTTAACCGTTCGCTTTGTAATCTTGGACCTTGCATTGCCTTGTACTTTTGCATCGTCTTTTCATCGTTTTCACCGTTTTCTGTCTAAGAACCTGTAACCTGTAATATGTAGCAGACATGCGTCAAAAGCACCTGTTTATTTATAAAACGAATAAGAATGGGGAATATAATAATACAATATTATTGTGTGAACATGCATCCAGCCATTTCACTGAGTCACCACTCGTGATGGCCTGCTCGAAGCTAGTTGGGTCATCATCCTCCATGATGCAATCCTCGCTCCCACCATCCATGAGAAAACCGTAGTATCTCTCAGGTGGGTGAGGAATCCTACTGGATCGGCGGAGTGGCTGGGGTTCATCGGGAACTACCGAATCCTCTGGTTCCACCACATCTTCTGTTGTGGTTTGTATAGCTGGAACCTCTTCCAGTTCTACCTCAGAGCCACTAATATCGTTTGAAAGAAATTCCTTTTCTAAAAAGGTGGCGTGTGGAGCAACAAACACCCTTTGTTCCTCACTGTGATAGAAGATATACCCTCGTGAATGCTTAGGATATCCAACAAACTTACACAAAACGGACCTTGCCTCGAGTTTGTCCGGTTTTTGTCTTTTGACATAGGCCGGGCAACCACATATTTTAAGAAAATTAAGATATGGTCTCTTCCCCTTCCATATCTCATATGGGGTGATAGGCACAGATTTAGTAGGAACTCTATTCAGTAGGTATGCAGCTGTCTCCAGCGCATACACCCAGAAGGAAATAGGTAACTCAGCTGTGCTCATCATAGAGCGCACCATATCTAATAGGGTGCGGTTCCTCCGTTCCGATATACCGTTGTGCTGTGGTGTATATGGAGGAGTTAGCTGAGAGAGAATCCCATTCTCTTTTAGGAAGTCCAGAAATTCATTGCTCAAGTATTCACCTCCTCGATCAGATCGAAGGATTTTAATACTTTTCCCGGTTTGGTTCTCGACTTTTTGTTTATATTCTCTAAATTTCTCAAAAGCTTCTAATTTGTGTTTCATCAGGAACACATATCCGAATCTAGAGAGATCGTCAGTGAATGTAATGAAGTACGCAGAACCATCCCTGGCATGCGTAGACATGGGACCGCATACATCACTATGTATCAGTCCCAAGAGTTCAGTAACTCTTTCTCCGTGTCCCGTAAACGGAGTTTTGGTCATCTTGCCTTTGAGACATGACTGACAAGTGTCATAAGATGAAAATTCGAACGGATTCAAATATCCATCCTTATAAAACTTAGCTAGCCGTGTCGCATTGATGTGACCTAGTCTACAATACCACAAGAAGGCTTCATTCAGTTCTGAACTCTTCCTCTTGTGTGTGTTTGTTATGCTCAGAACTGTTGATTGATTAAGAACAAAAATGCCATTGCACAACGTGCCTGATCCAACCAACTTTTGGTTCAGGAAAATGTTCATAACATTATCGTGTAATACAAAATTATATCCCTCTTTACTTAATAAAGAAATTGATATAATGTTGCATGTCAGGTTCGGCATGTAATAGCATTCGTTCATAATCAATGTATTACCAGTTGGTAATACAAGGTGATATTCCCCGACGGATTTAGCTGCAACAATTGCACCATTACTAACCCTTATGTCTTTATCACCTTCTCCAAGTTCTCTACCTTTTCTCAGCCCATGTAACTGATTACATATATGGGATCCTGACCCGGTATCTAATACCCAGGACATAGAGCAAATGGAGAAACAGTTCTCTGTAACGAACACACCCGAAGAAAATGCATCAACATGTACTTTCTAAATTCGGGTGTCATGGGAATCCTGGTACTCCCCTATATCCTGTTCATTCTTATAACTTTTATAAGAAAGAATGGAACCAACGTTCCCCAGCACAGTTTAACATGCGGGTTCGGTCAATACATCCATATTATTATCTTGATTAAGGCATGATGTGGTCGCTACCTGGAGAGAGAGAGGAGAAAACACTTTAGCGTATGCTCTTGCATGATCAGATTGGTTATTATTTTATCTAATCAGGATGGCTCCCACTGTTTTTATCAAATCTTCTTTCAAACCCTAAAAGGAAAGACTAGCCGGGATTAATTACACCCTATAATTTCGCCAATGTTTCAGCCAGGCCGGTGTCGGTACTTTGAGGGAGGTTCCCCGTGCTTTCGCACGGACCTAATTAAAATAAACCTCGTTTTCCCAGAGGCATAACCCCGTTGACACCTTTCTAGACACCTACTTGATCGGCTAATTATCCTATGTAAAACACTCCCAGGAGTAACAATTACTTGCAGTGGGTATCGGGATCCAACTATCTTATAGAAGGTATGCAATCTCATTGCAAATTTTAACACTTGAAATTCCCGATAATATTTTTCCCCAAGCATCCCATGACCTTGACGGAGGTCAACAAACCATAGGGTGCAAGTCAAGTTCAACCCGTCATTTCTTGATTGAATCAAACTCACCCGCACGACCCTTGACGGAGGTCAACAAGGTCGTATGACTACCCTAATCCAATCTGCATCATATGCATAAGCAGATAAATACTAGTTAGCTACCGCACACTACGTCTTGACGGAGGTCAACAAACGTAACACGATTACTAAGTAGGACTTATCTGAAATGACGGAGGGCTACGACAGGTTTTTCTGAAAATCTATTGCGTAATGAACTTGATATCGTTGTAGAAACAAGTGAATTTTGAAAAGCGGTGTTTTTGAGGATTTCATTGGTTTTGCTAAAGAGGTCATTCCCGGTGAAGTAATCTCGGTTCTTTCCTCATCGAATAAGGTGCGGGATATATCATATATATTTCTATGCAAAGAAAAAATCCAAAGCAATCAAAAGACAAGCCGAGTGTTGTACCATCTGCCAGTTTTTCTAAAGAGGTCACTCCCGGTGAAGGGATCTCGGCTCTTTCCTCATTGAATAAGGTGCGGGATATATCATATATATCACTATGCAAAGCAAAAACTGTAGCTACCCTTTTTGAAAATTTGATTCTACAACATCTTTTAGGTTTCTTTTCTTTCATTAATCACATTAATGAAGTCCCATCATATAAGTCACCTAAACATCACAGATAAATACGACGTACACTTATGCCATCCGCATTAGCCTCAATGTCCCGTCATGCACCGTTAGGTTAGGTAACTAACGGCAGAGCGGGGCAGGGCTAGCGCGGGTGTAAAACATAAGTAACGTCAATATAATATATCATATATACTATATACAGTATCCATCTCAACATATCAAATCATCACATCACAGATATCGCAGCAGAAGAAATATATGAAATAATGGATATACTAGGAGGTCCGTGTTTTATTCTTAACCTGTATAAAACACGAATTCCACGGTCGCGATGAATAGCCAAACCCACACCACTAGACCCCTACGAGAGCGACAAGCAACCCTACCAATTCTAGAGTTACGAGACCCGGACTCGACTCCTCGAGTTGGTCTCCCACTGGACTCTAGAACCCAGTTACTTATGCTCTCCTCTTTGGGTCTATTCTAATGAGGAAAAGTAAATAATATATATCAATGGTGACATCAACCTCAACCCAGAAGTGACCTAATAAAGGAATATTATATACATTTAACATGAATGAAAATAAAAACTCTCATCTCATAAGAAACCCCCGGCTATTCAAAACGCGACGATCCGATATAACATATCCAGCATCACAGAACATCACATGTCATGACATCACAGAGAAAACTAGACGATGTTAAACAATCCAATCGAATTATTAAACACCCAAAATTACCCAAAAAGCTCAACACTTGAGCATAGTTTAAAGTTATTCAGCACATGCCACAGTACCAATGGACCAGCCGTAGAAGGGCAAACCTAAGCCTCATTTGTGGCGCCACTAACTACGGTAAACCCTAAGGTTTAGTCGTAGTTTGGTGGTTACATCTTGAGTTAGGGTTTCATTCTTCTAGAGGGTCCATCGAATAACCTGCATGATCTTTGAAAGCTTTTTAACTACGGGAAAAATCCAAAACTTGGAAATTTTCCCGGCAAGGGTTAAAGCGGGTATTTGACATTCGATTGAACTTTTTAACAACATCTAAAGTAACCCAAAAACGTTTAAAATTACGACTACGAAACACTCCGAGTTGCCTTTGCATTGAGTTAATCATCACATTAAAAAGTAGCAAAAATAAACAACACCTGAAACCCCAAATCCCAGAGCACAGAGCATGAAAAAAATTTGGGACCCAGAAGACTTCCCAGGGCCGTCCACCCCGGTTTTTCATCCCATGTGCTCGTTCCAAATCCGAACACTGGGTCCTAAATTTCTTCCATGCTCCTATATTTGGTCATAGATGATTCTGCACTTGTTTGAAAAAATTTTGGAGCTTGTTTTAAAATCTACAGAAACATGGTTTTAGGGTTTCAAGTTTCGGAGTTCGTTTCGTATTCGTAATCTAACATTATCCGTATAATTTTCTAGCTAGGCTCTGATGCCACTGCCATTTTTAAAAAATTGCCGTTAAAAGGAACTCTAAACTAGAATCGATAGCTAGAATATAATACGGAAACAAAAGTAAACCTTTTTACTTTTAAGTGAAATAGAAAAACAACCTTTGTAGATCGGTCGTTCACTTCTAAAGCTCCTGAACTCCCGGACTCTTGCATGGCTTCACGAGGGGAAAAGAGCGATCTTGCTTGAAGTCTTCGAGGCCGAAGATGATCTACGTTGAGGGAATACTAGCTCAAGCTTCTCCTTCACTAACTAAAGGATTAGTGAAGCAAACACTCTATACTAAAGTGCTAATCTGGTAGTGGGTGATGAAATAGGAAGTGGGCTCACTTTAGAATTATTTTTCTCACAATACTTTCTCATTTGTTTCAAACCCTAGTAAGCTTTTGGCTTGAGGAAGAAGATGAACAAATGAGAAGAGAATGAAATGATCAAGTGAGAGAGTAAGCCATGGTGAGTGGGTATCATATACTAACTCATGTAGAGACATAACCATGGCTAATTAAAATGGTTAGATTAACAAATATCTAAAGTAAAACAAACCTAGTGGACTTATTCAATGCATCCACAAGCTTCCATAAGCTTCATGCATTTAACAAATATCCACTAATTTTGTAATTACTTTAAACATTAATAACCCTCTATTATAATTAGAATGGTGTATGTATCATACACCCATGTATAGTGTATCAACAACCATGACACACTAAAAGAAATAATGCACATCAATATATATCACATATATATATTACATGTATACACAAGTGAGAAAAGAATGCTTAAGTGAGCTAATGTTAGTTAATGTAAATTATTATATCAAATATACAATTATACACTAAATTATCAAATCAAAACTTGACTTAAATAATCCGGCTATATCACATATAACCGACTAACATCCAATGTATCGACTTATCGAATCAACCCTTGATTCGATAACCCGGCTATATCACATATAACCGACCGATACAAAAAGTCGCGAGAATAGAATACGGTATCATATACACGCATTATTCTCGGTCCCGTACATATCACATATGTGCTCCTATTTCGTTTTGCTTGAGCCAGTAAAACCTCTATGTAGAACTCTAAAGACTCGTTAATACGCCGGCAGTAGGTGATGATCACATCAAGCACCCACAAGCCGTCAGCGGTACTAGCTGGACGTAACGGCTACCCGGGTATAGAACGATCAGAAGCTCAACAAGCAAGCCCGCTCCAACTCCTGCAAAAGCCTGACGGTAATACTTGTCGTACAGTCCGGTCTCCTCGTCTGATATGTCGCATATCAAGTCTAGGGGTGGTAAACGTCAGACCCCAATAACCGATAAGTCATGCCGATGTGAGGCTCATAACGGGTCGAGAAACTACTGGTAATACTTACCAGCAAATCTCTAAACCATCCCTGGCCATGGACTTCCCTGTTATGGCCAATCGAGCACAGTGCAACATCAACTCCCAATACCGGGAGAGACGAAATCCCACATATCGCTCATTGCCTCCATGTGACTCGGGACTGTACCCAAAAACCACCTTTTTGCACGCCCTCTTGGACATGGTAAGGTGGAAATCAAAGCATAATGGGAATCACACAAGACTCTATGACGATCTCGGGTCTGTAGACTAACCTGTACAAGTGTCACCATAGAACTGCCATCTGACTTCAGGTATAAACCATCTGGGAGTTCTCGGCGAGTCCGTCCAGTGTACCCAGTCGCTACTGAGCACCCGTATACCATCTCTGATGTCAAACACCAATGGATATGGGATCATCCATCGCCCATCTCATGGGTCGAGAAGCGTATACGCTAGTCTACTCTGGTATATCGATGCCCTGTCTCGATATACCCACGACTAGGAACATTAAAGGATGAACTTATAGACTACCATGGCCCCACTAGTATAATCTGCATCTTAGTCCTGGTAGTCAAGTACACATCCTAAGGGCTTTACCAACATGTAACCATAAGACAATATCAAGAGACAAGTATACATGTTAAGATAAAGAGCAACCGGATTGCATACTATCATATCGAGCAAGAATGTCCTCTCTATATATATCCAAGCATCAAATATAATATACATCATATGTATAATACTGGCCTCTAGGGCATACATACAACTAACAAAATGTTCTTGTTTGACCTAGGGTAAAATCTGGGATGGATTTCCTTAGTTGCTGATTTCGGTTTTGCGATTTCTGAGAATTGATTTTGGTATTTGAGTTTAGATTCCGTCGTTGGATGTTCGTACGTCAACGACAAGGGATAGTTGGGTTGTTTTTGCATGCGTAGGCTATAAGTTCTAACCTATGATCACATCGTGTGCCGTATTGGTTTTCCGGAGTTGTTTTTAATAGCATTGTGACTGCATATTTATTGTAGGTACCCTCGCGTGGATTTCGAGACGATGAAGCACATCGACTACGGCTGAACAAGGAGTTCCGCAGGTGAGTAGATTTATATCTACGGGGGAAGTCGGGTGGATGGCGTATAGCACCCCGCAAATTTTGATGGAAACCGATATATATATATAGGATATGGTTAAGGAAACCTATATTAGGAAACTAAGGATATGGTTAAAAGGATAGTTAGAAGTGATATGATATGATTAATATGTGATGACGAGATTTGAGATATCAATATGATGAGATAAGATGATACGAGCGGATACGATTGCTATAAGATATGACATTTATGCAAATTAACAGGATATGAGATTTGATACGGATGTGGCTTGAGATATATCCATATTTATGAGAATAATGAGTGATATGCTGTCACGACCCGAAATTGGCAAGTGACGGCCCTAATACTACGCAACGCCTCCCGACGTAATGCAGTAAAAGAAAGCCAAAACCCAGAAATCTAAACCATAAAAATACGGAAAAAGATAATAAAAGTTTTGGAAACATTTGAAAATCACAACCCAAATTCTTTAAAAGAGTCCACTTTTTCTTTAAAATTTTGGCAGCACCCCTTTTGTAAAACAAGCCCCCCCAAAAAGGGTACAACATAAATATAAAGTAAAGCATCCCAAACGGGAGCAAAATCCACGCCCAACGGCGGAAAACAACACCACAACAGATATACGACGCCGTAGCGAAGAAATGGAGACAAAAGAAAGGAAACTGTATAAAAGCAACAAATCCAGAATAATGTACAAAATCGTCCTCACAAAGTCTCTAAGTCACTACAAACTGGTAATAGATGGAGAGTACAAGGTACAACGAATATACAATACAATCTCAAATAACCACAAAACCCACCTGGGCAAAACTGCACACTAACAGGCGAAGTGGTATCCGCAGCCAAAAGATGATAGATAGGTGAATAGCCAGCCTCGACTACTTTAGGAAAACACCTGCAATACCTGTGGCACAACGGGGGTGAGTTGCCAACTCGTGAATAGTAAATAACATATGCAGGTAATCGCAAGAATGTACGTACAGCATGAATCTAAGATATGACAATTGCAGTAATAACAGGTCATATGAGTACGAAATAATGGAAAGTACACTAACAAGTACCACCAATATATAAAGCAATAATGATATGACAACAGTATGCAATAATCATGCACCGGGGATATGAGAAAGTAAATGTGCAACACTCACAGGTACTTCTATTATATGGAACAGTGCACAAGTATATAAAGATGAGGTATGGAGTGAAATATGTCATTTCCACGGAATCCTGACATCGTGGTAGGATCACAATCCAGCAAGACAAATCAAAATCCCAATTCCTCAAATCATCCCCCAAATTGGCTCTCATATAATCTAAGTGTCACATCTCCTCAACTGCACAATATCAAGTATATCTTGCATATGCATCGAATGTACAACATCAAGTAGATCTCACATATCTAGTATGTACAATATCTGGTATATCTCACATATAACAAATGTACAACAGCAAGTGGATCTCACATATCTCGTATGTACAATATCAGGTATATCTCACATATATCAAATGTACAACAGCAAGTGGATCTCACATATCTCGTATGTACAATATCAGGTAATCTCACATATATCAAATGTACAACAGCAAGTGGATCTCACATATCTCGTATGTACAATATCAGGTATATCTCACATATATCAAATGTACAACAGCAAGTGGATCTCACATATCTTGTATGTACAATATCCGGTATATCTCACATATATCAAATGTACATCATCAAGTGGATCTCACATATCTAGTATGTACAATATCCGGTATATCTCACATATATCAAATGCACAACAGCAAGTGGATCTCACATATCTCGTATGTACAATATCAGCTTCCAATCCCAATGAATCTCTTATATCCCAAAACAAATCTCCAGCAAAGTTCTAACATCCTAAAAATAATGTCATAATAAATATGATGAGGGCAATACACATATATTAGCGTCCCATTCCACTAATATTGGTGTAAGGGCATATATAACAGCGGCTCAATCCCCTGTTATATATACAAATGAGTAATTACAAATATCATGAAACCAATGTGCCAAGCATCGACACAGAAATACTGATCCATCAGGTGCTGTCTCCATGACTGGCCCCCTGATAAGTACGTATCATACGCTATCCCGAGAGCTCGAGTGCCTAGCTCTGACCCTCGCCTCTCGACGTATCCATACGCACATGACTCCCGTCGGTATCCACTCGATAGCCGATGAGTCATTGGTCCTGTCACCGGAAAGTATGGTTCCCCCACTAACTCATCTCCTCACTGAGATTCTTGCCCCGGGGTACCTCCGGGCCCCACCATGTACCCGTACACGGATCCCTCCTTTCCTCGCGTAGGGTATACACATCGTAACCGATAAATCTCATGGTGGCTGCTAAAATATCATATCAAGAAAACCGGGTTTTTCAATGTATGCATAATTTCATGAACTACCACGGTCCCCAAATCCTGAAAAAACATCATGAAAAATCCATATAACAATGCGATAATCCATGAATAAAGTATACGCAACATATAAACTGTAATGAAAGCGTATAAAAGAAAGGCATAACATTCACCAGATATAAATAAACACATGAATGGTATAGCAGAAAAATAGGTATCTACCTATATGATGATGTGACACACCTATCAGGTATAAGTAAAGTATGAAATGCAAGTACACCTGTAGCTATGTCCTTAGGTGTGTATGTACCTATCACTAATGGTACAATACCCTATAGGTAAACAGAAACTAGCATATCAAAGTCTAAATTATAAACGATAAGAAATATGTATCAATGTCACAATGTCCCTAACCAGACAATATCATTTCTAAATGTGGGTTGTGCATGACATGGCAATTATTGACGGTGTGTGTGGCATACAATCAGTGCTCTCGCAATCTGAGCCGTCAATAATAGTGCAGTGTCCTAAGGATACTAGTCCAAGCACAACTATCCCTAAATAGTAAGGTAAATGCGCAATTCTAAACATGACATAGAATATGCGACAATGTAAATATTTCTAGCCCAGACGCATAACGCCATGCGGGCGATTCCCCTGTAGATGTTAAATCTACTCACCCACACTCCAAGCTAGATGAAGTCTACTACTTGTATCCCCCTGTGGCAGTGTCCGTAGTCTCCTCCTGCGAACCTGCAACATATAAACAACAAGCAAATATAATTAATAATAACTCTAAAACACGAATCAACTACACAAAACAACCTCTTAAGTGTCCGTATCGTGGCTAACGAGAGTAGCGACACGACGAAAACAACTTAAGAGCAAAACCGCACAAACTGCACGGCCCGTGTCGTAACACGTATCGCGCAGACACGAAACACAAGAAACTACCCAATTGACCCCAGATTTTGCCTACTGTGAAAACTATACAAACAAACAAGACCAGGAGAACCTAAACCATAGCAGACACCTACAGACAAAAACCCAAACCCTAACTCTTCACCATGGCCGGCGTCGCCGGCCCCTCCTCTTGACGTCGCCGGCCCTGGCCGGTGGCCTGGGGTCCATCTCCTAGGTGGTGCTCCAGGTTCCCTAGTACAACACTACAACTTTGTTTAATTTCCCAGTAAACTTCCCGGGTCAAAGCAGATCCTAGAAACCACAAACCGATACTAAAATACGATATTTCACGACAAAACCTAATTTAACATTCTAAACTGAAACTATCTAGCTAAACTACACTAAAAACACATAAAGAGAAATAAAAGAATTTTACCTAACCAAAAGAACAGCAAGAACCAAGCTCATGTGCACACCAAGCAAGCAAGAGAAGAAACATGAAGAAAAGTGATGATTTTGATGAATTTTGTGAACTTGAATGAGATGAAAAGGAATTTGTGAAGGATTTATCAAGAAATGAGAGAAAGAAATGCATAAGGGCAGCAGAGGGGAGAGAGGGCTTGGCCAAGTGAGAGGGAGAGAGAGAAAGAGGGAATTTCCTAGCAATTTCCAAGCATTTAATGCACTCATACACAATAATTCACATTCATGCATCTTCTTTTTATTTCTTTTCTTTTTCATTTCAACTTAAATCCATGTCCACACACTCAAATATGATGTGTGGTTTAATTTAAATCAAGAATAAGAGAAGAAAAGATCGTAAAGAGAAGATTTCCAAAAATGTGCAAACCGGATTAAAATAACATTAAAATTGGGAAAAATTCAAATTGGACCAAAACGTCCCATATATTCCCAAAGTTTGTGCACTAGCTTTATTTTTGGTAAACTAGGTGCTGGCAAGTCGATATGGCCGTTTGATAACAATCGGTATAAAATAGAAAATACCGACGAATTTCGCCCAAAAACAGAAACAAACACAAAACGATTTCTAGAACGTTACATATGCCGTACGAGACTTGAGATCCGTACCCTCATTGTCGTATAGGTCGATAGATCCCTATTTTTGTTAAATGTCACCGTATGAAGGATTACCGCACGCGATGTGAGTTACCAGATGGATGATCCACGCTCGTGATTTGAGGATGATGTTCGATAATATTGCCGTATCGGATACTATAAGACTGGATAGCCGACGTAAATGTGTCATCCGAACCATATCTATTTCCAAAACGAAGAATCGTATGCATCTCTTAAAAAGATACCTTGAGGGACGTTATGGATTTTCAAATGATGTCTTTTCCTTAAAAACACCGTAGCCCCTACTTTCAAAACTACGATTCACATCTTTTAAAAACTGATTGTATGGTTCATGTGTGGATGTTAGATTAGATACGTATGCTTATAGCATTTCGCCTACGATGTACCTTATGTTACGTTCATGACATTTTCATTGCTTTATATAAACATGTGCTAGTATACCTACACCATTATCAATGATGCGCATGTTATACTTACACAGATTTGCCGGCTCACACACCTTCATCATCGATAATTGCTATGTCACTTACACAGTAAAATTGCTACATCATGCTATGATATATTGTTATGCTCACATCATTATGCTATGTTGCATGATATACTTGCTATGTTCACATCATTATACCTTGCCGCATGATATAGTGGATATGCTCACATTTCTGCTATATGTTTACATACATCATACTTTACGATTATATGCATTGAGATGCTGCTTTCATGAGATTTGAGAACCGTGGTTATATTTCAAAAGAAAGTATGTATTGTTTTAAAAACCCGGTTTCTCTTGATATGATATTTCGAGACGTCCACCATGTGTTTTCTCGGTTCTGAGATTGGCATGTGAAACCCGATTCGAGGAGTGGTAGGCACCGTCTGCGGGTACATGGTGGACCCGGTGAGGTACCCCGGGGCAAGAAGACACGTATTGTTAGGCGGTGAGCCTGGCAGGGGAGCAATACCTACCGGTGATAGTATTTAGACTCGGCGGTTATCCGGAGGATACCGACTGGAGTCATGCGATGGATATGAGGGCCGACTAGAGTATGCGGCGCCTGAGGGCCGATCTAAGGATGCGGCGCCTGAGATATGAGGATTTATGTGTTGATGCTGGACACGGGTTTCATGATGTTTCGAGTGTCGGTGTTGGACACTCAGGTTCCATGATTTGATGTGCCATTGATGGACACACGTTCTTTGACATCCTCATATATTTACATGCATATGCTTTCATGATGTTTCGAGTGGATGATATCCACATGCATACATGCATTGATTATATTGTTGGATGATATCCACATGCATAAAGGCATTGATTATATTGTTGGATGATATCCACATGCATACAGGCATTGATTATATTGTTGGCACATATTCACATAAACGGTCACCTTAGATATCATAGTATTACCTTCATAATATAGTAGACCTAGGAAATCGTTGTTTTATTCGATTTCTACTTGATGATGTTTTCTACTCAAGAGTTGGCAACTCACCCCCGTTGTGCCACAGTTCTTGAAGGTTGACCGCATGGATCAGTAGCGGCATCGCTGGCACACAGCTTGCTTTCGGATGATTTGCTTGGGTAGGTGGTACATGTTGGATCATGCCACTCTTGTATTATTATTCCTATTGTATCTAGTCAACTCAATCAATCAGAAACTAGTATTTGTATATGTAGTAAGACTTAGCAAGACTTGTAGTTGCGAGACTTAGAGCGATGGGTTATATGTTGGTTGGTGGGCTGATGTCTTTCTTTATTCTTTACCCTTTTGTGTAGATCTTCGCCGTTGGGCGTCGTATACATATATTCTGTCTTGCGTGGTTGTGATTCCGCCGATTGGCGAAGAGCAGCTCCCGCTTGGGGATGCCATTTATATTATCATGTATATGTGGTTTTGGATCAAAATATACAAAGGAGGTGCTGCCCAAATTTTTAAAAGATGAAACATGTTTTCAACTAGTAACATCCACTTGCATTTTCATGTTCCATTATCTATGCATTTAAAGAAAACTTTTGAGTTCATCATACCTTTATTTCAAAACTTCACCTCTTTTATTTTCTTAAAAAGGTTTAGATTTCTAGGCTTTGGCTTACTTAATTTACGTTGCGCCTTTAGACGTTGCGTGATTAAGTGCCGGTCACGAACTAAATTTCGGGTCGAGACATTTTTACCCCTTCAGGTGCAACTTCCAAAGTCCATACTTTGTTGGTGTACATGGATTCCATCTCAGATCACATTGCATCCAGCCATTTCACAGAGTCCCCACCCGTGATGGCCTGCTCGAAACTAGTTGGGTCATCATCTTCCATGTTGAAATCCTCGCTCCCACTGTCATTGAGAAAACCATAATATCTCTCAGGTGGATGAGGAACCCTACTAAATCGGCGGAGAGGCTGAGCTTCGTCGGGAACTATCGAATCCTATGGTTCCATCAAATCATCAGCTGTAGTTTGTATAGCTGGAACTTCTTCCAGTTCTACCGCATGAACACTAATTTGTTTTTCAAGAAATTCCTTTTTCTAAAAAGATGGCATACCGAGAAACAAAATACCTTTTGTTCCTTGGTGTGGTAGAAGATATACCCTCGCGAATGTTTGGGATATCCAACAAACTTACACAGAACTGACCTTGCCTTGAGCTTGTCCAGATTTTGCCTTTCAACATAGGCCGGACAAACCCATATCTTAACTCGTTTAAGATATGGTCTCTTCCCATTCCATATCTCATATGGAGTGATAGGAACTGATTTGGTTGGAACTCTATTCAATAGATATGCGGCCGTTTCAAGCGCATAATCCCAAAAGGAAACAGGCAACTCAAAAACAGTCATCACAGGGCGCACTATATATAATAGGGTGCGATTTCTCCGCTCCGACACACCGTTGTGCTGTGGTGTATACGGATGAGTAAGATGAGAGAGAATCCCATTCTCTTATTAATAATCCAGGAACTCCGTGCTTAAGTATTCTCCTCCCCAATCAGATCGAAGGATTTTAATACTTTTCCCCATCTAGTTCTCAACTTCACACTTATATTCTTTGAGTTTCTCAAAAGCTTCAGACTTGTGTTTCAACAGGAACACATATCCGAATCTTGAGAGATCGTCAGTGAATATAATAAAGTACGAGAAACCAATCCTTGAATGTGTAGACATGGGACCGCATACATCACTATGTATTAGTCCCAAGAGTTCAGTAGCTCTTTCTTCGTGTCCAGTAAACGGAGTTTTGGTCATTTTACCTTTGAGACATGACTGGCAACTTTCAAATGATGTAAATTCAAACTGATTCAAATATCCATCTATATGCAACTTAGCTAGTCGTGTCGCATTGATATGACCTAGTCTACAATGCCACAAGAAAGATTCGTTCATTTCTGAACTTTTTCTATTGTGTGTGTTCTGTACGTTAAGAACTGTAGTTTGATTTAGAACGTATATGCCATTACATAACGTGCCTGATCCAATCAACTTTTGATTTAGGAAGATGTTCATAACAATATCCTGCAATACAAAATTATATCCTTCTTTACTCAATAAAGAAACTGATATAATATTGCATATTAGGTTCGGTATGTAATAACATTCGTTTAGAATCAATGTATTACCAGTTGGTAATACAAGGTGATATTCGCCAACTGCTTTGGCTGCAACATTTGCACCATTCCTACTTTTAGAGAATGATCACCATTTCTCAGTTCTTTACCTTTCTTTAGCCCATGTACCATATTACATGTGTGGGATCCTGATCGAGTATCTAATACCCAGGACGTAGAGTGTACTGAGAAACAGTTCTCGGTGACAAACACACCCGAAGAAGATGCATCAACATGCTCATTCCTCATACGGGTCGCGTGGGAATCCGGATATTCCCCTATTTCCTGCTCGGACTTATAACATTTATAAGATAGAGCGGAACCAACGTTCCCCAGCTCAGTATAACAAGGGGGTTCGGTCAATACATCCATATTATTATCTTGATTAAGGCAAGTCATGGTCACTACCTGGAGAGAGAGAGAGAGAAGAAAACACTTAGTGTGTGCTCTTGCAAGATTAGACTGGTTATTATCTTATCTAATCTGGATGGTTCCCACTGTTTTTATTAAATCTTCATTCAAACCCTAAAAGTTAACACTAGCCGGTATTAATTTGTTAGTTATATATATGCCCTAGAGGCCATTACTGTACATGTGATGTATATTGTACTGGAAGCTTGGACATATATAGGGAGGACTTTCTTGCTCGACATGATAGTATGCTATCTGGTTGCTCTTTATCTTAACATGTACACTTATTGTCTCTCTATTACATGTTGATAAAGCCCTTAGGATGCGTACTTGACTACTAGAATTATGATGCGGATCATACTAGTGGGGCAGAGGTAGTCGGCAAATAAATGTTCCTAGTCATGGGAGTATCGAGACAGGGCATCGATACTCCAGAGTAGACTAGCGTATGCGCTTCTTGACCCATATGGTGGGCGATGGATGATCCCATATCCATTGGTGTTTGACATCGAAGAAGGTATACGTGTGCTCAGTGGAGACTGGGTACACTGAACGGACTCGCCGAGAACTCCTAGATGGTATTATACCTATCGTCAGATAGCAGTTCTCTGGTGACACTGTTACATGTTAGTTTGTCGACCCGAGATCGTCATAGAGTCTTGTGTGATTCCCACTGTTCTTTGATTTCTACCATACCACGGTCAAGAGATCGTGCAATAAGGTTGTTTTTGGGTACAGTCCCGAGTCACATGGGGGCAATGAGCGATAGGAGGGGATTCGTCTTTCCCGGTATTGGGAGTTGATATTGGGCTATGCTCGATTGGCTATAACAGGAAATCCCTGGCCAGGGTTGCTGAGATCTACTGGTAAGTGTTATCAGTAGTTTCTTGAACCGTTATGGACCTTGTATCGGCATGACTTATCAGGCTATTGGGGTCTGATGTTAAACCACCCCAGGCTGTGATATGCGACATATCTGACGAAGAGACCGGACTGTACGGTAGTGTTACTGATTGGATTCGTAGGAGTATGAGCAGGCTTGATTGTTGATCTTCTGATCGCTCAATACCCGGGTGGCCGTTATGTTTAGAAGACAGCTTGCGGCTTGTGGATATTTGATATGATCATCACCTATTGCCGGTGTATTGACAAGTCTTTAGAGTTCTACACAGAGGTTTCCTGATTCATGCGAAACGGAGTAGGAGCACATATATGATATGTGCGGGACTGAGATTAATGCGCGTATGTGATACTGCATTCTATTCTCGCGATTTGTGACATCAGTTGGTTATATGTGATATAGCCAGGTTATCTGATCAAGTGTTGATTCGATAAGTTGTTACATATGATATTAGTTGGTTATATGAGATATAGCCGGATTATTAAATCAAGTGTTGATTTAATAATTTAATGCATAATTATATATTTGATATATTAAATTACATTAACTAATATTAGCTCACTTAAGCATTTCTTTTTCTCACTTATGATACACTTAACATATATGTGATATATGTTAATTGTATTATTTTCTTTTTACACAAAATATATATGTGATATATATTGTTGTGTCATGTTAGGTTACACATGCAACATGGATGTATGAGACTCACACAATGCTTGATTTAATGTGGGATTAATATTTATTATTAAGTAATTCAAAATCATTTGGAATTAGTCATGGTTGAGCTTGGAAGAAGCTTGTAGAACACTGACTTAGTCCACTTGTTTTTTTTCTTGCTTAAGATATTTGTTAACTTAACCAATAACCTTACACCATGGTTTATTCTCTACATGAGATTGTGTATGACATAAACTCACCCATGGTTGCATTTCTAACCTCATCTCATTATTCATCATCTTCTTCTTCATCTCCTTGAAGCTCTCTTGCTTTTGAGAAAGTGATGAAATATTGTGAGAAAAATAAATCTAAAATGAGCCTATTTCCTACTTCATCATCCTCTACTATATTAGCCATTTAGTTTAGGGTGTTTGCTTCACTAATCTACCTTTAGTGAAGAGGTAGGATGAGCTTGAGTCTCCTCGACGTAGATCATCTTCGGCCTCGAAGACATCGAGCAAGCTTGTTCATTTCTTCATGTGAACCCTTACTAGAGTTCGGGAGTTCACTACTTGGAGCGAAGGGACTACTACACGGAGCTTTAGAAGTGAAGGACCGGTCTACAAAGGTTGTATTCCTCATTCACTTTGTATGCAAAGATGTTTGCATGTTGTATTGTTTAAATCTCTAGTTAAGATTCTAGGGTTAGGGTTATTTATAATAACAAAAATTTAAAAACGGAATGGACGATACCTCCCGAAACCTTGTTGTCGTGCTAAGTAACCGTACAGTGGTATCAGAGCCAAGCTAGAGAATTAGACGATGTTTGTTAGATTACGAAACCGAAACAACTCCCAAACATCCGATACACAATCCTAGTTTCTGTCGAATGCCTCCCGAAACCTTGCTGCCGCACTAAGTAACCCTACAGTGGTATCAGAGACAAGCTAGAGAATTAGATGATGTTTGTTAGATTAAGAAACCGAAACAACTCCGAAACACCTGATACACATTCCTAGTTTATGTAGAATTTTAAATGTGCTCTAAAATTTTTTTTAGCAACTGCAGAATGTTGTATGTGATATAACATGAACACCATACAAATTTGAAGCAAAACCACATGATTTTGGACGGCCACATAGGCTTAAAAACCGAGCTCACCGGGTCTTCTGGCTCATTTTGGCTTCAAATTTTTAGGGTGTTCCACTCTCTTGGTTTTGATGTTTCAGGTGTTGCTTGTTTTTGCTAAATTTGCATGTGATGTTAACTTTATGCAAAGGCAATTCGGAGTGTTTCATAGTCGTAATTCTAACATGTATTCAGGTTATTTAGACGACGATAAAAAGTTCGAACGGATATCAATAACTCATATTTTCCCTCGCTGGAAATTTTCCATGAGTTGGATTTTTTTCAAGTTTAAAATCTTCAGAAAATCATGCAAGCGATTATGTGGACACTCTAGAAGAACGATACCCAAACTCGACTATTTGGATCGCGGAACCGCGGTCATAACCTAGGGTTTGCGGCAATACCGTGGCGACATGAGTGAGGCATGGGTCGGCCCTTCTACGGATGGTTCATAGGAGCTGTGGCATGTTCTGGGTACTTTTTGAACTCCGCTCAAGTGTTGAGCTCTTTGGGAAAGTTTGGTTGTTTATTTATTCGATTGAAAAGTTTAACATCGTCTAGCTATCTATGATTGTGATACAATATTTGGAATCCACATAATTAGTTATGAGATAGCTAGTTTGAATTTTATAAATCTAGCAGTTTATTCTCATTTGATCGGTTGCCACGGAATTTTGAGGTGGATCAAAAGTCCGTCGCAATTACATAGTGTATGCGGATAGTCTCCGGGTATCCTTACTAAATAGCCACACCCAATAGCCCCGACCAAATGACTGTAGGAGAACCCCGTCGCCAAAAGTATCCGTTTGGGTGCTCGCGGCCGCGGTGTTCCTCCTAAGTGCACTTCGTCGACGGCATCGGGGATGCGGCCGTCTACTAAAGTTTCCAACGAGCATTCGATCTGGTTATCGGGAATCTTGTTGAATTAGCCGATTGGTTATTGGAAAGTGTTTTCAATATCGAGACTAAAATGCGGGGTTTATAATTGTTAGGCATGTGATGTCTAAGGAATTCATTTGGTTGGACATGAAATCCAAAGTATGTGATACATTGGGTTTATGATGTCTAAGGTGGTTGCGGATTCCAATTGTTGTAGTTTTTCACTTTCTTTTCTGCGACCGTAAGTGTAATATGTGGTGTATCACCGGTTTTGTTGTTATACGTCAACGACCACTGGGATACGTATATTTACTTACGTTGATGACATGTGATATCATGTGTTGCTGTGATATGTTATATTGGATCGTCGTGTTTTGAATAGCCGGTTTTTTTATGTGAGATGAGAGTTTTTCATTTTCATTCATGTAAAAGCTTGTATGTAATATTCTTTTATTGGGGCACTACCGGGTTGAGGATGATGTCACTATTGATGTATATTATGTTGGAGATAGTGCCCTCAGAGTCAATTATTGGATCGCAGGTACGTGATCGCAATGATTATGGAGGACCTATCCCGGTAGGACAGTCTTACTCAAGATGATAGTATGCTATCTGGTTTGCCTTTATCAGTCGTGTACATGTTCAGGTGACTGATTACATGTTACACTTTGATAGAGCCCTTAGGATCTTGCTTTACTACCAACAGTATGATGGCGATCATATACGTGAGAGTTGGGTAGTTTATATGCATATCCTTAATTGTGGTCCCTAGTCGTGGGAGTTTCGAGACAGGGCATCGATACTCCGGAGTAGACTAGTGTGTACAGTCGAGACCCCGACGAGGGGCGGTGGCCGGTCTCACAAGCCACTGGTGTCAGTTGGATCACCTAAGATGTATACAGGTGCTCATTGGGTTATGAGTACACCGGACAGGACTCGCCGGGAATCTGCTAGTTAGTACTATATCTATCGTCAGATAGCAGTTCCCTGGTGACATGTGTACAGGTTAGTTCATCGACCTGAGGTCGTCATTTGTCTCGTGTGAGTTCCCACTGTGCTTTGATTTCTACCCTACCACGGCTCAAAGGAGTCGTGCAAACAGGTAGCTTTTGGGTACAGTCCCGAGCCATATGGAGGCACGTGAGCGGATTGGCAGGGGATTCGTCTCTCCCGGTATTGGGGGCGAGATCGTGCTGTCTCTAGGAAAGCCATTACACAAAGCCCACGGCCGTGGCAGGAGATTTACTGGTAGGTACTCCAGTAGTATCTCAGGGTGTTATTGGGCTTCACTCCGACACGACTTATACTGCTATTGGGGGTCTGACGTTACTAGCCCCCTAGGCAGATATGCGATACTCATAGACGAACGGACCGGACTGTATATACATTGTCACTGTTAGGCTCAGTAGGGTTTCTGGATGAGTTCGCTCATCAGCCTCACTTGAGGTCAGTCCATGGGCAGCCGTTACGCATTGCTAGTGCCGCTGACGGTTTGTGGTTAAACCCACTGCCAGGGTACTGACGAGTCATTAGAGTCCCCCACAGACAGTTTCCCAAGTTCGGGCGAAACGTTGTAGAGGCCGTATGGTTTTATGGCAGGGTTCGGAAAATGCACGTGCGTTTACGCACGTGTTATTTTTCGGGCAGATGATACTGGTCGGCTTTGGTTTAAAGCCGGATCCGAGTATTATATTGAGTAGGTATAATATCTTTGTCTCAGTTGCATTTGTATTCGGTCGTAATACAAATGCGGGTATATTTATACAGTTACGGGGTTATCCTGAAAGTCGTTTCAGGATCACTTTTGGAAGTTGCCAGTTTTCAGTTTTCTATCAGCCGTCTTTTAACATTCGGTTAAAGACGGATTTATCTTTTCTTGGATGAGGGTGAGTCATGCTTCTATAAGGTTCTAGAAGTTTCTAGGATGGTGACTAGGTTCATGAACCTTTGATTGCATTTATTATATGATGACTAGGTTTAAGTGAGTCATGGTTTACATTAATGCATTTTGTTTTTGTTAAGATCTTTTCTTCATGATAAGCTTTGTGTTGTGGTCACCACTTGGTTCCTACACTCACCCCCCTCCTTTAAAGTGGTCGTCCCTCTCTCTCCTCCTCTACTCACTCACTTGAAAAGATTATGGTTGTTAAAAAGAAAAGACCAAAGTTTTGGATGCACGGAAATTTCATAGTTCATTTCTTGTTCCATTTCATTTCCATCGGCAACTTCATTAACCGATCGTCCACGGCTTTGGGCGAAGTGAGACAAAGTCATCTACTCATTCTCTACATCATTCTTGGTCGTCTCTTTTAGAAAACTTGACGACCGAGTTGCCTCGAGTCAGAGGCGGGAGCCCGTTTAAAGAATCGTTGACGTGGTGCCACCTGGACGAGCAGATCGGAGATCGACGAGATCGGAGCAGCCGCAACGGAGCGTGGGATGATGGTTAAAGAACGAAGGACTCGGATCGTTCGGTATAACCTTTCTACTGTTAGTAGTATGTATGCCCTAGAGGCCAGTATTGTACAGATATTGTATATTATATTGGATGCTTGGACATATATAGAGATGACTTTCTTGCTCGATATGATAGTATGCTATCTGGTTACTCTTTATCTTAACATGTACACTTGTCTCTTTAAACTGTCTTATAGTTACATGTTGGTAAATCCCTTAGGATGTGTACTTGACTACCTGGACTATGATGCAGATCATACTAGTGGGGACATGGTAGTCCATAAGTACATCCTTCAAGGTCCCTAGTCGTGGGTGTATCGAGACGGGACATCGATATACCAGAGTAGACTAGCGTATACGCTTCTCGACCCATGTGATGGGCGATGGATGATCCCATATCCATTGGTGTTTGACATCAGAGATGGTGTACGGGTGCTCAGTGGAGACTGGGTACACTGGACGGACTCGCCGAGAACTCCCAGATGGTATTATACCTCACGTCAGATGGCAGTTCTCAGGTGACACTTGTACAGGTTAGTCTGTAGACCCGAGATCGTCATAGAGTCTTGTATGATTCCCACTGTGCTTTGATCTCCACCTTACCACGTCCATGAGGGCGTGCAAAACGGAGGTCTTTGGGTACATTCCCGAGTCACATGGAGGCAATGAGCGATAGGAGGGGTTTCGTCTCTCCCGGTATTGGGGGTTGATGTTGCGCAGTGCTCGATTGGCCATAACAGGGAAGTCCCTAGCCAGGGCTGATCAGAGATTTGCTGGTAAGTGTTACCAGTAGTTTCTCGACCCGTTATGAGTCTCACATCGGCACGACTTATCGGTTATTGGGGTCTGACGTTTACCACCCCTAGACTTGATATGCGACGTATCAGACGAACAGACCGGACTGTACGGTAAGTGTTACTGGTTGGATTCACAGGAGTGTGAGCGGGCTAGCTCGTCATTCTTCTGATCGCTCAATACCCGGATGGCCGTTATGTTTAGCAGACCGCTTGCGGCTTGTGGATGCTTGATATGATCATCATCTGCTACCGGCGTATTGACGAGTCTTTAGAGTCCTACACAGAGGTTTCCTGGCTCAAGCGAAACGAAATAGGAGCGCATATGAGATATGTGCAGGACCGAGAATAATGCATGTATGTGATACCGCATTTCATTCTCGCGATATATGTTTCCATTGGTTATATTTGATATGACCTAGTTATCGAATCATTGATTCAATAAGCCGATACATGGGATACTAGTCGGTTATATGCGATATGACCGGATCGTTAAATCAAGTGTTGATTTAATGATTTAATGTATAATTATATATTTGATATATTACTTTGCATTAACTAGTATTGGTTCACTTTAAATGGATTTTCTCACTTGATGTGCAAAAGATATATGTGATATACTTTTGTGCACATTTTTTTTATCATGTTTGATGATACTTGATAATGTGGTTAAGTGTAAAGGATTAAACCATGGTTAAGTGATGATTAGGGTTTTGGTTTTTTATTTATTTATTTGTTTATTTATTTGGAAAGGATTAAGTTAAGAATGGTGGCTTATTTTGGAGCTATGTTGAAGCTTCTTGAAGCTTTGACAAAGTCCACCATCCTTATCTCATCCTTAACCCTAACCATTCCAACTAACCTTAGTTTAATCTCTACACTTGACCATGGTCAAGATATAATAAGTATTCATATTAGTTTCATTTTTAAAATAGAACACTTATCATATTCTTTCTTCATCTTCATCTTCTTCTTCTTCAAGAAAAGCTTAAGGTCCATCAATGGCAACTTGAGCTAAAGTGAGATAAATCCAATTCTAAAGTGAACCCACCTCCTATTTATTCACCATCTACCTCTTGCCAAGTTGTATTGGGTGTTTTCTTCACAAGTTTCACAACTTTGTGAAGTCGGAGCTTGAGCTTGTGCAACCTCGACGTAGATCGTCTTTGACACGAAGCCGACGACCTATTCCTCTCGTTTTCCCGATGAAGCCGATGAACGAGTCTAGGATTCGAAAAGGACAGCGAGAGGATGCCTACGTGGAGCCAAGGAAGAGGATAACCGGATCTACAAAGGTTGTAGCATCCAACCTTTAGTTAATTTGTTAACTAGTTTTGTATTTCGCCTAGAATTCTAGTCTAAGATCCGCGTTAGGGTTTCGCGGCACCCATAATTTTTGAAATTGGCATGGTCGATTCCTTGTGAGACCTCTATAGGGTGTCTAGGAACCTTTCACTGGTATCAGAGCCTAGCTAGAGCCTTAGGCGAAGTCTAGACGGAGTTTGAAGTCCGAACGTACCCGATAATGCTCTCTGGAATTTTTCCAAATTTGTGGTTTTTTGTCAATTAAAAATGCTTAAAAAATTCAGCAATGAAATCTAAGAATTACGGTACAAAAAGTTTCCCTTGAACAGTACTTTGTGCGGCGGAACCGCGGCAGAAGCCTAGCTTCTGCGGCGGTTCCGCGGCTATTTGGTGACTTCAGCCCTAAGTGTTTGCACAGTAATTCCTGATTAATTATTCTGAGTTTTCTGGGAATTTTTAAATTGGCTCTTAAGTTGAGTGTTCTGGGGTTAAATTGGGAAACGATGTTTCGATTGGATTATCGAACCTTGTCTTTGTGTACTTGCGGATAATTTATAGAATATGTTAAAAAGTTCGACCGGATATAAATACCCAACTTTTCCCCTGTCGGGAAATTTCCAAGTGTTGGATTTTTCCGTAGTTTAACGACATTCTAAGTAGTGCAAGTAACGCGATGGACCCTCTAGAAGACAACAAACCTTAACTCGATTATGTGACCGTCTTGAACTGCCCTTTGAACCTTCGGGTTTAGGGCAGTACGGCGTGCCACATGTGAGGCGTTGGCTTGACCCTTCTACGGCTGGACCGTTGGTACTGAGGCACGAACAGAATGTTGCTAGACTTATTTCATGTGTTGGACTGTATCGGGAAAACTTGGGTGTTCGAATGTTCGATCGGAAAGTTTAACATTTTCTGTTTATCTGGAATGTGATACAATAATTGGAATTCACAAACAGTTATGAGATAACTGGATGAATGTTATAAATCTAGCGGTTTAGTCTCACTTGATATTGAAAAGAGTTTTCGATAATGGGACTAAAATGCGGTATTTATATCTGTTAGGCATGTGATGTCTAAGTATTTCATTTGATTAGGCATGCGATGTCTAAAGAAGTTGCGGATTCCAATTGTTGTAGTTTCACACTTTCTTTTCTGTGACCGTAAGTGTAATATGTGATATCGCCGGTTTCGTTGCTATATGTCAACGGCAATTGGGATGCGCATATTTACTTACGTTGATGACATGTGATGTTATGTGTTGCTGGATATGTTATATTGGATCGTCGTGTTCGAATAGCCGGGGTTTTTTATGTGAGATGAGTGTTTTTCATTTTCATTCATGTAAAAACTTGTATGTAATATTCTTTTATTTGGGGCACTTCCAGGTAGCGGAAGTTGTCACCCTTTGTATATTATTTACTTTTCCGCATTAGGAAAGACCCAAGGAGGGGAGCACAAGTAACCGGGTTCTGGGGTCCAGTGGGAGACCAACTCGAGGAGTCGAGTCCGGGTCTCCTAACCCTAGAATTAGCAGGTTTGCTTGCCGCTCTCGTAGGGGTCTAGGGGTGTGGGATTGGCTATTCATCACGACCGTGGAATCCGTGTTTTATACTGGCTCGTATTGAAAACACGGACGTCCTAATATATCCAATATTTCATATGTTTCTTCTGCTGCGATATCTGTGATGTAATTCTGTGATGGATATAGTATATAGTATATATGATATATTATATAGACGTTACTTATGTTTTACACCCGTGCTAGCCCTGCCCTGCTCTGTCGTTAGTTACCTAACCTAACGGTGCACGAGGGGACATCGAGGCGAATGCGGATGGCATAAGTGTACGTCATATCTATCTGTGATGTTTAGGTATTTAAATGATGGGACTTCATTAATGTGATTAATGAAAGAAAAGAAACCTAAGATGTTGTAGAATCAAATTTTAAACAAAACAGGTAGCTACAGTTCTTGCTTTGCATAGCGGTATATATGATATACCCTGCACCTTATTCGATGAGGAAAGGACCGAGATCCCTTCACCGGGAGTGACTCCTTTAGCAGTAACTGGCAGATGCTACACACTCGGTTTGGCTTTGATTGCTTTTAAGAGTTTTTGCTTTGCACAGTGATATATATGATATATCCCGCACCTCATTCGACGAGGAAAGGGCCGACGATCCCTTCACCGGGAGTGACCCCTTTAGCAAAACTAGAAAAGCCTCAAAAATCACTCCATTTCAAAACTTCATTCGATTCTACAACGATATCAAGTTCATTACGCTCATGGTTTTTTCTGAAAGAACCCGCGTAGCCCTCCGTCATTTCAGATAGATATTATTTAGTATTCATGCTGTGTTTGTTGACTTAGTCAAGGCATAGTGTATGGTAGCTAAATTATGTTTATCTGTAACAACATGAGATGTGATTGGATTAGAGCATTCGCACGGCCTTGTTGACTCAGTCAAGGGTCGTACGGGTGGGTTTAACTCAATCGGGAAATGTACGGGTTGAACTTGACTTGCGATTTATGGTTTGTTGACTTAGTCAAGGTCATAGATCGCTAGGGGCAAAAGCATTATCGGGAATTTCAAGTGTTGAAATTTGCAATGAGATTGCATACCTTCTATGAGATAGTTGGATCCCGATACCCACTGCGAGTAAGAGTTACTCCTGGGAGAGTTTTACACATTGCAATTAGCTGATCAAGTAGGTGTCTAGAAAGGTGTCAACGGGGTTACGCCTCTGGGAAAACGAGGTTTACATTAATTAGGTTCGTGCGAAAGCATGGGGGACCTCCCTCAAAGTACCGACACTGGCCTGGCTGAAAGATTGGCGAACTTGTAGTGTGTAATTAATCCCGGCTAGTCTTTACTTTTAGGGATTGAAGGAAGATTTGATAAAAAGCAGTGGGAGCCATCCTGATTAGATAAGATAATAACCAATCTGATCTTGCACGAGCATACGCTAAAGTGTTTTCTTCTCTCTCTCTCCAGGTAGCGACCATTTCATGCCTTAATCAAGATAATAATATGGATGTATTGACCGAACCCGCATGTTATACTGTGCAGGGGAACATTGGACCCGTTCTATCTTATAAATGTTATAAGACTGAACAGGAAACAGGAGAATATCTGAATTCTCACACCGCCCAAACGGAGAACATGCATATTGATGCATCATCTTCGGGTGTGTTTGTCATTGAGAACTGTTTCTCAGTTCACCCTACGTCCTGGGTATTAGATACCGGGTCAGGATCCCACATATGTAAGATGTTACATGGGCTGCGAAAAGGTAGAGAACTGAGAAAAGGTGATCATTCCGTTCATGTAGGGAATGGGGCAAATGTTGCAGCCAAAGCAGTTGGCATATATCACCTGGTATTACCAAATGGTGATACACTAGTCCTGAATGAGTGCTATTATTAACCGAACATGATGTGCAACATTATATCAGTTTCTTTATTAAGTAAAGAAAGATATAATTTTGTAGTAAAGGATAATGTTATGAATGTATTCCTGGATCAAAAGTTGATTGCATCAGGCTCGCTACATAATGGCATATTCATTCTCAATCAAAATACAGTCTTCAATATACAAAACACACACAAAAGGAAAAGCTCAGAAATGAACGAATCCTTCTTGTGGCACTGTAGACTTCGCCATATCAATGAGACACGACTAGCTAAGTTGCATAAGAATGGATATTTGAATTCATTCGAATTATCATCTTATGACACTTGCCATTCATGTCTCAAAGGAAAAATGACCAAAACTCCGTTTACGAGACACGGAGAAAGAGTTACTGAACTCTTGGGACTGGTGCATAGTGATGTATGCGGTCCAATGTCTACACACGCCAGAAATGGTTCTTCCTACTTCATTACATTCACTGACGATCTCTAGATACGGGCATGTGTTCCTGTTGAAACACAAGTCTGAAGCTTTTGAGAAATTCAAAGAATATAAGCACGAGGTAGAGAACCAAACGGGCAAAAGTATTAAGGTTCTTCGATCTGATCGAGGAGGTGAATACTTAAGCAGTGAATTCCTGGATTATCTAAAAGAGAATGGGATTCTCTAAAAGCTTACTCCTCCTTATACACCACAGCACAACGGTGTATCGGAACGAAGGAATCGCACCCTATTAGATATGGTGCGTTCAATGATGAGTAATGCTGAGTTACCTATTTCCTTTTGGGGGTATGCGCTTGAGATAGCCATATACCTATTGAATCTGGTTCCGTCTAAATCTGTACCTACCACACCATATGAGATATGGAGTGGGAAGAGACCATATTTTAAACGAATTAAGATATGGGGTTGTCCGGCCTATGTCAAAAAGCAAAATCCGGACAAACTCGAGGCACGATCAGTCCTTTGCAAGTTTGTGGGATATCCTAAGAATTCTCAAGGATATTTTTTCTACCAAGCTGAGGAACAAAGAGTGTTTGTTGCTCAACATGCCACCTTTTTGGAAAGGGAATTTCTTGCAAAAGAAATTAATGGCAAAGAGGTAGAGCTGGAAGAGGTTCCAGCACCACAAACTGCAACTAACGATTTAGTAGAACCATAGGATTCAGTGGTGCCCGACGTACCCCAGCCTCTCCGCCGATCTAGTAGGGTTTCTCGTCCACCTGAGAGATACTATGGTTTTCTCATTGATGGTGGCAGTGAGGATTGCATCATGGAGGATGATGACCCAACTAGCTTCGAGCAGGCCATCACGAGTGGGGACTCAGTGAAATGGCTGGATGCTATGCGGTCCGAGATGGAATCCATGTACACCAACAAAGTATGGACTTTGGAAGTTGCTCCTGAAGGGGTAAAACCCATTGGGAGCAAGTGGATCTTCAAGAAAAAACTTGGTGTAGATGGGAAAGTGTAGACTTTCAAAGCTAGACTTGTAGCAAAGGGTTTTCGTCAAAGACCAGGTGCGGACTATGACGAGACCTTTTCTCCAGTAGCTATGCTTAAATCCATCCGGATCATGCTTGCCATCGCTGCATATCATGACTACGAAATCTAGCAAATGGATGTTAAGACCTCCTTTCTAAATGGTGATTTAGAAGAGTGCGTGTACATGACTCAGCCAGAGGGCTTCGTAGACAGTGGGAGCAGCGGGAAGGTGTGCAAGCTGCTTAAATCCATTTATGGATTAAAGCAAGCATCGCGGAGTTGGAACATCTGCTTTGACGTCGTTATCAAAGAGTTTGATTTCGTCAAAAATCCAGATGAACCTTGTATCTACAAGAAGGTGGCAGAGAGTAAGGTTGTCTTCCTCGTATTGTACGTGGACGACATACTCTTGATAGGAAATGATATTCTTATGCTGTAATCGGTCAAGCTCTTCTTATCACAAAGATTCTCAATGAAAGATCTTGGTGATGCCTCCTGCATATTGGGAATAAGGATCTATAGAGATAGATCCAAACGGATTTTGGGATTGTCCCAATCCAGGTACATTGACACCATACTAAAGAGGTTTAGTATGGAAGAGTCCAAGCATGGGAACTTACCCACGATCTCTGGAGTCACTCTCTCCAAAGAGATGTCGCCCAAGACTGATTTGGAGAGAGCTCGCATGCAAGGGATACCCTATGCTTCGGCAGTAGGCTCTATCATGTATGCGATTCTATGTACCAGACCCGATGTAGCATACTCACTAAGTATGGTGAGCAGGTATCAAGCTGATCCTGGAGAGAGTCACTGGACAGCTGTGAAGAGCATTCTCAAGTACTTGCGAAGGACTAGAGATATGTTCTTGGTGTATGGTAACGGAGAGCTCCAAGAGGAGTCGTTTACCGATTCGAGCTTCCAGAGTGATAAGGACGACTCTAAGTCGCAGTCGGGTTTTGTCTTTACCCTTTACGGAGGGGCGGTTAGCTGGAAGAGTTCCAAGCAGGAAACCGTGGCAGACTCGACGATGGAGGCTGAATACATCGCTGCCAACGATGCTGCCAAAGAGGCTGTCTGGATCAAGAAGTTCATTACTGAACTTGGAGTGGTTCCATCCATTGAGCATCCAATACCTTTGTATTGCGATAACAATGGAGCGGTGGCTTTGGCCAAGGAACCCAGGTCCCATCAGCGATCCAGGCATATTCTGAGGCGGTATCACCTGATCCGGGAGATAGTTGATCGCCGGGAGATCGAGGTCAGGAGGGTTGACACGAAGAACAACACGGCGGATCCACTCACGAAGGCCATTCCCCAGACACAGTTTGAGAGACTCTTCGGGATGCTCGGTATGCGATACTACAGCAGCTGGCCCTAGTGCAAGTGGGAGATTGTTAGTAGTATGTATGCCCTAGAGGCCAGTATTGTACAGATATTGTATATTATATTGGATGCTTGGACATATATAGAGATGACTTTCTTGCTCGATATGATAGTATGCTATCTGGTTACTCTTTATCTTAACATGTACACTTGTCTCTTTAAACTGTCTTATAGTTACATGTTGGTAAAGCCCTTAGGATGTGTACTTGACTACCTGGACTATGATGCAGATCATACTAGTGGGGACATGGTAATCCATAAGTACATCCTTCAAGGTCCCTAGTCGTGGGTGTATCGAGACGGGGCATCGATATACCAGAGTAGACTAGCATATACGCTTCTCGACCCATGTGATGGGCGATGGATGATCCCATATCCATTGGTGTTTGACATCAGAGATGGTGTACGGGTGCTCAGTGGAGACTGGGTACACTGGACGGACTCGCCGAGAACTCCCAGATGGTATTATACCTCACGTCAGATGGCAGTTCTCAGGTGACACTTGTACAGGTTAGTCTGTAGACCCGAGATCGTCATAGAGTCTTGTGTGATTCCCACTGTGCTTTGATCTCCACCTTACCACGTCCATGAGGGCATGCAAAACGGTGGTCTTTGGGTACAGTCCCGAGTCACATGGAGGCAATGAGCGATAGGAGGGGTTTCGTCTCTCCCGGTATTGAGGGTTGATGTTGCGCAGTGCTCGATTGGCCGTACCAGGGAAGTCCCTGGCCAGGGATGATCAGAGATTTGCTGGTAAGTGTTACGAGTAGTTTCTCGACCCGTTATAAGCCTCACATCGGCACGACTTATCGGTTATTGGGGTCAGACGTTTACCACCCCTATACTTGATATGCGACGTATCAGACGAACAGACCGGACTGTACGGTAAGTGTTACTGGTTGGATTCACAGGATTGTGAGCGGGCTAGCTCGTCGTTCTTCTGATCGCTCAATACCTGGATGGCCGTTACGTTTAGCAGACCGCTTGCGGCTTGTGGATGCTTGATATGATCATCATCTGCTACCGGCGTATTGACGAGTCTTTAGAGTCCTACACAGAGGTTTCCTGGCTCAAGCGAAATGAAATAGGAGCGCATATGAGATATGTGCAGGACCGAGAATAATGCGTGTATGTGATACCGCATTTCATTCTCGCGATATATGTTTCGATTGGTTATATTTGATATGACCTAGTTATCGAATCATTGATTCGATAAGCCGATACATGGGATACTAGTCGGTTATATGCGATATGACCGGATCGTTAAATCAAGTGTTGATTTAATGATTTAATGTATAATTATATATTTGATATATTACTTTGCATTAACTAGTATTGGTTCACTTTAAATGGATTTTCTCACTTGATGTGCAAAAGGTATATGTGATATACTTTTGTGCACATTTTTTTATCATGTTTGATGATACTTGATAATGTGGTTAAGTGTAAAGGATTAAACCATGGTTAAGTGATGATTAGGGTTTTGGTTTTTCATTTATTTATTTGTTTATTTATTTGGAAAGGATTAAATTAAGAATGGTGGCTTATTTTGGAGCTATGTTGAAGCTTCTTGAAGCTTTGACAAAGTCCACCATCCTTATCTCATCCTTAACCCTAACCATTCCAACTAACCTTAGTTTAATCTCTACACTTGACCATGGTCACGATATGATAAGTATTCATATTAGTTTCATTTTTAAAATAGAACACTTATCATATTCTTTCTTCATCTTCATCTTCTTCTTCAAGAAAAGCTTAAGGTCCATCAATGGCAACTTGAGCTAAAGTGAGATAAATCCAATTCTAAAGTGAACCCACCTCCTATTTCTTCACCCTCTACCTCTTGCCAAGTTGTTTTGGGTGTTTTCTTCACAAGTTTCACAACTTTATGAAGTCGGAGCTTGAGCTTGTGCAACCTCGACGTAGATCGTCTTTGACACGAAGCCGACGACCTATTCCGCTCGTTTTCCCGATGAAGCCGATGAACGAGTCTAGGATTCAAAAAGGACAGCGAGAGGATGCCTACGTGGAGCCAAGGAAGAGGATAACCGGATCTACAAAGGTTGTAGCATCCAACCTTTAGTTAATTTGTTAACTAGTTTTGTATTTCGCCTAGAATTCTAGTCTAAGATCCGCGTTAGGGTTTCGCGGCACCCATAATTTTTGAAATTGGCATGGTCGATGCCTTGTGAGACCTCTATAGGGTGCCTAGGAACCTTTCATCTACACTCTTTACAGTTTGTTAGTTTAGCAATAATGGCAGATCCGGGTTAAAGTATACGATAGCGCCAGTTAAAAGTTTTTTGTTCCGCATTTGGCATCTGTAGACGGCCAGGGCGCTACCGTAGACTTACAGTGGTATCAGAGCCTCACCATTTTTCTATACTAACTTGTGCTAACGCGTTTAAAACATCGATCGAACCGGAAATCAAAAACCGCATTTTTCCATTTTCACAGTTTCTGTCGATTTTAAATGGTGTCCTAAAAATATTCCACATATCACAGAAATCTGTGCAGGGTTTTATAAGAACACCGACAAAATTTGGGCACGTGATTCCACCAAACCGCCGCAGAAACGCGGCCAAACCCATGGTTTGGCCGCGCATCCGCGGCCATTTGGTAAGATCATGCTCCCAAATTTGTACAGTGTGTTCTCCTCTGGAAATTGGGGTTTTTGGTATATATCTTTTGGGCCCAGATTTTATTACTGTTCAGCAGATATGCGTGGGGCCCACTTTGTGATATTTTGTCGATCGAAATTTAAGCACGTTAGTTTACAGTGCTTACATTATATCTCCGACCGGGAATGTCATTTGATCGGTAAACCGCGTCTGATTGCTATAGTTCTTTTAGACGGGTTTGCGAACGTGACATTCGCGTTGATGTTCTGTGTTGTGCTGTGATGTTGCGGATTTGTCGTGGTGGATAGCAGTGTGCAATGTTAGTGCAGTTTGAGTTTATTTGTACATTTGATATTGCGGGGCGAGCGTCCAACTTGTGGACTGCCGTCACTGCCTGTTGTATAATATTCTTTTGGGGCACGACCAGGTTGCGGTCGATGTACCTGTTGTACTATTTTTCATTACTGTACTAGGTTTTGCCCCGCGACGGAGTGCACGGATAGCCGGGTTCTGGAGGGACAACGGGTCCACATCTCATGGCTTTGAGAGGCAGAGGGGCCCCACTCTAGAATTGGCAGACTATTCGCCGCACTCGTAGGGGGTACAGGTTGACCCAAGGAGGGGTGCCCAAGATTACCGGATTCCGTGAAGTGCTGGGTGGTCCATTCACTATGCTGTAGGGGGCTGCCTCGCTTCAGGTTTTGGCGGGTAACTTGCCGCACCCGTAGGGGTCTAGGTTTCATTGCACAGGCTATCCACACGACAGGGGAACGTCGGGTTTCAGCAGCGGCTCTGTGAAACCCGGGGATCCCAGATTATCTGTATTGTTCTGTGATGCTTATTACTTTTCTGTAATGTTGCATATTATCACGCCTGGAGCGATTATTGTATATTGGTTTATATACTATTAGATGTTATATATGTTTTACACCCGCGCTAGTCCAGTCCCCGCTCTGTCGTTAGTTAAGTAACCTAACGGGTGATGACGGGACCCAGTGACGAATGCGGATGGCATATACGTACATTTTATTTTCGTTCTTTTCTGGTGTGATCGATTGATGGGACTGCGTTGATTCTGATCAATGCAAAGTAAAGCAAACCTGTTTACAGTTGTTGGAACAAATTTAAAAAGTGTTATTGCAAAGACGTTTCCTTTTGTTTTGCATAGCGGTATTCAGTGGAATATCCTGCACCTCATTCGACGGGGCAAGGGCCGATATCCCTTCGCCGGGACTGACCCCTTGGGCAGAAGTTTGCGTCAGGGTAATAACTTCACTATAGTCGATTACAAGTTGCTTTGCATAGCGGTATTCAGTGGAATATCCTGCACCTCATTCCACGAGGAAAGAGCCGAGAACCCTTTTCTGGGAGTGACCTCTTTAGCAAAAGATTTTCGCCACTATATTTTAAAAAGCTATCAGGTTCCTTCAGCGATATCAAGTTCGTTACGTTAAAGGTTTTTTCGCCAAAAACCAGCCGTAGCCGTCCGTCACTTCTTTTGGGTATTCAGTAGTATTCAAGCTATGCATTTTAGCCGAAGTTAAGGCATAGTGTTTGGTAGCTGCTGGGTATTCATTTGTTGCATAGATAGATGAGTTAGTTTGGGACAGTCGTTCTGCCGATTGGCCAAAGTCAGGGGCATGTGCGGGTGGGTTCAAATTGACAAGATAGTGACGGGTAGAACTTGGCATGTGACTTATGACATTTTGACCAAAGCCAAGGTTATAAGAGCATGGGGCAAAAATCATATCGGGAGTTTCTAAAGAAACTGAAACTTGCCAAGTATGCGCATACCTTCTGGAGTATGAGTAACGTGGATGCATTCCATCACGTTATCATGCGATGAGAGTTGGGTCCCGATTCCCACTGATGAGTTGGTTTACTCTTCGGGTGATCCCGATTGATTCTTCTTTCTGGTTTGGAGGAGAATTTGACAGGACAGTGGGAGGTTTCCGGATTAGATAAAGTGATAACCATTCTGATCTAGGTTAGAGTGCACGCAGAGTGTTTCTTTTCTCTCTCTCTTTGGCAGCGACCTTTGACCGACCCTAGACTATGACTCAGTGACCAGGTTGACCGAACCTTCTTAAAATACTGGCTTTTGGATTGTCTGAGTTGCATAAGTCATTGCCACTCCTTCTTCTACCCTTTGCATTTCTCAGAACACCCGTATTACTATGGATATCCACTTCCATTGGATAGATCCATCGTATGGTTATATACGAACTCGAAGGGACTTCTTCGAGGATGGATCCAGGTTCAGGAGAAATAGAATTGGTTTATTAAGTTGTCTTTTATTATCACCTTCTCTCAGGTTGCGAGGGCTCCTTGGTTTAGGAGAGTACACCTATTATGCTTATTGGATAGTCTTATTCCAAGCCATAGGCAAGTGCCGAAAGGTAGGGAATGAAGAAAACCAATTAGCCTAAGTAGAGTGTGTAGAAGGTAATATGTAAGGACAAAATAAAGGGATTAGAAAGAGGGCAAAGTAAATTGCGACTGTTATCATTCACGACCAAACCACGTACTTCATCGCCACTCCTATTTTACCTTTAAAAGAATAAGGTATTATTCAGATGTCTTTTATCATCACCTTCTCTCAAGATACGAGTACTCCTTGGTTTAGGAGGGTACACCTATTATGCTTACTGGATAGTCTTCTTCCAAACCATAGGCTGGTGCCGAACGGTAGGGAAGGAAGAAAACCATTTAGCCTAACGATGGTGTACAGAAGATAATGACTTAAGACAAATAAAGGGATTTAGAGAGATGGCAAAGAGATATACGGTTGAGGTCATGAATTGGATTATGGAAGAGGCATTACTATGAATACCAGGATACCCCTACGAAACATTTTCATGTTTCAGTGCATTGTTAAAGGAAAACTGTTTTCCCGATTAGGTACTTACTCCAAGGGTATGTATTTACCAGGTTTCATTCTCATATCTGTATGGTTTTACAGATGATGAGTGGGAGTAAGTTATTGGGAATTAGGTGATCATCCTCATTATATCGGAATTCGTTGTAATTGGTGATATTTGAGGAAATCGCCGGGTACAGTTTTCAACCTACGACGCACAGGTTTTGAGCTTCTTAAACTCAGCGGACTTATACAGAGTATTGTATGTTGTCCAGTGTCTATCAGGACAAAGGGGTAGGTCCTCGTACTATGTTCTGTTTACTTATAACTTCTCTAGTATTTAGACAAGTGTTTCATAGAAATACAAGGTCTAAGTTTTGAGAAGTTGTGGGTATAAGAATAAAGTAGAGAACCAGGTGTCACAAGTATCGGGATTCTTCAAAGAGATCGAAGATGTAGATTCTTGTGATTGGTATTCAGATGATAGTGATGGTTTTGAGAAACGTGTTTCTCTTTCAGGTTACTCATAAATTGGATGGATTCCTAAGTTGAGTAATGCTGATTAGCCTCTTTCCATTAAGATGATATGCACTGGAGACAGCTGCATGGTTTGAATATGGTTCCAATTAAATTAGTGCCAAAGTTTCTATATTGGATATAGAATAGTTCGTACCTTAAAAGATATTAAGGTACGTGGAGTTGTCCAGCTTATGCTTAAAAACAGACTCTGGATAACTCAGGGCATGTTTCTGTAATGGCTGTTTGTGTGTTGACCCTGGCTATGACGAGGGTTGATATTCTACCATTTGGAAGATCAATAGTGATATTGTTCTTGACTCGCCACAGTTTTAGTAAAATGGATCTTTTTCAGAAAACAGTAGTGGGAGTACGGTAGAACTGGGAGTGATTCCAGAACCGCGAACGATTATGGAAAATTTAATAGGACCTATATATTCAATCAGGTTTGACATTCCATTAGCCACTCCGCAGATATGATGGGTAACCTCAGACACCCGAGAGGTACTCCGGTAGCCTCAAGGACGGTGACAGGGAGGATCTTGTTTACCCAGACTTGACACTACTGTTGTTCCAGGATATGAGACCCGGTAGGAGGGTTGTCATAGTCAGTGGGAGCAGCGGAAGTATAGTGGGCAAGATGCTTATATCTATTTATAGACTTGAGCAGTTATAGCGGAGATAGATCATCTAATTTTGATGTGATAGTCATGGGTTTGACTTCAATCAGAATAGGGGATGGATCTGTTAAGAAGATAGTAGGGTGTGATGTCATGGTATCTGAATGACATACACATAGTAGGAAGTAAAATTCCTATACTACGATCGGTTGTACTGTGGTCGTCACACAGTTGTTTCTCCAGACAGGATATGGATATAATATTTGACAATCTGGTTTCTAGATCTATGGTTTTAGATCTGGATTTGGATAATTTCCCAATGTAGGTACTTTGACAGTATTCTAATGGTTTTTAGAATAGATGACTCCTAGCATGGTGGTGCACCTGCAGGTGATGGAGTCACCCTATCTAAAGGTGTCTTACGGACTAAAGGGGAGAGGGATGCGCATGATTGACAAATCACTTGCTTAGGCAATTGAGTCAATCGTGAGATGTCAAGTACCACACCAGATGTTGTTTTTGCACTAGATGCGATGAGTTTATATTAATCCAATCCTGGAGAAACATAAGGAAGCAGTTTTAGAACATAAGTGCATGTTCTACGGATTTGATGACGGCAGCCTCCTTCGGGAGACGATTATCATTCCAGGCTTCAAAGGTGACATGGATGACAGAGTGATTGCCAGAGTTATAGTTTTCCCTCTGACGAGGGACAGTATTATGGACAGGTGGTCCAAGAGGATACTGTGGGTGGCATGGTGCCGGATACTGATTAGGTTCAGTGATCGATACAGTCTAAGAAGTTTGGATTTGTAGTTCATTTATGAACTAGGTCCCATCAGATATCCAGACATATTCTAGGACAGGTATTACTCGATTCGGGAGATGGCTTTCTCCGCGAACTTGAGATTTAGAGAGACATAGAAAGAAACATCTAGGCGGATCCACTCACTGAGGCTATTTCTCGAACACAATAGTTTTACAAACAGGCTTTGTGAAACTGATTAGTAGAGGAGTTGGATGTTCGGTTTCACACGGGCTGTGAGTAGTCGACATTGCAATAATTAGCCTTGAGTGCAAGTAGGAGATTGTTGGAGATAGTGCCCTCAGAGTCAATTAGTGGATCGCAGGTACGTGATTGCAATGATTGCGGAGGACCTATACCGGTAGGACAGTCTTACTCAAGATGATAGTATGCTATCTGGTTTGCCTTTATCAGTCGTGTACATGTTCAGGTGACTGATTACATGTTACACTTTGATAGAGCCCTTAGGATCTTGCTTTACTACCAACAGTATGATGGCGATCATATACGTGAGAGTTGGGTAGTTTATATGCATATCCTTAATTGTGGTCCCTAGTCGTGGGAGTTTCGAGACAGGGCATCGATACTCCGGAGTAGACTAGTGTGTACAGTCGAGACCCAGACGAGGGGCGGTGGCCGGTCTCACAAGCCACTGGTGTCTGTTGGATCACCTAAGATGTATACAGGTGCTCATTGGGTTATGAGTACACCGGACAGGACTCGCCGGGAATCTGCTAGTTAGTACTATATCTATCGTCAGATAGCAGTTCCCTGGTGACATGTGTACAGGTTAGTTCATCGACCTGAGGTCGTCATTTGTCTCGTGTGAGTTCCCACTGTGCTTTGATTTCTACCCTACCACGGCTCAAAGGAGTCGTGCAAACAGGTAGCTTTTGGGTACAGTCCCGAGCCATATGGAGGCACGTGAGCGGATCGGCAGGGGATTCGTCTCTCCCGGTATTGGGGGCGAGATCGTGCTGTGTCTAGGAGAGCCATTACACAAAGCCCACGGCCGTGGCAGGAGATTTACTGGTAGGTACTCCAGTAGTATCTCAGGGTGTTATTGGGCTTCACTCCGACACGACTTATACTGCTATTGGGGGTCTGACGTTACTAGCCCCCTAGGCAGATATGCGATACTCATAGACGAACGGACCGGACTGTATATACATTGTCACTGTTAGGTTCAGTAGGGTTTCTGGATGAGTTCGCTCATGTAACGTCTTCAAAATAATAAAATATGATTTTTGGGAAATTTTATAATTTAATATTATTTTAATGAATATTTTAATATTCTTGTATAATTAAATACAAATAAATGGGGAAAAATTATGGAAAATTCTAAAATAAGGTATTTTAAGGAATTATGCCATTTTAAAGTTTTTAAGATTAGTTATATGCTAATTTAGTGTTAATCGCGATTAAAAATCGCTAATTGGATTTTTAGCACTTTTGAGCAAAAATGTACACATATCATTTTCCACACTTGTTACACTTGTGTTACATTTCTTTTGCCATGGTTTTCTTTTGGGTTCACTATTCAAGTGAGAAGTGTTAGAAAAGAAAAGAAAAGGGAAAAAAGAAAGTAATGAGTGAGAGAGAGAGAAACCAAGTCAAACCCCCACTTTTTGAACCATCCCTCATCATTTTCCCCTCCTCATTCTCTCTCTTCTCCCTCCCCCTTTGTTGCTGCTGCAGCTCCCTTTCCCTCTCTCACCCTCTTCACAAAAGCTTAGATCCACCGTGAAATCCAAGCCAAAACCTCATTCCCACTTCACAAAAAATGTTCCCGAGCTCACTAGCTACACTTTGAACCTAGCAAGATTGGATTTGGTGGACTTTGAGCAACTCAAGAATTTTCTTGAGTTGCCAAAGGAGGTAATTCCTGCACCTATAGAGAAGTATTTCAATTCCTTGTGCATCCATACTAGTTTTGTATCGATATTGTGATGTTTATAGATTTTAGAGAATTCAAGTTAGGGTTTAGGGTAAAACTGAGAATCAAGATGAAATTGAGGATGGTGGTAACCTTAGAAACCCTGGCGTAATGCTAAATTGAACCCAAACCTGGAATTGGAACCAGAATACGGAATTACGGAATCGATATCGGGAAAAACTGGAAATCTGTCACTGTTTTTAAGAATCTGCTATTACCCCGAGACCCTAAAAATGAAACTGAGTTGACAGTGAGATGTGCAGGCACCAGTGAACCACTACCCCAAACCCTAGCCCCCAACTCCAAACTGAGGCCACCAAATTTCCCCTTCTGGCCGCAAAGTGCGGCCAGAGCAGGAGGGATCTGCCTCGAACTTCGTGCATGGCCCCATTTCCTTTAGTTTTGACCCTAGGTATGTCTAGTTTTGACTGATTCCATCTAGGGTGAAATCTGGGTTGATTTTCCTATGTTGGTGTATGATTTACGACTTGATTTAGCATGGATTTTAGTGTTTTGTGATTCATTCCTGTCGGGTGGCGTTTGGACATCAACGACAAGTGGATTTTGATTGTGTTTACATGCGAGTCGATAGGTTTTTACCTATGCGGGTAGCGTGTGCTATTTTGGTTTCCGATGTGATTTTCATGTGCTTTAGCATTGTGATATACTTGTAGGTACCCCGCGTGATGTTGAGGCAAAGGAGGTGAAGATAGCGACATCGGCTTTGGCACACGAGAAACAAGGTGAGTAGATTTATATCTACGGGGAGAAGTCGGGTGGATGGCGTATAGCACCCCCGCAGTCCGTGGTGATGTATACGAATACGTATACACACATATATTTATTATGTGTTGTTTAGGGTAATTGGTGGTAATAATGGATTATTGGTGATAAGGATGTATTGGTTGAGTAGTGCGAACCCTAGAGTAGTGGTTGCACACACACATACATTTACACATATACTTGCATTCATTCTTTCATTTATTAGAGTGCATATGATGGTGCGTATATCTACACATGGGTATGGGACTATGTGTTTATATACGGGATTTGAGGATGATACGTGGTTTGAGATGCTACTTGATGTGAGGCCGTGAGATCGGCGATGTGACATAGCTTGTCTTCGAGGTGCGATATGATAGTTTTAGCGGGCCTTTGGACATGTGCTTTGCCCGCATTCATATTCTTATAGATGGTATCAATTTGTACTAGACTTAGAGTAGTACCCCAGATTATGCGATCTGATGATAGTGATACCTGATATGTGATGAGGTAGTGTGATATTGACCCCTACCCAGCTATTGGGATGCCGTACGACGATCTACCGTACGAGCCGATATTGATGATAGATCCGCACTCATGACTCGAGGATATCTTACGATATGTTATTGAGGCGGGATCACCGACTATTATATCTATATATTTTGACTCAGATTTAGGTGGTTTCATACCCCTCCTGTCTAGATTACTTAGTAGACATTGGACTAGACCGAGTCATACCTATTTCAAAACTAATGAATCGGGGATATTTTAAAGATCAGCAAATGGGACTATACGGATATTTAAAAAGGCGCATCTTTTCTTAAAACACCGTAGCCCTTATTTTACCAAAAGCCCTGATTCGTCTTATTTCAAAAGGCAAGGTTGCATGATGTAGCTATTGGTGTAGATTCTCTACTGTTGCGTTGATTACTTGATTCCGCACATTCATGCTGTTTGCATTGCATCGCTTATATTGTGATATATTTCAGTCATGCTGCTAGGACACCAGCACCATTATCGATGATGCATATGTTCCACGTACACTGTTGCCGGCTCACACACTTCATCATCGATAATTGCCATGTCACTACACTGTAGTACTGTTGCATTCAGGATATGACCCCTGCATGACATATTGATATGCTTACCTTTCTGCTATTTGTCGCATACATGCTGCTTTCTGATTATACGCATTGAGATATGTTGTTTCCATGATATTTCTGGTTTTTGGTAACCGTGGGTGTTTTCAAAGAGAATATGTATTTGTTTTGAAAACCCGGTTACCCTTGATATGATATTTTAGTGCGTCCACCATGTGTTTTCTCGGTGCTGAGAGCGACATGTGTAACCCGAATCGAGGAGTGGACGAGCCGATTGCGGGTACATGGTGGACCCGGTATGGTTCCCCTCGGCAAGATAATCGATGAGCTTTGCCGATTGAGCCTGGAGGCGGGCGAGTACCTACCGGTGATTGGTTGGACCGGGCAGTTATCCGGAGGATACTGACCAGAGTCGATGGATAGATTTGGGCGTCCTGCCGGGGCCGAGGGCCGATACCGCAGACAGAGCCCGCGGGCCGATCCGGACTGACGGAGCCCGATATATGAGGATTTACGTGCCGATGCTGGGCACAGTTTTCATGATGTTTTCGAGTGCCGATGCTAGGCACTCCGGTTCCATGATTTTGACGTGTCGCGAGGGACACGGGTGGGTTATATCCTCATATTTCCATGCACAGGTTTCATGATATTTACTTGCATGATGGTTATTGTCATTGGGTGACGAGTGGACGGGATCCACACGTGTGCAGATTTGATTACATTGATCATACCTCATATTCATGACATGCTATTACCTGAGGCACTAGCACGAGCACTTGGCACTACACTCATGTATAGAGATTACATTGCCAGTTTAGTATGCTTCAGCTTTATTCATATTGAGGTTTATTTATATCTGATCGTATTGACCTAGGATGGGTCATGCATTCGATCTCTGCTTGTAGATATTTTCTATTCACGAGTTGGCAACTCACCCCCATTGTGCCCCAGTCCTTGCAGGTTTTTGCCGTACAGATTCCATAGCGGCATTTCTGGCACACTGCTTCCTTATGGGTGACTTGCTTGGATAGGTGGGTTCTTTTGTATCAGAACCGCCATTGTTCATGTATCATTTATTGTATCTAGAATTTCCATCAACCAAAAACTTGTATATTGTTTCAGACTTAGAAAACAGTGTTTTATTATTTCGACCTTAGAGTCGCGCTTGTAGTATTACGGTTTTCTGGCTGTTTTGAGTTTCTTTTGAGTTTGATCCTCGCCCTTTGGCGTTGTATATTATTATTGCTTGCGTGGTTGTGACCGTCGATTGACGAAGAGCTAGCTCCCGCTTGGGGATGCCTTTTATCACTTCATATATGTTATTCTTGTTGTACCCCGTTTGGGGCCAGTTTTTACAAAGGAAACTCTGTCGAAATTTTCAGAAAAAGTTACACATTTTTTAAAATACATATTCGGCTTAGTTATTTAAAAACTTGGATTTTTGAAACACGATTTCTTTACTTCTAAAATCCAGTTTTCCTTATTTACTTTTTCAATGGTTTTAGATTTCTGGGCTTTTGGCTTACTTGGATCAGATGGAGTCCTATAGGCTTCATAGGGTTCAAGGGCCAGTCACGTGCTCTTTCGGGTCGTGACAAAATTGATATCAGAGCGCTAGGTTGTCCTTGGTTTGAGTCTGAGTTTGACTATGTGGAGCCTAGGGCGTTATTTATATACGGAACTTAGGCTTGACCTTACGGAACTTAGACTTAGTCGAGGGGGTATTAGACCCGAACTTTCGTCGTGTAGGATGACCCTTGGTTGATGGAATAGGTGACTAAAGTAGAGTGACGTACCGTTGGTATGTTCTGCGGCATACTTACGACACGCCACTCCGCTTAAGAAACCTTAGGTTGTACATTTCCTTGCATTGTGTCATATTCCTTCCTATGATCCATCTTCATCGATACTGGTTGTGGTTTTGCTGCCGCGATTGCACGGGCAGAGTGAGCTACGGCTCGAGTTGTGTCAGCATGAGCTCGTCGGGGACGAAGGCTGACCAGGGCGTGATTCCATAGACATACGGTTGCATTGAGGCTTCGTATTTTGTGTTTCCGCACTTTGAGCGTTTGACAGATCGCTGTTGCGAGATTTTCCGGTTGTGCTGAACGGTACCAGAGGATTGAGCCACTGATACAGGCCAGCCAGGATGTGATGACCGTTGATACGTTGCTTATTCATGATGGTGAGTCGCTAGTCACCAAGGATTAATGACTAGGACATGTGGTTCGTTCGCTTACCCCGATGCGAGGTCATCAGATAGATTGATTCCAGCTAGAGACGACTTCACGCAGATTCGTTGAGAGTCGATTGAGACGATCGAAGGTCAGGAACCCATTTTCCAAGTTTAAAGTATACGGAAAGACATGCAGGTGATTCTATGGACCCTCTAGAAGAATGAAACCCTAACTAGACTTAATGACCGTGTAAAAGCCTTTGAACCTAAGGGTTTGCGGCTGTTCCGCGGCGCCATTAGTGAGGCTTGGGTTTGCCCTTCTACGGCTAGACCGCCGATGCTGTGGCATGTACTCGATACTATTAAACTGTACCCGAGATGTTGATCTCTTGGGGGATTATGAGGTTCTGACGAGTCGATCGGATGATTCGACATCATTCGGATATCATGTGATGGGATACTGCTTGGGATACTCCAGATACGAGCATAGCCGTCGGAGCGCAGTCCGTGTAGCCACGATGAGATGAGTCTGAATCAGTCAATATTGGAGCAAGGTGGAGTAAAGAGTTCGCACGAGATTTCGACGAGTTGACGTTTCACTCCACTGACATCAGAGATGTGACATGCACGTTGAGGACGTGTTCGGCTAGATATCTTCTACGGAGTGATGAAGATACCGAGTTCATGATTTTGAGTCCGTGTTAGAGACTTCGGATGGATCGTAGCCGAGGACATTGCAGTACGCAGATAAGACGCGACGCCGAATGGTCGATGATACAGACAAGCGGGACGAGAAGTTCGTGCGAGAGGCAGACGAGCTGTTACTACACCCCGTTAAGATTAAAGGCCGGACATGCATACAGAGGCGCAGAGATGCGACCAGCTTCCGAGGAGATGTTGTACTAAGGACGCAGAGGTCCAGAGAGCGAGAAAAGATTACGCCAGAGTACCAGCCTCCTTACAGTTTGGCTTAGGCAAGATCAGAAGAGACCTTGAGTAGGATTCCTTCCAGTACACTGCTGCTATAAGATTTGCACCAGGAGTAGATGCGTGATGTGCATTCAGAGGACCCGAGGTCGGTGCCAGAGATGTGCTGCTTTACGAGCGGTCGTGAGGATTGACCGAGAGATGACCAGGGAAGTGCAAGAACGGAATCGTTCCTGTCAGCACACCTGACCGGGCCGATGAGCCGATGGATTGCGAGTTGGTAATCTACAGGAAAGATCAGGAACCAGAGGCAGAGGACGCCAGCCGTGAGCTAGAGGCAAGTAGATATCTTGCGCCGCTAGCATCGGATGTTCCGGTACCTTCTCGAACCTGAAGGAGGATATACCGACGACGGCAATTATGATTTGTGATTTTGTGATTTGATTATCACGTATCCGTTGCTTTGGATTTCGGTATTTTGGGCGATCTATTCGCATGATTTAGTCTCGATGACTGAGTTTCATGATATTTGATTTTGTGCACCATGGTTGCACCTACTGGGTATTTATACCTTGTACATAGTTATTACTCTTGAGGTATTGATTGTGATTTTATGCCGGTGATTTGATTTACGCTTCCAGCAGAGTTTCATGTACTTTTAGTGTTTTGATTTTGCACTCGGTATAGCTTATATGTGCTTATAGTGCATCGATATGTGTTTTGTGCACGCAGCTGCACAGGTTTATGATTTTCTTATATCTGGGTACACTTGGTGTTGCTGCTTACGTATTTGAGTTATTGCTTGGTATTTGTGCATGGGATGCACCAGTTCTATACTTCGTGCGTTTGTCGCACCAGTTTTATGTTTCTTGCGTTTATCGCATCAGATTTATATTTCGTGCCTTTGTTGCACCGGATTTATATTTTGTGCATTTCGGTTGCACCTGACTTCGATTTGATGCCTTTCGGTATGTCGATTTCGATTGTGATATTGAGGTGGATTCTTGCACTCCGTGCTTTTGACTGGACTTACGCATATTCGGCGTTTGCTATTGGATTTCGCGATTCCATGCATGTTGAGTGCACAGGGTTTGGATTGTCATTCGTGCACGATGGATGCACCGATTTGGATCTTCGCGCATGTTGGGCGCATGTTTTGAGATACGATTTTGGTGCACACCCGATGCACTAAATCGAGATTCTTCGTGCATGTCACATGCACTGGATTTTTGGCTGTCAGGCACACACGTTGCCTATGACAGATGCTTCGTGCACACCCGTTGCACCTAGATGTCGTTTTGTGCACCTGTATGGCATATATATGGATTTTGATTTCCGTGCGCACCAGACGCACAGGGTGGTGTTATGTGCATTGTTGGTATTTGTTCCTTTTGGAGCAGTACATTTTTATGATATTGGATATTTTTTTCATACTGAGCAGGACTAGTCAGAGGACAGTACCTGGATATATTTGGCATGCATCTACATCAGCTATTCACATGTATGGATTGGATGTCTACATGTATAGTTCTGATTTATATCATATTGATTTTGTATTGGATTTGACATTTGTGTATTTACCATGACTCCGATGATTGCGGATGCTTGATGGAGTGTTGCTTTTGAGTTATCTGCTCAGTACTCATGCGCATGCATTGCGCTATGATGTTTTATGTATAGATGATTTCGGAGCCCCGATGACTTGGAATTTGTATTGAAATATTTTAGTATTTGGGGGTTTAAATTTAAATTCGGGGACCGAATTTCTTTAAGGGGGGTAGATTGTAACGTCTTCAAAATAATAAAATATGATTTTTGGGAAATTTTATAATTTAATATTATTTTAATGAATATTTTAATATTCTGGTATAATTAAATACAAATAAATGGGGAAATATTATGGAAAATTCTAAAATAAGGTATTTTAAGGAATTATGCTATTTTAAAGTTTTTAAGATTAGTTATATGCTAATTTAGTGTTAATTGCGATTAAAAATCGCTAATTGGATTTTTAGCACTTTTGAGCAAAAATGTGCACATATCATTTTCCACACTTGTTACACTTGTGTTACATTTCTTTTGCCATGGTTTTATTTTGGGTTCACTATTCAAGTGAGAAGTGTTAGAAAAGAAAAGAAAAGGGAAAAAAGTAAGTAATGAGTGAGAGAGAGAGACCAAGTCAAACCCCCACTTTTTGAACCATCCCTCATCATTTTCCCCTCCTCATTCTCTCTCTTCACCCTCCCCCTTTGTTGCTGCTGCAGCTCCCTTTCCCTCTCTCACCCTCTTCACAAAAGCTTAGATCCACCATGAAATCCAAGCCAAAACCTCATTCCCACTTCACAAAATATGTTCCCGAGCTCACTAGCTACACTTTGAACCTAGCAAGATTGGATTTGGTGGACTTTGAGCAACTCAAGAATTTTCTTGAGTTGCCAAAGGAGGTAATTCCTGCACCTATAGAGTAGTATTTCAATTCCTTGTGCATCTATACTAGTTTTGTATCGATATTGTGATGTTTGTGGATTTTAGAGAATTCAAGTTAGGGTTTAGGGTAAAACTGAGAATCAAGATGAAATTGAGGATGGTGGTAACCTTAGAAACCCTGGTGTAATGCTAAATTGAACCCAAACCTGGAATTGGAACCAGAATACGGAATTACGGAATCGATATCGGGGAAAACTGGAAATCTGTCACTGTTTTTAAGAATCGGCTATTACCCCGAGACCCTAAAAATGAAACTGAGTTGACAGTGAGATGTGCAGGCACCAGTGAACCACTACCCCAAACCCTAGCCCCCAACTCCAATCTGAGGCCGCCAAATTTCCCCTTCTGGACGCAAATTGCGGCCAGAGCAGGAGGGATCTGCCTCGAACTTCGTGCATGGCCCCATTTCCTTTAGTTTTGACCCTGGGTATGTCTAGTTTTGACTGATTCCATCTAGGGTGAAATCTGGGTTGATTTTCCTATGTTGGTGTATAATTTACGACTTGATTTAGCATGGATTTTAGTGTTTTGTGATTCATTCCTGTCGGGTGGCGTTTGGACATCAACGACAAGTGGATTTTGATTGTGTTTACATGCGAGTCGATAGGTTTTTACCTATGCGGGTAGCGTGTGCTATTTTGGTTTCCGATGTGATTTTCATAAGCTTTAGCATTGTGATATAGTTGTAGGTACCCCGCGTGATGTTGAGGCAAAGGAGGTGAAGATAGCGACATCGGCTTTGGCACACGAGAAACAAGGTGAGTAGATTTATATCTACGGGGAGAAGTCGGGTGGATGGCGTATAGCACCCCCGCAGTCCGTGGTGATGTATACGAATACGTATACACACATATATTTATTATGTGTTGTTTAGGGTAATTGGTGGTAATAATGGATTATTGGTGATAAGGATGTATTGGTTGAGTAGTGCGAACCCTAGAGTAGTGGTTGCACTCACACATACATTTACACACATACTTGCATTCATTCTTTCATTTATTAGAGTGCATATGATGGTGCGTATATCTACACATGGGTATGGGACTATGTGTTTATATACAGGATTTGAGGATGATACGTGGTTTGAGATGATACTTGATGTGAGGCTGTGAGATCGGCGATGTGACATAGCTTGTCTTCAAGGTGCGATATGATAGTTTCAGCGGGCCTTTGGACATGTGCTTTACCCGTATTCATATTCTTATAGATGGTATCGATTTGTACTAGACTTAGAGTAGTACCCCAGATTATGCGATCTGATGATAGTGATACCTGATATGTGATGAGGTAGTGTGATATTGACCCCTACCCAGCTATTGGGATGCCGTACGACGATCTACCGTACGAGCCGATATTGATGATAGATCCGCACTCATGACTCGAGGATATCTTACGATATGTTATTGAGGCAGGATCACCGACTATTATATCTATATATTTTGACTCAGATTTAGGTGGTTTCATACCCCTCCTGTCTAGATTACTTAGTAGACATTGGACTAGACCGAGTCATACCTATTTCAAAACTAACGAATCGGGGATATTTTAAAGATCAGCAAAAGGGACTTTACGGATATTTAAAAAGACGCATATTTTCTTAAAACACCATAGCCCTTATTTTACCAAAAGCCCTGATTCGTCTTATTTCAAAAGGCAAGGTTGCATGATGTAGCTATTGGTGTAGATTCTCTACTGTTGCGTTGATTACTTGATTCCGCACATTCATGCTGTTTGCATTGCATCGCTTATATTGTGATATATTTCAGTCATGCTGCTAGGACACCAGCACCATTATCGATGATGCGTATGTTCCACGTACACTGTTGCCGGCTCACACACTTCATCATCGATAATTGCTATGTCACTACACTGTAGTACTGTTGCATTCAGGATATGACCCCTGCATGACATATTGATATGCTTACCTTTCTTCTATTTGTCGCATACATGCTGCTTTCTGATTATACGCATTGAGATATGCTGTTTCCATGATATTTCTGGTTTTTGGAAACCGTGGGTGTTTTCAAAGAGGATATGTATTTGTTTTGAAAACCCGATTACCCTTGATATGATATTTCAGTGCGTCCACCATGTGTTTTCTCGGTGCTGAGAGCGACATATGTAACCCGAATCGAGGAGTGGACGAGCCGATTGCGGGTACATGGTGGACCCGGTATGGTTCCCCTCGGCAAGATGATCGATGAGCTTTGCCGATTGAGCCTGGAGGCGGGCGAGTACCTACCGGTGATTGGTTGGACCTGGCAGTTATCCGGAGGATACTGACCAGAGTCGATGGATAGATTTGGGCGTCCTGCAGGGGCCGAGGGCCGATACCGCAGACAGAGCCCGCGGGCCGATCCGGACTGACGGAGCCCGATATATGAGGATTTACGTGCCGATGCTGGGCACAGTTTTCATGATGTTTTCGAGTGCCGATGCTGGGCACTCCGGTTCCATGATTTTGACGTGTCGCGAGGGACACGGGTGGGTTATATCCTCATATTTCCATGCACAGGTTTCATGATATTTACTTGCATGATGGTTATTGTCATTGGGTGACGAGTGGACGGGATCCACGTGTGTGCAGATTTGATTACATTGATCATACCTCATATTCATGACATGCTATTACCTGAGGCACTAGCACGAGCACTTGGCACTACACTCATGTATAGAGATTACATTGCTAGTTTAGCATGCTTCGGCTTTATTCATATTGAGGTTTATTTATATCTGATCGTATTGACCTAGGATGGGTCATGCATTCGATCTCTGCTTGTAGATATTTTCTATTCACGAGTTGGCAACTCACCCCCGTTGTGCCCCAGTCCTTGCAGGTTTTTGCCGTACAGATTCCATAGCGGCATTTCTGGCACACTGCTTCCTTATGGGTGACTTGCTTGGATAGGTGGGTTCTTTTGTATCAGAACCGCCATTGTTCATGTATCATTTATTGTATCTAGAATTTCCATCAACCAAAAACTTGTATATTGTTTCAGACTTAGAAAACAGTGTTGTATTATTTCGACCTTAGAGTCGCGCTTGTAGTATTACGGTTTTCTGGCTGTTTTGAGTTTCTTTTGAGTTTGATCCTCGCTCTTTGGCGTTGTATATTATTATTGCTTGCATGGTTGTGACCGTCGATTGACGAAGAGCTAGCTCCCGCTTGGGGATGCCTTTTATCACTTCATATATGTTATTCTTGTTGTACCCCGTTTGGGGCCAGTTTTTACAAAGGAAACTCTGCCGAAATTTTCAGGAAAAGTTACACATTTTTTAAAATACATATTCGGCTTAGTTATTTAAAAACTTGGATTTTTGAAACACGATTTCTTTACTTCTAAAAACCAGTTTTCCTTATTTACTTTTTAAATGGTTTTAGATTTCTGGGTTTTGGCTTACTTGGATCAGATGGAGTCCTATAGGCTTCATAGGGTTCAAGGGCCAGTCACGTGCTCTTTCGGGTCGTGACAGCTCATCGGCCTCCCTTGAGGTCAGTCCTTGGGCAGCCGTTACGTATTGCTAGTGCCGCTGACGGTTTGTGGTTAAACCCACTGCCAGGGTACTGACGAGTCATTAGAGTCCCCCACAGACAGTTTCCCAAGTTCGGGCGAAACGTTGTAGAGGCCGTATGGTTTTATGGCAGGGTTCGGAAAATGCACGTGCGTTTACGCACGTGTTATTTTTCGGGCCGATGATACTGGTCGGCTTTGGTTAAAAGCCGGATCCGAGTATTATATTAAGTAGGTGTCACGACCCGAGAATTCGACTCGTGACCGGCACTGAACCACGCAACGTCTACAGGTGTAACGCGGCTAAGTAACCCGAACCCAGAAATCAAAACCAATAAATATAGAGTGATTTTAAAACATTTTGTAAAAACAATCGTACATGTCCAAAAAAAAACTTCCATTTATTTAGTAGAAATCCTTTTTAAGTTCAAAAGTTATAAGTTTTATAATTTTGGTAACATTTCCCTTTTAAAATATTAGCCCCGAAAGTCGGGTAAAAACAAGGTGTAGCAGAAATAACAAGTGACAAGAATGAAGCATCACAATATGATATACGACGCCGTAGCGAAGAATACACAGTAAAACAAGGACAATATCATAAAGATAAGACTGCATAAAGTAAAGTCGGCTCACATGCGAGCTCGACACCAGAATATAAAATCATACATATCGTCCTCACAACTGTCTCTAAGTCAATACAGAAAAGTAGATGGAGAATACTAGATACATCAATGTACAACAGAAAGATAACAGATACCGTACAAAACCCACCTAAACAGCAAAAGGGCTATCTCAGCTCAAAAGGGGTATCTGTGCCAAAAGATGCGGTAACAGCCAGCCGTGACTACTCCCCAGGGCAACCTGCAAGCACTGTGGCACAACGGGGGTGAGTTGCCAACTCGTGAATAGAGATAACATATAAAGGTAATCGCAAGCATGCACATGTAGCGTGGCTCTACTAATGCCAGCAGATAATATCAATGCGATGTGGCAGTATGCATAATAATAATGCCAGTCCTCTATCAGGTGATATACTACAGGATGAGATGTGATAATGAATGCTGAGCATGGGGATATAGTATCTACATGATGTATCGAGGTGGACTACATAAGTATGTATGCACCACAAATCCCAACATCTCAAACGCCGGTACTCCATCGGCCCTCATATCCTGTATATCCCTGAAAATCCCGAGTGCCCAACATCGGCACCCAAATATCATAAATACTCGTGTCTAGCATCGACACGTAAAACATCCTGTATCGGCCTCCGTCAATCCGGGTCAGCCCTCTCTCAAGTATATACCGGGAATCCGTCAGTCCGGGTCATCCCTCTCTCAATATATCGGGCGTCCGTCAGTCCGGGTCAGCCCTATATCAATCCATCGGGCATCCGTCAGTCCGGGTCAGCCCTATATCAATCCATCGGGCATCCGTCAGTCCGGGTCAGCCCTATATCAATCCATCGGGCATCCGTCAGTCCGGGTCAGCCCTCTATCAATCCATCGGGCATCCGTCAGTCCGGGTCAGCCCTCTATCAATCCGTGCCTCAAGCACAGAGAAAACACGGGGCGACGCCCCAAATTATCATATCAAGGGAACCGGGTTTTTAAATGGTTACTTATTTGAAAAGGCCACGGTTCCCAAATCCATAAATCATATGAAATCCCAACAGTAATACAAGTAACTGCGATGTGATAGGTGCATCAATGTGTATATCAAGTCATGTCACATGAGGATGAACTACAATGCAATGATCCACTGTGATATAGGTATCAAGTATAGATGAGTTACAACAATATAAAATAGTATGATCATGGCAGTTCTATCAGTTCTAAGCAATATGTATATGTGTATAGCAGGGAATGCAATATGCAATGACAGTCTATGGGGTGCATGAAACATATAATAACAAAGTCCTATCAGCCCTGACGCATAACGCCATGCGGGCGATATCCCCGTAGATGTGAAATCTACTCACCGTGTCTCGCGCTAAGTGTAGCCGACGACTTGTTTTCCCTTCTTCGCAGCGTCCGTCTCACTGGCCTGCGAACCTAAAATCACATAACATATCACACATATAAGCTCAATTTTTCCAAAAATGCGACATTACGGTCAAGCTAGAAACTCGTGTCGCAAACTAGTCGCGCGTGTGCGCGATACGCTAAAACGTGTAATCACGCGCCACGAAACTACCCCGACGCGCCGCGATACGCAGGAACCCAAACCTACTCACGTATCACGCGTGTCGCGAAGGTTTAGAAAACGGCAAAATAGGTAACTGGTCCCAGATTTTGCTACAGAACTAATCTTAAAAATATATATATACCAAAAGACCCTACACACAAAAATACACCTACAGAACCCAAAAAACACCAAAACACCCCCTGTCTGGCCGCAATTTGCGGCCAGAATGGCGGTTTTGGCGGCCGGAATTGGGAGTCAGGGGGTCGGGTTTCATCTAGTGTATCATCTCCACTCCACTATGCCACAGTCCACTCAATTTCATTTAAATCACCTCGGGTCAATAGCAGATCCAGAAAGCCCAAATTGTGCACAAAAACGACATTTGCATCCAATATGAAAACTGGTGGTATTTTAGCGTAATAGGGGTTGGACTAGGTTACAATGGCCTCAACAGACCTCAAGCATCCTACTGAAACCAAATCATATCCCAAATGCACAAAGTTCCCACTAATCATCCCATATCGCACTAAAACGCACCAATATCCATTAACCGATGCAAATCGACACTAACCAAGCTAACTAGGGACTAAATTAGGAAATATACCTCATACTTAACCCTAGGAAGCTGGAGGAAGCAGAAGAAGTGAAGAGAAGGGGCTGCACTGGGTGATGAGGCTGCTGCTGCTCACTGAAATGCTTGCTGGTGCTGTTGCTGAATGCTGCTGCTGCTGCTTCTTCTCCTGCTGCTGCTGCTTCTGGCTTCTCCTGCTGCTGCTGTTGCTTCTTCTCCTGCTGCTGCTGCTGGGGTGTGAAGAGGTAAGTGTGTGTGTGTGTTTGTGAGTGTTTTGAGAGAACAAACAAAAATGAGAGAGGGAAAACAATCATCACTCAAGGGTCAACCCCTCTCTCTCTCTCCTCATTAATGCAAGCATGGCTTGAGCCATGATGCCTACTCCCTCTCTCTCACAAGTCAACACACAAAAGAAAACCAATTCAAATTAAAGTAACCCCTTAATTAGCTAATTAAACTCATTTAAGAAACCAAAAGAATTAATCCTACAATTAACCCACCATGGTTAAAATTATGGTATTTTCTTCATTTAAAAACCCTAGTTTACCTGCACATGTTTGTGCAAGCCTAATAAAATTTTGGAAAAATATTTATTAAATTAGGAAAAATATATAAAACCCAATTTAGTAAACTTTTTATTAAAAACCATTATTTAATTATAATTATTCACTAACCCTTATCCTAAGGTGTTACAATCTCTCCCCCTTAAAGAAATTCGTCCCCGAATTTCAAAAATCTAACTAAGGTTACCTTCAAAAAGATGGGGATACGTCTTCATCATCTCGCTTTCGGTCTCCCAAGTGACCTCTTCACGGTTCTGACCACGCCAAAGTACTTTAACTGATGGAATCTCCTTCGATCTCAATTTCTTCACTTGCCGATCCAAGATCATCACCGGCTGCTCTGCATAGGAAAGATCACGCTCAAGCTGGATCGTCGGATGCTGAATCGCATGCGAAGGATCATGAAGATATCTGCGGAGCATCGAGACATGGAATACGGGGTGCACGTCTGGAAAGCTGGGCGGAAGGGCTAACCGGTAAGCTACTGCACCGACACGCTCGAGGATCTCGAAGGGGCCCACAAATCGGGGGCTGAGCTTCCCCTTCTTCCCAAACCTCATCACACCTTTCATTGGGGAGACCCTCAAGAAAACATGATCACCAACGGAAAACTCAAGTCTGCGTCGTCGACGGTCTGCATAAGCTCTCTTCCTACTCTGCGCTGCTCTCATCCTATCGCGAATCAACTAGATCTTCGCGGTCGTCTCCTCAACGATCTGTGGCCCTAAGATACTGCTCTCACTGAGCTCTGTCCAACAAGTAGGTGACCTGCATCTCCTCCCGTAAAGAGCCTCAAACGGTGCCATCTGAATGGTCTCCTGGTAGCTGTTATTGTAGGAAAACTCTACTAAGGGCAAATGATGATCCCAGCTACCTCCAAAATCTAGTACACAAGCTCTGAGCATGTCCTCGAGAGTCTGAATGGTCCGCTCTGACTGTCCGTCGGTCTGCGGATGAAATGCCGTGCTGAAACTCAAGCGAGTGCCCAAAGCCTCCTGAAGCCTCTGCCATAGTCTAATAGTAAACTGGGTGCCTCTGTCGGACACAATGCACGTCGGTACTCCGTGTAGTCGCACTACCTCGTCAATATAGATCTGGGCATACTGAGTAAATCCGAAAGTCGTCTTCACCGGTAGGAAGTGAGCCGCTTTCGTTAAACGATCCACGATCACCCAGATGGAGTCATACCCCCTACTAGTCCTGGGTAGACCCACCACGAAATCCATCGAAATCTGTTCCCATTTCCACTCCGGAATGGGTAACGGCTGTAGCTCTCCCGCGGGCCTCTGGTGCTCAGCCTTGACTTGCTGACAAGTCAGGCATCTCGATACAAAATCTGCAATGTCCCTCTTCATTCCGTCCCACCAGTAAACATCTCGCATATCATGATACATCTTGGTGGAACCGGGATGGACGCTATATATCGATCGATGTGCCTCCTCAAGAATCTCACGCCTCAGTCCCTCAGCATCAGGTACGCACAGTCTGACTCCAAACCGTAGTATCCCCCGATCATCGATCACGAACTCGGAAAATCTGTCCTGTCCCATCTGTGCCATGATCTCCGAACATCGGTCATCTCTGAGCTGTGCCTCACGTATACGATCAATCAACTGTGGGCGTGCACGGACATGCGCTATCTGTCCTCCAATCGGCGTGAACTCGAACTGTACTCGACTGTCGCATAATATCTGCCAATCTGCGGATGACTGCTCCTGCACTGCACTCAAACATGATAAACTACTCCCGGGCCTCCTGCTCAAAGCATCCGCTACCACATTTGCCTTGCCCGGGTGATATAAGATCTCGCAGTCGTAATCCTTCACTAACTCCATCCATCGACGCTGTCGAAGGTTCAGGTCCCGCTGCTGGAATATGTATTTCAAACTCTTATGATCCGTAAATATCTGGCACGACTCGCCGTACAGGTAATGTCGCCAGATCTTAAGTGCGAAGACCACTGCTGCCATCTCCAAATCATGAGTGGGGTAGTTCTGCTCGTGTTTCTTCAATTGTCGCGAGGCATACGCGATCACCCTATCATGCTGCATCAGAACGCATCCCAATCCCACTCGAGAAGCATCACAAAAGACCACAAATCCGCCCGATCCGGAAGGTAAGGATAACACCGGTGCCGTCGTCAGCCGTGTCCGTAACTGCTGAAAACTGTGCTCGCACTCCTCCGTCCAAACGAAAGGAACTCCCTTCCGGGTCAACCCGGTCAACGGTGTAGCAATACGTGAGAAGTCCTGCACAAAACGCCTGTAATAACCGGCCAATCCCAAAAAGCTGCGAATCTCCGTCACCGATGTGGGTCTGGGCCAACGCTGAACGGCCTCGATCTTCCTCGGGTCCACACATATGCCGTCTCGCGAAATCACGTGACCCAAGAAGTCCACGCTGTCCAGCCAAAAAGCACACTTGGAGAATTTCGCATAAAGCTGGTGCTCCCTCAATGTCTGTAATGTAATCCGCAGGTGCTGCTCGTGCTCGTCACTACTCCGGGAATACACCAAGATATCGTCAATGAAGACTATGATGAACAGATCCAAATAAGGCCGGAAAATACGGTTCATCAAATCCATGAAGGCTGCTGGCGCATTGGTGAGTCCGAACGACATCACCAAAAACTCGTAATGGCCGTAGCGCGTACGGAAGGCTGTCCGGGGAATGTCCTCCTGTCGAACCCGCAGCTGATGATAGCCCGATCGTAAATCGATCCTCGAAAAGTACCCTGCCCCCTGAAGCTGGTCGAATAAATCGTCGATACGCGGCAAAGGATACGTGTTCCGCACTGTCACCCTGTTCAGCTGGCGGTAGTCGATACAAAGACGTAAGCTGCCGTCCTTCTTCCTGACGAACAGGACTGGAGCACCCCAAGGAGAAACACTGGGTCGAATAAGTCCTTTGTCCAGCAAATCCTGTAACTGACCCTTCAGCTCACGAAGTTCCGCCGGGGCCATCCGATAGGGCGGTATAGAAATAGGCCCCGAACCAAGAACCAAATCAATACAGAAAGAAATGTCGCGCTCGGGCGGCAACCCAGGAAGCTCGTCAGGGAACACATCAGGAAACTCGCTAACAACCGGAACCTGATCTAATGGAACCTCTGTAGCGCGAGCATCGCGAACATAAGCGAGAATTCCCTGACATCCCTTCCTCAAAAGCTGTCCAGCGCGAAAAGAAGAAATCACACTGTGAGGGGCGGCACTACGGTCCCCCAACACAACAAAAACCGACTCGCCGGGGAAACAAAATCTAACTGTCTTCTCGCGGCAGTCCACAGAAGCATAGCACGTGGCTAACCAATCCATGCCCAAAAGAACGTCGAAGTCCAACATCTCCAAAAGGATCAAGTCGACAGGCAACTCTCTCTCGCCAATACAGACGATGCAGGATCGGAACACGTGCCTAGCAACAAACGACTCTCCCACAGGAGTAGTCACCACAAGCGGCTGATCAAGCAAGACGGACTCTCTACCCAAACTCGGCACAAAGTGCGTGGATACGTACGAGTGTGTGGATCCGGGGTCGAACAGTACATGTGCATCAACTGAACAAACAGGGAGGATACCTGAAACCACTGCATTGGACGCCTGCGCGTCCTGATGTGTCAAAGCAAAAACCCTCGCCTGTCCACCACCTGCGACTGGCTGCCCTCTGCCTCGGTCACCTCGCCCTCTCTGAGCAACTCCTCCACGCCCACGACCTCGCTGTGTATGAGTCTGGCGCGGAGCAACGATAGGTACGATAGGCAACGCTCTCTGGGGTGGTGAAAGTGGTAATGTGACATGCGGTGCTGTCGCCTCGGTCCGGGGTAACTCAGGACAATCCCGTACACGGTGGTAAGAAATCCCACAGCGAAAACATCCCGACGACGGCCGCTGACCATCCTGGGAATAAGAACTGAATAACCGGCCCCGCCCGGAATCTCTGCTGCCTGCAATACGTCTATCACGGCGCCGAAAAGGCTGTCTCTGTGCTGAAGTATCCGCACGAGCTCTCTTCGGCTCTGGGAGTGCCGAAGTCTCAACAAGGTGCTCCTCGACCACTAGGGCTGCGTCTACCGCGGCTGCGTAGGTCTCGTAGTGCTGCGCGCTGATCGCGAGGAACACTGGTGAAATCAAGCCTCGAACAAATCTCCGGACTCGCAACTCCTCGGTGGCCACTAAATGTGGGGCGTAGACTGCTAGCTCCGTAAACAGTACGTCATACTCTGCCACTGTCATCCCTGGCGTCTGGCGCAAAGACTCAAACCTGCGTGCTCGGGCATCTCTAACACTCCGGGGAAGGAAACGGGCTAGAAATATAGTCACGAACTCCGTCCAGGTCATAGGAGGAAGACCTGCTGCTCTGCCCTTCTCCACGGAATCACACCACTTCTGCGCAAGATCTTCCAGGCGAAAGCTCGCGAACTCGACCCATCTCGCATCTGCGCACCTGAGGGAACGGCATATCCTGGCCATCCTGTCGATGAAAGACTGTGGGTCATCGGCTGTATCGGTGCCTGTGAAAACCGGAGGCTTCAGCCTCATAAACTCTGATAGCGATACTGTAATCACCTCCGTGGCTGCAGGGACAACTGGCTGTGCGGTAGGTACCATAGCGGTCTCTGGAACTGGTGGAGCTACCTCTGGCCGCTGCGCTCGAAGCGTCTCAACAAGCGATCCTATCATCTGGCGCATCTCCTGCATGCTAGATCCCACTGTCTGGCGCATCTCCTGCATGCCAGCCCCTAGCGTGGCGATCTGCTCTGTCACGGCAGGAACAGCCTGCTCGGGTACAACGGGTGCACTGCCCGGATCAGTCCTTGTCTCGGACGAGTCAACTCGAATCTCGGCCCTCGCGGCCGCTCTCTGTGCCCTCGTAGTCTTAGGCGGCATATTGGCTGAAAGAAAATTTGGATTCGATAAGAACACGGAAATCGAATCACAAGAATATAAGGAGGAATCAAATCAACAAGTCCTAAGGTCGCGTAAGCGGAGTACCGTGTCGTGAGTATGCCGCGGAACATACGCACGCTACGCTACCCTGCTGCAGCTACCTACTCCATCATACCAGGGTCATCCTACACTCCGAGGGTAAAACCTACGCTCTGATACCAACTTTGTCACGACCCGAGAATTCGACTCGTGACCGGCACTTAACCACGCAACGTCTACAGGCGTAACGCGGCTAAGTAAGCCGAACCCAGAAATCAAAACCAATAAATATAGAGTGATTTTAAAACATTTTGTAAAAAAAATCGTACATGTCCAAAAAAAAACTTCCATTTATTTAGTAGAAATCCTTTTTAAGTTCAAAAGTTATAAGTTTTATAATTTTGGTAACATTTCCCTTTTAAAATATTAGCCCCGAAAGTCGGGTAAAAACAAGGTGTAGCAGAAATAACAAGTGACAAGAATGAAGCATCACAATATGATATACGACGCCGTAGCGAAGAATACACAGTAAAACAAGGACAATATCATAAAAATAAGACTGCATAAAGTAAAGTCGGCTCACATGCGAGCTCGACACCAGAATATAAAATCATACATATCGTCCTCACAACTGTCTCTAAGTCAATACAGAAAAGTAGATGGAGAATACTAGATACATCAATGTACAACAGAAAGATAACAGATACCGTACAAAACCCACCTAAACAGCAAAAGGGCTATCTCAGCTCAAAAGGGGTATCTGTGCCAAAAGATGCGGTAACAGCCAGCCGTGACTACTCCCCAGGGCAACCTGCAAGCACTGTGGCACAATGGGGGTGAGTTGCCAACTCGTGAATAGAGATAACATATAAAGGAAATCGCAAGCATGCACATGTAGCGTGGCTCTACTAATGCCAGCAGATAATATCAATGCGATGTGGCAGTATGAATAATAATAATGCCAGTCCTCTATCAGGTGATATACTACAGGATGAGATGTGATAATGAATGCTGAGCATAGGGATATAGTATCTACATGATGTATCGAGGTGGACTACATAAGTATGTATGCACCATAAATCCCAACATCTCAAACGCCGGTACTCCATCGGCCCTCATATCCTGTATATCCCTGAAAATCCCGAGTGCCCAACATCGGCACCCAAATATCATAAATACTCGTGTCTAGCATCGACACACAAAACATCCTGTATCGGCCTCCGTCAATCCGGGTCAGCCCTCTCTCAAGTATATACCGGGAATCCGTCAGTCCGGGTCATCCCTCTCTCAATATATCGGGCGTCCGTCAGTCCGGGTCAGCCCTATATCAATCCATCGGGCATCCGTCAGTCCGGGTCAGCCCTATATCAATCCATCGGGCATCCGTCAGTCCGGGTCAGCCCTCTATCAATCCATCGGGCATCCGTCAGTCCGGGTCAGCCCTCTATCAATCCGTGCCTCAAGCACCGAGAAAACACGGGGCGACGCCCCAAATTATCATATCAAGGGAACCGGGTTTTTAAATGGTTACTTATTTGAAAAGGCCACGGTTCCCAAATCCATAAATCATATGAAATCCCAACAGTAATACAAGTAACTGCGATGTGATAGGTGCATCAATGTGTATATCAAGTCATGTCACATGAGGATGAACTACAATGCAATGATCCACTGTGATATAGGTATCAAGTATAGATGAGTTACAACAATATAAAATAGTATGATCATGGCAGTTCTATCAGTTCTAAGCAATATGTATATGTGTATAGCAGGGAATGCAATATGCAATGACAGTCTATGGGGTGCATGAAACATATAATAACAAAGTCCTATCAGCCCTGACGCATAACGCCATGCGGGCGATATCCCCGTAGATGTGAAATCTACTCACCGTGTCTCGCGCTAAGTGTAGCCGACGACTTGCTTTCTCTTCTTCGCAGCGTCCGTCTCACTGGCCTGCGAACCTAAAATCACATAACATATCACACATATAAGCTCAATTTTTCCAAAAATGCGACATTACGGTCAAGCTAGAAACTCGTGTCGCAAACTAGTCGCGCGTGTGCGCGATACGCTAAAACGTGTAATCACGCGCCACGAAACTACCCCGACGCGCCGCGATACGCAGGAACCCAAACCTACTCACGTATCACGCGTGTCGCGAAGGTTTAGAAAACGGCAAAATAGGTAACTGGTCCCAGATTTTGCTACAGAACTAATCTTAAAAATATATATATACCAAAAGACCCTACACACAAAAATACACCTACAGAACCCAAAAAACACCAAACACCCCCTGTCTGGCCGCAATTTGCGGCCAGAATGGCGGTTTTGGCGGCCGGAATTGGGAGTCAGGGGGTCGGGTTTCATCTAGTGTATCATTTCCACTCCACTATGCCACAGTCCACTCAATTTCAGTTAAATCACCTCGGGTCAATAGCAGATCCAGAAAGCCCAAATTGTGCACAAATACGATATTTGCATCCAATATGAAAACTGGTGGTATTTTAGCGTAATAGGGGTTGGACTAGGTTACAATGGCCTCAACAGACCTCAAGCATCCTACTGAAACCAAATCATATCCCAAATGCACAAAGTTCCCACTAATCATCCCATATCGCACTAAAACGCACCAATATCCATTAACCGATGCAAATCGACACTAACCAAGCTAACTAGGGACTAAATTAGGAAATATACCTCATACTTAACCCTAGGAAGCTGGAGGAAGCAGAAGAAGTGAAGAGAAGGGGCTGCACTGGGTGATGAGGCTGCTGCTGCTCACTGAAATGCTTGCTGGTGCTGTTGCTGAATGCTGCTGCTGCTGCTTCTTCTCCTGCTGCTGCTGCTTCTGGCTTCTCCTGCTGCTGCTGTTGCTTTTTCTCCTGCTGCTGCTGCTGGGGTGTGAAGAGGTAAGTGTGTGTGTGTGTTTGTGAGTGTTTTGAGAGAACAAACAAAAATGAGAGAGGGAAAACAATCATCACTCAAGGGTCAACCCCTCTCTCTCTCTCCTCATTAATGCAAGCATGGCTTGAGCCATGATGCCTACTCCCTCTCTCTCACAAGTCAACACACAAAAGAAAACCAATTCAAATTAAAGTAACCCCCTAATTAGCTAATTAAACTCATTTAAGAAACCAAAAGAATTAATCCTACAATTAACCCACCATGGTTAAAATTATGGTATTTTCTTCATTTAAAAACCCTAGTTTACATGCACATGTTTGTACAAGCCTAATAAAATTTTGGAAAAATATTTATTAAATTAGGAAAATATATAAAACCCAATTTAGTAAACTTTTTATTAAAAACCATTATTTAATTATAATTATTCACTAACCCTTATCCTAAGGTGTTACAGTAGGTATAATATCTTTGTCTCAGTTGCATTTGTATTCGGTCGTAATACAAATGCGGGTATATTTATACAGTTACGGGGTTATCCTGAAATTCGTTTCAGGATCACTTTTGGAAGTTGCCAGTTTCCAGTTTTCTATCAGCCGTTTTTTAACATTCGGTTAAAGACGGATTTATCTTTTCTTGGATGAGGGTGAGTCATGCTTCTAGAAGGTTCTAGAAGTTTCTAGGATGGTGACTAGGTTCATGAACCTTTGATTGCATTTATTATATGATGACTAGGTTTAAGTGAGTCATGGTTTACATTAATGCATTTTGTTTTTGTTAAGATCTTTTCTTCATGATAAGCTTTGTGTTGTGGTCACCACTTGGTTCCTACACTCACCCCCCTCGTTTAAAGTGGCCGGCCCTCTCTCTCCTCCTCTATTCACTCAATTGAAAAGATTATGGTTGTTAAAAAGAAAAGACCAAAGTTTTGGATGCATGGAAATTTCATAGTTCATTTCTTGTTCCATTTCATTTCCATCGGCAACTTCATTAACTGATCGTCCATGGCTTTGGGCGAAGTGAGACAAAGTCATCTACTCATTCTCTACATCATTCTTGGTCGTCTCTTTTAGCAAACTTGACGACCGAGTTGCCTCGAGTCAGAGGCGGGAGCCCGTTTAAAGAATCGTTGACGTGGTGCCACCTGGACGAGCAGATCGGATATCGACGAGATCGGAGCAGCCGCAACGGAGCGTGGGATGATGGTTAAAGAACGGAGGACTCGGATCGTTCGGTATAACCTTTCTACACTCTTTACAGTTTGTTAGTTTAGCAATAATGGCAGATCCGGGTTAAAGTATACGATAGCGCCAGTTAAAAGTTTTTTGTTCCGCATTTGGCATCTGTAGACGGCCGGGGCGCTACCGTAGACTTACATATTATTTACTTTCATCATTAGGATAGACCCAAGAAGGAGAGCATAAGTAACCGGGTTCTAGGGTCCAGTAGGAGACCATCTCAAGTAGTTGAGACAGGGTCTCCTAATTCTAGAATTGGTAGGGTTGCTTGCCGCTCTCGTAGGGGTCCAGGGATGTGGGTTTGGCTATTCATCGCGACCGTGGAATCCGCGTTTTTATTGGCTTAAATTAAAACACGGAATTCCTAGTATATCCAATATTTCATATGTGATTCTTCTGCTGCTGATATTCTGTGATGTGATCTCTTGATATGTTTAGACGATTGCTTATATTATATATATGAGATATAATAAATATTGATGCTTTCGTTTCTTATGTGATGCTTGGGAAGCATAATTGATGTGATTTTATTAATGAGATTAATGAAATAAAAGAAACCTAAAGATGTTGTAGAAACTTATTTAAAAACTGGTAGCTCTAGTTCTTTCTTTACATAGCGGTATTCCTTGTAGAATATCCAGCACCTTATTTGATAAGGAAAGAGCCGAGATCCCTTCACCGGGAGTGACCTCTTTAGCGAAACTGGCAGATGCTACAACCCACTCGGTTTGTCTTTTGATTGCTTCTATAGTTTTTGCTTTGCATAGTCGTATTTGTGAAATATCCTGCACCTTATTCGATAAGGAAAGAGCCGAGATCCCTTCACCGGGAGTGACCTCTTTAGGTAAACTAGTAAAAGCCTCAAAAACACTCCTTTTAAAAATCACTCGATTCTACAACAAGATCAAGTTCATTACGCAAAAGGTTTTCATAAAAACCCGTCGTAGCCCTCCGTCATTTCAGATAAGTAGTATTTAGTATTCGTGCTGCGTTTGTTGGCTTTCGTCAAGGCGTAGTGTGCGGTAGCTGATTAGTGCTTATCTGCTTAAGCATATGATGCAATTGGATTAGGTAGTCGTACGACTTTGTTGGCTTTCGTCAAGGGTCGTGCGGGTGGGTTTAATTCAATCATGAAATGAATTCATGACTTACAGAAGCTGGGGGCGGCGGAGGTCTTTCTCATGACAATAAGGTTGAACTTGACTAGTGGACTATGGTTTGTTGGCTTTCGTCAAGGTCATAGGACGCTAGGGGCAGAGTATTATCGGGAATTTCAAGTGTTGAAATTTTCAATGAGATTGCATACCTTCTATGAGATAGTTGGATCTCGATGCCCACTGCGAGTAAGAGTTACTCCTGAGAGAGTTTTACACATTACAATTAGTCGATCAAGTAGGTGTCTAGAAAGGTGTTAACGGGGTTACGCCTCTGGGAAAATGAGGTTTATTTTAATTAGGTCCGTGCGAAAGCACGGGGAACCTCCCTCAAAGTACCGACACTGGCCTGGCCGAAAGATTGGAGAACTTGTAGGGTGTAATTAATCCCGGCTAGTTTTACCTTTTAGGGTTTGAAGGAAGATTTGATAAAAACAGTGGGAGCCATCCTGATTAGATAAAATAATAACCAATCCGATCTTGCAAGAGCATACGCTGAGTGTTTTCTTCTATCTCTCTCTCTCTCATGGTAGCGACCATGTCACGCCTTAATCAAGATAATAATATGGATGCATTGACCGAACCTACTTATTATACTGAGATGGGGAACGTTGGTTTCGTTCTTTCTTATAATTGTTATAAGTCTGAGCAGGAAATAGGGGAATATCCGGATTCCCATGTCACCCATTCGAGGAATAAGCATGATGATGCATATTCTTCCGGTGTGTTCGTTACCAAGAACTGTTTCTCAGTATCCTCTACGTCCTGGTTATGTGATACCGGATCAGGATCCCGCATATGTAATATGTTACATGGGCTAAAGATAGGCAGAGAACTGGGAATGGGTGATATGTCTCTAAGTGTAGAGAATGGTGCAAGTGTTGCAGCCAAATAAGTTGGCAAATATCACTTTGTATTAATACATTGATTCTGAACGAATGTTATTACAAACCGAACCTGATATACAACATTACATTGGTTTCTTTAATGAGTTAAAGAAGGATATAATTCTGTATTGGAGGATAATGTTGTGAATATTTTCCTGAATCAAGAGTTGATTGGATCAGGCACGTTATATAATAGCATATACTTTCTAAATCAAACCACAGTTCAAAGTATCTAGAACACACACAAGATGAGTAGTTCAGAAATGAATGAATCCTTTTGTAGCATTGTAGACTAGGTCATACCAATGCGACACGACCAGCTAAGTTACATAAGGATGAATATGAGAATCTGTTCGAATTTTCATCTTATGATACTTGCCAGTCTTGTCTCAAAGGTAAAATGACCTATACTCCGTTTACTCGAAACAGAGAAAGAGTTACTGAACTCTTGAGACGGATACATGATGATGTATACGGTCCTATGTCTACAAATGCCAATGTTGGTTCTTTGTACTTCATTATATTAACTGATCATCTCTCAGGATTCAGACCTATGTTATTGTTGAAACACAAGTCTGAAACTTTTGAGAAATTCATGGAATATAAGCTTGAAGTTGAGAACCAAACGGGTAGAAGTATTATAGTCCTACGATGTGATCGAGGAGGCGAATACTTAGGCATGGAGTTCCTGGATTTTCTAAACAGAGAATAGGATTCTCTCTCAGCTTACTCCTTCGTGTACACCACAGCACATCGGTGTATCGGGACGGAGCTATTGCACCCTATGAGATATGGTGCGCTCTATGATGAGTAATGCTGAGTTACCAGTTTCCTTCTGGAGTTATGCACTTGAGAAGCTGCATACCTATTAAATAGGGTTCCATCCAAATCAGTGCCTACCACTCCATATGAGATATGGAATAGGAAGAGACCATCTCTTAAACGAGTTAAGATATGGGGTTGTCCGGCCTATGTTGAAAAGCAAAATCCGGACAAGCTCGAGGCAAGGTCAGTTCTGTATAAGTTGTTTAGGATAACCCAAACATTTGCGAGGGTATATCTTCTACCATACTAAGGAGCAAAAGGCGTTTTGTTTCTCAGCATGCCACCTTTTTAGAAAAGAAATTTCTTGTGAAGAAATTAATGGTCATGAGGTAGAACTGGAAGGAGTTCCAGCTAGACAAACTAGCAGCTGATGATTTGGTGATACCAAAGGATTCAATAGTCTCCAACGAACTTCAGCCTCTCCGCGAATCTGGTAAGGCTCCTCATCCACTTGAGAGATACTACGGTCTTCTCGGTGACAGTGGGAGCAAGGATTGCATCATGCTAGATGATGGCCCAACTAGGTTCAGGCAGGCCATCACGAGTAGGGACTCTGTGAAAAGGCTGGATGCTATGAGATCAAAGATGGAATCCATGAACAACAATAAAGTATGACTTTGCATGTTGCACCTGAAGGGGTAAAACCCATTGGGAGCAAATGGATCTTGAGAAGATTCTTGGTGTAGATGGAAAAGTTGAGACTTTCAAAGCTATGCTTAAGTCCATCAGGATTAAAGCAGGGATCGCGGAGTTGGAACATCTGTTTTGATGTGGCAGTCAAAGAGTTTGACTTCATCAAAATGGTAAATAAACCTTGTATATACAAGAAGGTTGTAGAGAGTAAGGTTGTCTTCCACGTATTGTACGTAGATAACATACTCTTGATAAGAAATGGTTTCCTATGCTACACTTGGTCAAGCTCCTCTTATCACGAGGATTCTCCAAGGAAGATCTGGATGATACATCCTAAATCTTGTGGATTATGATCTATGAGATAGATCTAAATGGATGTTGGGAGTATCCCAAATCCAGGTACATTAACACCATACTAAAGGGGTTTAGTATGGATGATTCTAAGCGTGGTGGTTCGCCCACTTACTCAGGAATCACTCTTTCCAAAAAGATGTCTTCCGATACTGATTTGGAGAGAGCTCACGTGCAAGGGATACCCTGTGCTTCGGCAGTTGGCTCTATCATATGTGTGATGTTATGTACCAGACCAGATGTAGCTAACTCACTAGGTGTAGTGATCTGGAATCAATCGGATCTTGGGAAAATTACTGGACAGCTGTGGAGGACATTCTTAAGTACTTGAGAAGCACAAAAAGAATGTTCTTGGTTCGAGCTTCCAGAGTGATAAGGTTGACTGAATGTCAGTCACATGCATTGTCTTTACCCTCAGTGGAGGGACGGTATGTTGGAAGAGTCCAATCTATATACCGTGGCAAACTAAACGATAAAGGCTGAATACATCGCTACCAACGATGCTGCCAAAGTGGTTGTCTGGGCATTTCTTGTTCTTGAGATGAACATGGTTCCTGCCATTGAACGTCAAATAACTGTTATTGTGACAACAATGGAGTTGTGGCTTTGGCCTAGGAACGCAGGTCCCATCAGCGTTCCAGACATATTCTGAGGCAAGTATCACCTGATCAGGGAGATGATTGATCTCCCAAGGATCGAGGTCAGGAGAGTTGACGCAAAGGATAACACGTCGGATCCACTCACAGAGGCCTTTCCCCAGAGAGACTTCTATAGGATGTTGAGTATGAGATACTACAACAAATGGCCTTAGTGCAAGTGGGAGATTGTTAGTTATATGTATGCCCTGGAGGCCATTACTGTACATGTGATGTATATTGTAGTGGAAGCTTGGACATATATAGGGAGGACTTTCTTGCTCGACATGATAGTATGCTATCTGGTTGCTCTTTATCTTAACATATACACTTATTGTCTCTCTATTACATGTTGATAAAGTCTTTAGGATGTGTACTTGACTACCAGGATTATGATGCAGATCATACTAGTGGGGTAGAGGTAGTCGACAAGTACATCCTTCAAATGTTTCGAGTCGTGGGAGTATGGAGACAGGGCATCGATACTCCAGAGTAGACTAGCGTATGTGCTTATTGACCCATATGATGGGCGATGGATGATCCCATATCCATTGGTGTTTGACATCAGAGAAGGTATACAGGTGCTCAATGGAGACTGGGTACACTGAATGGACTCGCTGAGAACTCCTAGATGGTACTATACATATCGTCAGATAGAAGTTCTCTGGTGACACTGATACAGGTTAGTCTGTTGACCCGAGATCGTCATAGAGTCTTGTGTGATTCCCACCGTGCTTTGATTTCCACCATACCACGTTCAAAAGATCGTGCAAAACGGAGGTTTTTGGGTACAGTCCCGAGTCACATGGAGGCAATGAGCGATAGGAGGGGATTCGTCTCTCCCGGTATTGGGAGTTGATGTTGCACTATGCTCGATTGGCCATAATAGGAAATCCCTGGCCAGGGTTGCTGAGATCTACTGGTAAGTGTTATCAGTAGTTTCGCAAACCGTTATGGACCATGCATCGGCATGACTTATCAGGCTATTGGGGTCTGACGTTATACCACCCCCAGGCTGTGATATGCGACATATCTGACGAAGAGACCGGACTGTACGGTAGTGTTACTGATTGGATTCACAGGAGTATGAGCAGGCTTGCTTGTTGATCTTCTGATAGCTCAATACCCGGGTGGCTGTTACGTTTAGCAGACCGCTTGCGGCTTGTGGGTGTTTGATATGATCATCACCTACTGCCGGCGTATTGACGAGTCTTTAGAGTCCTACACAGAGGTTTCCTGGTTCATGTGAAACGGAGTAGGAGTACATATGTGATATGTGCAGGACCGAGATTAATACGCGTATGTGATACCGCATTCTATTCTCGCGATTTGTGACATCAATCGGTTATATGTGATATAGCCGGGTTATCGGATCAAGTGTTGATTCGATAAGTTGTTACATATAATATTAGTCGGTTATATGTGATGTAGACGGATTATTAAGTCAAGTGTTGATTTAATAATTTAATGTATAATTATATATTTGATATATTAAATTACATTAACTAATATTAGCTCAATTAAGCATTTCTTTTTCTCACTTATGATACACTTAACATATATGTGATATATGTTAATTGTATTGTTTTCTTTTTACACAAAATATATATGTGATATATATTGTTGTGTCATGTTAGGTTACACATGCAACATGGATGTATGAGACTCACACCATGCTTGATTTAATGTGGGATTAATATTTATTATTAAGTAATTCAAAATCATTTGGAATTAGTCATGGTTGGGCTGAAGAAGCTTGTAGAACATTGACTTAGTCCACTTGTTTTTTTTCTTGCTTAAGATATTTGTTAACCTAACCATTAACCTTACACCATGGTTTATTCTCTACATGAGTTTGTGTATGACATAAACTCACCCATGGTTGCATTTCTAACCTCATCTCATTATTCATCATCTCCTTGAATCTCTCTTGCTTTTGAGAAAGTGATGAAATATTGTGAGAAAAATAAATCTAAAGTGAACCCATTTCCTACTTCATCATCCTCTACTATATTAGCCATTTAGTTTAGGGTGTTTGCTTCACTAATTTACTATTAGTGAAGAGGTAGCATGAGCTTGAGTCTCCTCGACGTAGATCGTCTTCGGCCTCGAAGACATCGAGCAAGCTTGTTCATTTCTTCATGTGAACCCTTACTAAAGTTCGGGAGTTCACTACTTGGAGCGAAGGGACAACTACACGGAGCTTTAGAAGTGAAGGACCGTTCTACAAAGGTTTGTAGGGTTCCTAGGCACACTCAAGAGGTTCCACAAGGCATCAACCATACCAAATTCAAATTTTTAGGTGTCGAGAAACCCTAATATAGATCGTTAACTAGAGGATAGGCGAAAATAAAAGCTAGCAAACTACTTTGCTAACAAGTGAAAGGGATTACAACCATTGTAGATCCGGTCCTCCACTTCTTTAGCTCCGTGTTGACGTCCCTCTGCTGCGATCATCGGAATCGTGGACTCAAGTGATGGTTTCGTCGGAGAAATAATCGGGCTAGGTCGTTGACTTCGAGGTCGAAGATGATCTACGTCGGGGAGACTCAAACTCAAGCTATTCCTTCACTTGGTCAAAAACTTTGTGAAGAGAACACCCTATACTACATGGCAAGTAGTAGAGGATGAAGAAATAGGAAGTGGGTTCACTTTAGAATTGGATTTCTCACTCTTTTTCCCATGGCACCATTGGAGCTAGCAAGCTTTTGTGAGCTTGATGAAAGAGAAGAAGAAGAAAAGAATTATTAGAATAATTATCCAAATGAAACTTATCCAATAAATAATGGCACCATGGTTGAGTTAAGCCCTCATGCTTAACTCATGTAGAGAATTAACCAAATCATTAGGTTAAGGGTTGGGTTAACTAATATCTTATACAAATGACAAAAGAGTTGACTTTGTCAATGTTTATCAAGCTTCATGAAGCTTGATAACTTTGACCAAAGTCACACTCTTTTGTTATATGCTAGGAAAATAGTAAACCCTAATTTAACCTTGATTTGGTTCAAGTCTCATACACTCAACTTGTTTGTATCATCAAGCATGATACAAACATGTACACTTGCATATATCACATATAAACAATGTGCACATTCAAGTGAGAAAATCAATCTTAAGTGAACCAATACTAGTTAATGTAAAGTAATATATCAAATATATAATTATACATTAAATCATTAAATCAACACTTGATTTAACGATCCGGTCATATTGCATATAACCAACTAATATCAATAGTAACAACTTATCGAATCAACACTTGATCCGATAACCCGGCTATATCGCATACAACCGATCAATGTCACATATCGCGAGAATAGAATACAGTATCACATACTGGTATTATTCTCAGTCCCGTACATATCTCATATGCGCTCCTATTTCGTTTCGCTTGAGCCAGGAAACCCCTGTGTAGGACTCTAAAGACTCGTCAATACGCCGGCAGTAGGTGATGATCATATCAAACACCCACAAGCCGCAAGCGGTCTGCTAAACGTAACGGCCACCCGAGTATTGAGCGATCAGAAGATTAACGAGCAAGCCCGCTCACACTCCTGTGAATCCAACCAGTAATACTATCGTACAGTCCGGTGTATTCGTCTGATATGTCGCATATCTTGTCTAGGGGTGGTAAACGTCAGAACCCAATAACTCGATAAGTCGTGTCGATATGAGGCTCATAAAAACTACTGGTAACACTTACCAGTAAATCCCTAAAGCAGCCTTGGCCAAGGACTTTCAGTTATAGCCAATCGAGCACTGCGCAACATCAACTCCCTATACCGGGAGAGACGAAACCCCTCCTATCGCTCATTGCCTCCATGTGATTCGGGACTGTACCCAAAAACCCCCGTTTTGCACGCCCTCTTAGACGTGGTAAGGTGGAAATCAAAGCACAGTGGGAATCACACAAGACTCTATGACATCTCGGGTATAGAGACTAACCTGTACCAGTATCACCTGAGAACTGCCATCTGACATAAGCTATAATACCATCTGAGAGTTCTCGGCAAGTCCGTCCAGTGTACCCAGTCTACACTGAGCACCCGTATATCATCTCTGATGTCAGACACCAATGGATATGGGATCATCCATCGCCCATCTATATGGGTCGAGAAGCTACACGCTACTCTACTCTGGTATGTCGATGCCCCGTCTCGATACAGCCACGACTAGGGACTTTGAAGGATGTACTTATGGACTACCACGTCCCCACTAGTATGATCCGCATCATAGTCCAGGTAGTCAAGTATACATCCTAAGGGCTTTACCAACATGTAACAGAGAGACAATCAGTGTACACGTTAAGGTAAAGAGTAACCAGATAGCATACTATCATATCGAGCAAGAAAGTCATCCCTATATATGTCCAAGCATCCACTACAATATACATCCTATGTATAGTAATGGACTCTAGGGCATACATATAACTAACAATCTCCCACTTGCATTAGGGTCATCTGATAGCAGTGGTTGTAGTATCTCATACTCAACCATCCAATAAAAGTCTCTCTCTGGGAAAAGGCCTTTGTGAGTGGATCCGCCATGTTGTCTTCTGAGTCTACTCTCCTAACCTCGATCCCCTGGAGATCAACCATCTCCACGATCTGGTTATACTGCCTAAGAATATGTCCGGATCACTGATGGGACGGGCGTTCCTTGGCATAAGCCACAACTCCATTGTCACACAATGGGAGGAACGAAGTTCATCTCATGAACTAATATACACCCAGACTGCCTCTTTGGTAGCATCTTTGGTAGCGATGTATCCAGCCTTTATCGTCTAGTATGCCACGGTATCTAGCTTGGAACTCTTCCAACATACCGTCCCTTTACTGAGGGTAAAGACAATGCCTGTGACTAACATTCAGTCATCCTTATCTCTCTGGAACCTTTCCTGTGATTCTCCCCAAGATCAATTGATACCTTCTCACTACAACTAGTGAGTATCCTAACATCCAATTAGAACTATCTCATAGATCAAAAACCCAGGATTTAGTAGGTATCACTTTGATCCTATATGGAGAATCCTTATGATAAGCGGAGATTGACCGAGCGTAGCATAGGAAACTCCTTCCCTATCAAGAGTATGTCATCCACATACTCTATGAGGATCACCACCATACTCCTTACTACCTTTTTGTATATACAAGGTTCATCTACCATTTTGATGATGTCAAACTCTTTGACTAACTCATCAAAACAGATGTTCCAACTCTGCGATACCTGCTTTATCACATAAAACATCTTACATACGTTTCTGCTGCTCCCACTGTCTACGAAGCCCTTTGGCTGTGTTCTTATAGACGCTTTCTTCCAAATCATCATTTAGAAAAGCAGTCAAGACACCCAACCGCCAGATATCGTAGTCATGGTATGTAGCCGTAGCAAGTAGGATCTGGATGGACTTAAGCATAGCTACTTAGAAAAGGTTTCATTATAAGCCATAACTGGTCTATAATGCATACCTTTAGTAAGTCTAGCTTTGAAAGTCTCAACTTTTCCATGTACACCAAGTAATCTTCTCAAGATATACTTGCTCCTGATCGGGATTTAACCCTTCAGATAAAGCAACCAAAGTCCATACTTTGTTGGTGTATAAGGATTCCATCTCAGATCGTTAAACATCCCGCCATTCTTACAGAGTCACACTCCTGATGGCCAGCTCGAAACTTGTTAGGTCATTATCCCATGATACAATCCTCGCTCCCACTGTCATAGAGAAACCGAAGTATCTCTCAGGTGGGTGTGGAACCCTACTAGATCGGCGGAGAGGCTGAGGTTCGTTGGTTTCTATTGAATCCTTTGGTTCTACCAAATCATCAGCTGCAGTTTGTCTAGCTGGAACTCTTTCCAGTTCTACCTCATGACCAATAATTTCTTCACAAGAAATTCCCTTTCACAAAGGTGGCATGCTAAGAAACAAAACATTTTTTTTTTTCCTTGGTTAGGTAGAAGATATTCCCTTGCGAATGCTTGGGATATCCAACAAACTTCTACAGAGTTAACTTTGTCTCGAGCTTGTCCGGATTTTGCTTTTTAGACATAGGCCGGACAACCCCAAATCTTAACAAACTTAAGATATGGGCTCTTCCCTTTCCATATCTCATATGAAGTGGTAGGCAACTGATTTGATCGGAACCCTATTCAATAGGCATGCAACTTCATAAGTGCATAACTCCCTAAAAGGAAATAGGAAACTCAGTTGTACTCATCATAGAGCGCACCATATCATATAGGGTGTGATTGCTCCGCCCCGACACACCGACGTGTTGTGGTGTATGCGGAGGAATAATGCTGAGAGAGAATCTCATTCTTAGAATAGTCCAGGGATCCCGTGCTAAAGTATTCTCCTCCCTGATCACATCAAAGGACATAATACGTATACCCGTTTTGGTTCTCTACTTGTAACTTATATTCTGTGAATATCTCAAAAGGTTCGGACTTGTGTTTCAACAGGAACATATGTCTGAATCTTGAGAGATCATCAGAGAATGTAATGAAGTACAAAGAACCGGTCTTGGTATGTGCAGACAGGGGACCTTCATACATCAGCATGTATCAATCCCAAGAGTTCAATAACTCTTTTTCTGTTTCCAATAAATGGAGCTATGGTCATCTTATCTCTGTGACATGACTGGCAAGTTTCACAAGATGTAAATTCAAACTAATTTAAATATGCATCTTAATGTAACTTCAGCTAGTCGGGTCGCATTGATATGACCTAGTCTACAATGCCTCAAGAAGGATTTGTTCATTTATGAAATCTTCCTCTTGTGTGTGTTCTGTATACTAAGAACTGTAGTTTGATTTAGAACGTCAATGCTTTTAGATAACGTGCCTGAACCGATCAACTCTTGATTTAGGAAATGTTCAAAACATTATCCAACAATACAAAATTATATCCTTCTTTATTAATAAAGAGAATGATATGATTTCGTATATCAGGTTCGGTATCTAATAACATTTGTTCAGAATCAATGTATTTTGGTAATACAGGGTGACAGTGACCAACAGACTTGGCTGCAACACTTGCACCGTTTTCTGCCTCATGAAACTTATCACCCGTTCTCAGTTCTCTACCTTTCTGTAGCCCATGTAATATATTACATATGTGGGATCCTGATCCGGTATCAGATACCCAGGACGCAGAGGATACTGAGAAATAGTTCTGTGTAACGAACACACCCGAAGATGATGCATCAACATGCACTTTCTTCGTTTGGGCGGCACGAGAAATCTGGTATTCCCCAATTTCCTGCTCTGTCTTATAACAATTATAAGTTTGAGCGGGACCAACGTTCCCCAGCTCAGTAAAACAAGCGGGTTCGGTCAATATATCCATTTTATTATCTTGATTAAGGCGTGACATGGTCGCTACCTGGAGAGAGAGAGAAGAAAACACTCTGGGTGCGCTCTTGCAAGATCAGATTGGTTATTATTTTATTTAATCAGGATGGCTCCCACTGTTTTTTATCAAATCTTCCTCCAAACCCTAAAAGGAAAGACTAGCCGGGATAAATTACACGCTACAAGTTCCCCAATCTTTCAGCCAGGCCAGTGTCGGTACTTTGAGGGAGGTCCCCCGTGCTTTCGCACGAACCTAATTAAAGTAAACATCATTTTCCCAGAGGCGTAACCCCGTTGACACCTTTCTAGACACCTACTTGATCGGCTAATTGTAATGTGTAAAACTCTCGCAGGAGTAACAATTACTCGCAGTGGGTATCGAGATCCAACTATCTCATAGAAGGTATGCAATCTCATTGCAAATTTCAACACTTGAAATTCTCGATAATTTTGCCCCTAACGTGCTATGACCTTGACGAAAGCCAACAAACTATAGCCCGCTAGTCAAGTTTAACCCGTACATTTCTTGATTGAATTAAACCCACCCGCACGACCCTTGACGAAAGCCAACAAAGCCGTACGACTACCCTAATCCAATCGCATTGTATGCAGCAGATAAGCAGCATATAGCTACCGCACACTACACCTTGATGAAAGCAAACAAATGTAGCACGAATACTATATACAACTTATCTGAAATGACGGAGGGCTACGACAGGTTTTTCTGAAAACCTATTGCGTAATGAACTTGATATCGTTGTAGAATCAAATGATTTTAAAATGGAGTGTTTTTTAGGCTTTTCTAGTTTTGCTAAAGGGGTCACTCCCGGTGAAGGGATCGTCGGCCCTTTCCTCATCGAATAAGGTGCAGGATATATCATATATACCCCTGTGCAAAGCAAGAACTATAGGAGCAATCAAAAGACAAACCGAGGGGTGTAGAATCTGCCAGTAATTGCTAAAGGGGTCACTCCCGGTGAAGGGATCTCGGCCCTTCCTTATCGAATAAGGTGCAGGATGTTCTACAAGGAACACCGCGATGCAAAGCAAGAACTGTAGCTACCTGCGTTTGAAAATTCGATTCTACAACATCTTTTAGGTTTCTTTTTCTTTCATTAATCATATTAATGAAGTCCCATCATTTAAATCATCTAAACATCACAGATAAATACGACGTACACTTATGCCATCCGCATTCGCCTCGATGTCCCCTCGTGCACCGTTAGGTTAGGTAACTAACGACAGAGCGGGGCAGGGCTAGCGCGGGTGTAAAATATAAGCAACGTCTATATAATATATCATATATACTATATACAGTATCTGTCACAACATATCAAATGATCACATCACAGATATCGCAGCAGAAGAAACATATGAAATATTGGATATACTAGGACGTCCGTGTTTTCAATACGAGCCTGTATAAAACACGGATTCCACGGTCGCGATGAATAGCCAAACCCACACCCCTAGACCCCTACCAGAGCGGCAAGCAACCCTACCAATTCTAGAGTTAGGAGACCCGGACTCGACTCCTCGAGTTGGTCTCCCACTGGACTCTAGAACCCGGTTACTTATGCTCTCCTCCTTGGGTCTATCCTAGTGCGGAAAAGTAAATAATATACAAATGATGACAGCAACCTCAACCTTGAAGTGTCCCAATAAAAGAATATTACATACAATAATTTTTACATGAATGAAAATAAAAAAACTCTCATCTCACATAAAACCCCCGGCTATTCAAAACGCGACGATCCAATATAACATATCCAGCAACACATAACATCACATGTCATCAACGTAAGTAAATGTGCGCATCCCAATTGTCGTTGACATATAGCAATGAAACCGGCGATATCACATATTACACTTACGGTCACAGAAAAGAAAGTGTAAAACTACAACAGTTGGAATCCGCAACCTTCTTAGACATCACATGCCTAACAATTATAAACTCCGCATTTTAGTCTCTATATCGAAAACACTTTTCAATATCTAGTCGGGCAATTCAACAAGATTGCCGATAAACTGATCAAATGCTCGTCGCAAACTTTAGTAGACGGCCGCACCCCCGGATGCCGTCGACGAAGTGCACTAAGGCGGAACACCGTTGCCGCGAGCACCCGAACGGATGCTTTTGGCGACGGGGTTCTCCTACAGTCATTTGGTCGGGGCTATGGGGCATGGCTGTCTATTAAGTTTACCCGGCGAGTATCCGCGTACACTACGTGATTTCGACGGACTTTTGATCGCATCAAAATTCCGTGGCAACCGATCAATTGAGACTAAACTGCTATATTTATAACATCCAAATTAGTTATCTCATAACTACTTGTGGATTCCAAATATTGTATCACATTCCAGATAAATAGAAAATGTTAAAATTTCCGATCGAACAATCAAACACCCAAGTTTTCCCGAAACAGCTCAACACATGAAATAAGTTTTAAAACATCCACTTCATGCCACAGTACCAACGGTCCAGCCGTAGAAGGGTCAAGCCAACGCCTCACATGTGGCACGCCGTACTGCCCTAAACCCTAAGGTTCAAAGGGCAGTTCAAGACGGTCACATAATCGAGTTAAGGTTTGTTGTCTTCTAGAGGGTCCCTCGCGTTACTTGCACTACTTAGACGTTCTTAAACTACGGAAAAATCCAACAATTGGAAATTTCCCGGTAGGGGAAAAATTGGGTATTTATATCCAGTCGAACTTTTTAACATGTTCTAAAATTATCCGGAAAAACTTAATAAACAAAGTTAAATAATCCGATCGAATTATCGAGTCCCCAATACACAACAGAAAACTCAACTCTTGAGTGAAACATAAAAATTCCCAGAAGAATCAGCAAACACCAACTGAGGTTACTGTGCAAAAAGGATTCCCTGATCATTACTTACGGCCGCGGAACCGCCGCCAATACCATGTTAAGGCCGCGGTTCCACGGCACTTTAGTCGTATTACAGTCACGTGCTTCACAGTAACCCTTGTAGTTGCCTGCTGATATTTTTGAGAATTTTTAATTTGGAAAAATCCACTGTTTTAAAATTTGTATAGAGAGGGGTGTCGTATGGGGTTTCGGGGTTCGATCGGGTTTCTAACTTCGTCTACACTTCGCCTAAAGCTCTAGCTAGTTTCTGATACCACTATAGGGTTCTTAGGCACACTCAAGAGGTTCCATAAGGCATCAACCATGCCAAATTCAAATTTTTAGGTGCCGAGAAACCCTAATATAGATCGTTAACTAGAGGATAGGCGAAAATAAAAGCTAGCAAACTACTTTGCTAACAAGTGAGAGGGATTACAACCTTTGTAGATCCGGTCCTCCACTTCTTTAGCTCCGTGTTGACGTCCCTCCGCTGCGATCATCGGAATCCTGGACTCAAGTGATGGTTTCGTCGGAGAAATAATCGGGCTAGGTCGTTGACTTCGAGGCCGAAGATGATCTACGTCGGGGAGACTCAAACTCAAGCTATTCCTTCACTTGGTCAAAAACTTTGTGAAGAGAACACCCTATACTACATGGCAAGTAGTAGAGGATGAAGAAATAGGAAGTGGGTTCACTTTAGAATTGGATTTCTCACTCTTTTTCCCATGGCACCATTGGAGCTAGCAAGCTTTTATGAGCTTGATGAAGGAGAAGAAGAAGAAAAGAATTATTAGAATAATTATCCAAATGAAACTTATCCAATAAATAATGGCACCATGGTTGAGTTAAGCCATCATGCTTAACTCATGTAGAGAATTAACCAAATCATTAGGTTAAGGGTTGGGTTAACTAATATCTTATACAAATGACAAAAGAGTTGACTTTGTCAATGTTTATCAAACTTCATGAAACTTGATAACTTTGACCAAAGTCACACTCTTTTGTTATATGCTAGAAAAATAGTAAACCCTAATTTAACCTTGATTTGGTTCAAGTCTCATACATTCAACTTGTTTGTATCATCAAGCATGATACAAACATGTACACTTGCATATATCACATATAAAAAATGTGCACATTCAAGTGAGAAAATCAATCTTAAGTGAACCAATACTAGTTAATGTAAAGTAATATATCAAATATATAATTATACATTAAATCATTAAATCAACACTTGATTTAACGATCCGGTCATATTGCATATAACCGATTAATATCAATAGTAACAACTTATCGAAGCAACACTTGATCCGATAACCCGGCTATATCGCATACAACCGATCAATGTCACATATCGCGAGAATAGAATACAGTATCACATACTGGTATTATTCTCAGTCCCGCACATATCTCATATGCGCTAATATTTTGTTTCGCTTGAGCCAGGAAACCCCTGTGTAGGACTCTAAAGACTCGTCAATACGCCGGCAGTAGGTGATGATCATATCAAACACCCACAAGCCGCAAGCGGTCTGCTAAACGTAATGGCCACCCGGGTATTGAGCGATCAGAAGATCAACGAGCAAGCCCGCTCACACTCCTGTGAATCCAACCAGTAACACTACCGTACAGTCCGGTCTATTCGTCTGATATGTCGCATATCTTGTCTAGGGGTGGTAAACGTCAGACCCCAATAACTCGATAATTCGTGTCGATATGAGGCTCATAACGGGTCGAGAAACTACTGGTAACACTTACCAGTAAATCCCTAAAGCAGCCTTGGCCAAGGACATCCTGTTATAGCCAATCGAGCACTGCGCAACATCAACTCCTTATACCGGGAGAGACGAAACCCCTCCTATCGCTCATTGCCTCCATGTGATTCGGGACTGTACCCAAAAACCACCGTTTTGCACGCCCTCTTGGACGTGGTAATGTGGAAATCAAAGCACAGTGGGAATCACACAAGACTCTATGACAATCTCGGGTATACAGACTAACATGTACCAGTGTCACCTGAGAACTGCCATCTGACGTAAGGTATAATACCATCTGGGAGTTCTCGGTGAGTCCGTCCAGTGCACCCAGTCTACACTGTGCACCCGTATATCATCTCTGATGTCAAACACCAATGGATATGGGATCATCCATCACCCATCTATATGGGTCGAGAAGCTACACGCTAGTCTACTCTGGTATATCGATGCCCCGTCTCGATACTCCCACGACTAGGGACATTGAAGGATGTACTTATGGACTACCACGTCCCCACTAGTATGATCCGCATCATAGTCCAGGTAGTCAAGTACACATCCTAAGGGCTTTACCAACATGTAACAGAGAGACAATCAGTGTACACGTTAAGGTAAAGAGTAACCAGATAGCATACTATCATATCGAGCAATAAAGTCATCCCTATATATGTCCAAACATCTACTACAATATACATCCTATGTATAGTAATGGCCTCTAGGGCATACATATAACTAACAAGGTTGCATTCCTCTTTCAATTTGTATGCAAAGATGTTTGCATGTTGTATTATTTAAATCTCTAGTTAAGATTCTAGGATTAGGGTTCTTTAGAACGGCAAAAATTTGAAAACGGCATGGACGATGCCTCCCGAAACCTTGCTGCCGCGCTAAGTAACCCTATATAATTATACCCTACAAGTTCGCCAATGTTTCGGCCATGTCAGTGTCGGTACTTTGTGGGAGGTTCTCCGTGCTTTCGCACGTACCAAATTAAAATAAACCTCATTTTCCCAGAGGCATAACCCCGTTGACACCTTTCTAGTCACCCACTTGATCGGCTAATTGTAAAGTGCAAAACTCTTCCAGGTGTAACTCTTATTTGCAGTGGGTATCGGGATCCAACTATTTCATAGAAGGTATCCAATCTCATTGCAAATTTCAACACTTGAAATTCCCAATAATGTTTTTGCCCCTAGCGTCCTATGACCTTGACGGAGGCCAACAAACCATAGGCTGCTAGTCAAGTTCAACCCATACATTTCGTGATTGAATTAAACCCTCCCGCATGACCCTTGATGGAGGCCAACAAAGTCGCACGACTACCCTAATCCAATCGCGTCATATGCTGCAGATAAGCACTAGTTAGCTACCGTACACTACGCCTTGACGGAGGACAACAAACGTAGCATGAATACTAAGTAGTAATTATCTGAAATGACAGAGGGCTACGACAGGTTTTTGTAAGAAAACCTTTTGCGTAATGAACTTGATATCATTGTATAATCGAGTAATTTTGAAAATGAGTGTTTTTGAGGCTTTTACTAGTTTCGCTAAAGAGGTCACTCCCGGTGAAGGAATCTCGACTCTTTCCTCAACGAATGAGGTGCTGAAAATTCACCATGGAATACCACTATGCAAAGCAAGAACCAGAGAAGCAATCAAAAGACAAAACGGAGTGGGTTGTAGCATTTGCTAGTTTCGCTAAAAAGGTCACTCCCGGTGAAGGGATCTCGTCTCTTTCCTCATCGAATGAGGTGCTGGATATTCATCAAGGAATAGCACTATGCAAAGTAAAAAGTAGATCTACCCTTTTTGAAAAATTGATTCTCTACAACATCTTTAGGTTTCTTTCCTTTCATTAATCTCATTAATGAAGTCCCATCATTTATGCTTCCTAAGCATCACAGAAGAAACGAAAATACAACGTACGCGAATGCCATCCGCATTCGCCACAAGGTGTAACATTTCAGAAAATATAAAATATTATTTTTGGAGTTTAATATTAAAATAATATATTTCGTGAAAACTAGCCAATTTGCGAAATTGGGGTTTTTGTAAAATGGTATAAATATATACCATTATTTGTGAAATAATTGGAGATTAAAATGATTTATTCATTTAAAAATATATTTATCGGATTTCGCATTTTTATAATTTATTATATGGAGTTTAAATAAAAATTGATTAGTGCACTACTAATCGCGATTAAGCCAAATCCGTGTTTCTATAGTTTTTCATAGCTGGTGCACCATGTCATGTTGCATTTTGTTGCATGTTGTTTCATTTGTGTGGTTTTATTGGAATTATGTGTGTTATTGTGAGAAAAAGAGAAATGGTTAGAAAGTGAATTATTGGAGAGAGAGAGAGTGTGTGAGACATGGCTTGTGAGTGGGCGAGAATAAGAAAAAGAGAGAGAGAGAAGGGTAGCCACATTCATTTCCTCCCCCATTATTTCCTGCACCTCCTTCATCCTCAAGCTTCCCTCCACCTCCACCTCCATATATCATCTCAAAATCTTCATCAAAACCTTAAACTCCTTTCATTAAAGATGATCCCCTCCTCATCCTCAACACTTTGAACCAATCAAAGTTGGATTTTGAAGATTTTGGGAAGCTAGGGTTTTTCTTGAGTTGCCCAAATGAGGTATAATTCCTTTCATTTAATTTAGTTTTTAGTTTCTTAGCATCCTATGGTAGTTTAGAGTTAAATCGATTTGGATTGTGATGTTTGGAAATTCCAAGAGAAGGGTAAGGGTTTAAGTTGTGTTGTGATGATGTGTAGTGGCTATTACAAGACCCTAGAGATAGATTTGTGGACCTAGAACAGAGAATACGAAATTAAGATTTGTTCCGTATCGGTTTTGTTTACAAATTGGGGACTACAGGGAATCTGGGATGACCTGGAACGTTTACAAGAAAAACTAGCAACTCCAGAGACCTAGTTAGACCAATAGGAGACACCAAGAGAAGACGAACCCCAACGGAGCCTACTTGGCCGAGATTGCCGGTTTTGAGGGCTATGTGGCCGGCCAAATCTTTGGTATTTGGTGTCTAGGTTTGGTCTGTAGCTCACTTACTCCATATACAACACCCTATAATTGCTAGTTTTGTTCCATTTGACCTGAACCATAATCTTAGAGTACATTGGGGTGTTTTTGGTTATGTTTTCTGTATTTTGGAATTCTTGGTTTTAGTATTTGATATTGTATTGGGTCGTTGGATGTTTGTACGTCAACGACGAGGGTTGTTTCGTTGTTTTTGCATGCGTAGGCTATAGGTTTTAACCTATGAGCGTACTGTGTGCCGTATTGGTTTTCCGAATTCGATTTTAATAGTATTGCGACTATATATTTATTGTAGGTACCTTCGCGTGGATTCCGAGACGACGGAGCATGGCGTCATCAACTTCGGTAAGCAAGCATCAAGGTGAGTATATTCATATCTACAGGAGAAGTCGGGTGGATGGCGTATAGCACCCCCGCAAGTTTTGATGGAAACCGATATATAGGATATGGTTAAGGAAACCTATATTAGGAAACTAAGGATATGGTTAAAAGGATAGTTAGAAGTGTTATGATATGATCAATACGTGATGACGAGATTTGAGATATGAATATGATGGGATAAGATGATACGAGTGGACACGATTGATATAAGATTTATAGTGGCATGTTATGAGAACGTTATATACAAAAAGATATGAAATTTATGCAGAATAACAGGATATGAGAATAATGAGTGATATGCCGTACGAGACTTGAGATCCGTACCCTCATTGTCATATAGGTCGATAGATCCCTTTTTTTTGTTAAATGTCACAGTACGTAGGATTACCGTACGCGATGTGAGTTACCGGATGGATGATCCGCGCTCGTGATTTGAGGATGATGTTCAATGATACTGCCGTATTGGATACTATAAGACTAAATAGCCGACGTAAATGTGTCATCCGAACCATATATTTTTCCATACTGAAGAATCGTATGCATCTCTTAAATAGATACCTTGAGGGACGTTACGGATTTTTAAATGATGTCTTTTCCTTAAAAACACCGTAGCCCCTACTTTCAAAACTACGATTCACATCTTTTAAAAAACTGATCGTATGGTCCCGGTGTAGATGTTAGATTAGATGTGTATGCTTATAGCATTTCATTTACGATGTACCTTATGCTACGTTCATGTTATTTTCATTACATTACATATACTTGTGCTAGTACACCTACACCATTATCGATGATGCGTATGTTACACTTACACAGATTTGCTGGCTCACACAGTTCATCATCGATAATTTCTATGTCACTCAAACAGTAAAATTGCTACATCATGCTATTATATTTCTACGCCACATTATGACGATATGCTCATGCTCACATCACTGTTCCATGTTGCATGATATACGGATATGCTTACATTCTGTTATATGTCGCATACATCATGCTTCACGATTATATGCATTGAGATACTGTTTTCATGAGATTTCTGGATTTGAGAACCGTGGTTATTTCAAAAGAAAGTATATATTGTTTTAAAAACCCGATTTCTCGTGATATGATATTTTGAGACATCCACCATGTGTTTTCTCGGTTCTGAGATTGGAATGTGAAACCGGATTCGAAGAGCGGGAGGCACCGTTTGCGGGTACATGGTGGACCCGGTATGGTACCCCGGGGCGAGATGTGATTTTCGTGGTGTAGACGATGAGCCTGGAAGAGGGACCACTACCTACCGGTGATAGTATTTGGACTTGGCGGTTATCCGGAGGATACCGACCGGAGTCATGAGATGGATATGAAGGCCGACCAGAGTATGCGGCGCCTGAGGGCCGATTTGAGGATGCGTCACCTGAGATATGAGGATTTACGTGTCGATGCTGGACACGGGTTTCATGATGTTTCGAGTGTCGGTAATGGACACTCAGGTTCTATGATTTAATGTGTCATTGATGGATACACATTCTTTGATATCCTCATATATTTACATGCATATGCTTTTATGATATTTCGAGTGGACGAGATCCACATGCATACAGGCATGATTATATTGTTGGATGATATCCACATGCATCCAGGCTTTGATTATTGTTGGAATATATGTAGACACGGTCACCCTAGATATCATACTATTACCTTAATGATATAGTTGACCTAGGAATCGTTGTTTACTTCGATTTCTACCTGATGATGTTTTCTACTCATGAGTTGGAAACTCACCCCCGTTGTGCCACAGTTCTTGCAGATTGACCGCATGGATCAGTAGCGGCATCGCTGGCACACAGTTGCATTCGAGTGATTTGCTTTCGTAGGTGGTACATGTTTGATCGTACCCCTCTTGTATTATTATTCCTATTGTATCTAGTCAACTCCATCAATCAGAAACTAGTATTTTTATAAGTAGTAAGACTTAATGAGACTTGTAGTTGCGAGTCTTTGAGCGATGGGTTATATGTTCGCTTGGTGGGTTGATGTCTTACTTTATTCATTACCCTTTGTGTTGATCTTCGCCGTTGGGCGTCGTATACATGTTTTATGACTTGTGATCAGTCGAAAATAATGTAGTTTTAACACGGCAATTTCCTAATCTTTTGCACTCATTTAGAGTGTTCGGTATTCATATTTCACATATTAGCAAAACAGTCCTGAAATATCAGATTACATGTATTATACTCTAAAACCGGCACTATTAAGGAAATTCACTGCATTTCATGGCATCGCATCATCTCTATATTGCGCAACACTTGTCTTGAGAAATTGTGCAGGAAATTGCAGGAGCAAAGTCAAAAGAAGCTGATAAAAAATACACCAACTCCATATTTTCAGATCTGGCAGCAACTTAGAAGGAAATATACAAATCAACATATCAAAGAAAGGCCCACAACTCAAGCCCAACAAGCACCAGAGAGCCTAAGCCCCAACTCATCAAAAGAGCCGCGGAACCGCGGCGGGAGCCGGCTTGCGCCGCAGTTCCGCGGCGCTTTTGCCACGTCATTACTTTAATTTTTGTGCATAATTCTTCTCTCAGTGGCTACACCTCATTTTGACACGTCAAATTCCAGAAGGACCTCGAAGCTACTGCCAGATCAGCAAAGATCATTAAGCAAGGCTAATCTTAATTAAGCTCCTAACAAACTATTTCTAGAAGCTCCCTCCTAACTAATTACATCTAGAAGCTTCTCCTCAACAACCTTTTAGAGGGAAATTCAAATTTCATCTAACAAACTTTTGGAGGGAAACTTAAAATTCAAATCCTAGATCTAGGGTTTTGATGGCTATAAATAGGAACCTAGATCTAACGGTTGAGGTTGTTCAATCTTTCATTAGTTCAATAATCTTTAGTCTTCTTCAATTTCTTCATCTTCTTCCACAAGTCTAGTGACAAGGCTTGTGCGAAACCCTAACCCTAATTCCACTCCAAATTCAAGATCTTGAGTACCAATCAAGCGAGAAGCTTTCAACCTTTTAGGAGCCGAGCCGATCTCCAACCGAGCAAATGATCCAAGCCGATCCGCGACTCACGGAGCCGAGCGAAGCCAAATCGACGATCAAGTTCTTCCTCTTGTAGTTCTTGAGCGAATGTAATGAAATTGTTGATATAAATAAAAGGTGAAATTCTTTAATCTTGCTTTCTTTTAATTCTTGCATCATGATTAGATCTCAATTTGTAATTGTTGTTCTTGTTGTGATGTTTGAGTAAAACTCCACTCGTTAAGGAGTCGAGACGATCAATAGAAAGGTGATGTAACAAATCTTAATACAATTTTTAAGTCCTACGAGTTTTGTAAACCATAGCAAGTTCAAGAATCGATGACCTAGTTTCGTAGCGATGCTTTCTTGATTGTGATCGCTCGAAATTAGGGATCTACGATCGTTTCTTGAATTTACTAGAGACTAGAATATGAATGATATCGATGAAAGAGCAAGGGATAAGATGAAACCCTAGTTTCACAAGAAATCCCTAATTCTCGTCGATCATCGTCGATCTAGTATCAATTCATCGAAGGATAACAATACGTCATCGTAAGATTGCATCACATCTATAGATCCGATCGATTCCTACGAGCCTCATTTCGATTCTTGATATTTGGTTTGGAAAAATCAACAAACTATCAATTCTTGATTATATCTTTTACTTCTTTTAGATCTAGATTTTTTCCTAATTCTTGAACTTCAAATATAAATCATGAATTGTTTTGTTTTCATTTCTTTAAAGTTTCGACTCATCTAATTCAAAAGACGAACTATTACACTGTCTCTGTGGACGATCCGCACTCACTTACAATCTACATCCGACACCGTAGTTAATTGCGGTCAAATAATTTTTGGTTGTGATTTCCTTACAATTTTCTCTAATACATAACAAGAATTTCTTAACAATCAAATGGCGCCGTTGCCGGGGATTACGCGCTAATTCGTTTCATATTATAGTTTCGAATTGAAAGATTTATTCCCTTGTTATTTTGAGATCAAAATTCGTGCAAACCCTAAACAATTTGTTGTGGTTCTTTGCAAGGAAATCTGGATCTGTTTGGCAATTTAGAAAAATTTTTAGAAAATACCAGAGAGTTGAGGGAGTCTATAGAAGCTCCCTGGTGAAATTTGGTGCAGTGTTCCCACACTTCAACCGTGGAAGCGCGACATTAGAGGGCATTTGCGGTGGAACCGCGGCATGCTGGAGGGATCTCTGTGCAATATTTCTTCAGGTGACTTCTTACCTTCTTCTCTCTCCTCTTTTTAGCTCCAACTAATAGTTTGTGCAGGATTCTTTGCAAATAATCACAGCTCGCAAATTGCAAAAGTAAATTTGTGCGTATTTTGTTTCTTGGTTGTTTGCATTCAAAATACGGATATTAGGGGGCACGGCCAAATCCAAATTAGGTGGGGATTTCATTACCCTTCCTAGGCCCCGAAAATCGCAAAACTTGCATCAGCATTGACCCACATTAACTAAAAGAAATCTAGATATGACTCTAAGGACCGTCGCGCTCACTTAGGACAGAAGAAGGCCGTGGGTAATTCATTGCTTATCCGCATTTTCTTATGGTGCCTAGGCAAGTGTGTCGAAGGCTAGTGGTTATTAATTAGGCCCACTACTTACGTAGTGGAGTACCTTTCCACTTACCTGGCACTTACCTGGCACTTACCTGGCCACAGGGTAACAAAGAGGCAGTGGAGGATTCTATCCCGCGACTTGTCTTTTGGTAGTTAGGAGCGGTCTAGAGCCGGACCTAGGTGACCACTAGATTCTAGGGTTTGTACGCCGCATTTGTTGTGTCGCATCATTTTTTCAAAAATCCGTCCCTTTTTCAAAGCAAACACCGCATTCATTCATTACCCCTAATTATAAGTCAACGCTGCCACTTGTACTAACCCTTTTTAGTACAAGATAGGCTGGACACGGGATTCTAGTGCCCGTTTAGTCCGCGTACTTTTTATCGACTCCGAAGTCGATATTTCTCCATTTAGTTCTTCTTCTTTACCCATTACCACACCCACATCGTTGGATCCACCTCCATCGAACTTTTTTAACCCTAATCTGCCGCCGTCCGTTGGTGCACAGAATCCACCCCGCATCTCTCTCCAGGAGAGGTGCTACCCTATTCGAGGTCTTCTTTCGACCTGCTTATCCACACCACTAGCCAATGGGGATAACTTTGAGATTAAACCCCAGTATATCAATCTTTTACCCAAATTCTACGGACTCGAGACTGAGGACGCTTACATTTTCATTACCAAATTTGAAAACGTATGCGCAATGATGGGTACGTCACAACTTTCAGTGGATGCTATGCGTTTACGACTTCTTCCATTTACCTTGTGCGATATAGCCGAGAAGTGGCTATATAACACTACCGCACACTCTATTACGAATTGGGAAGAATTCTTCGCTGCATTCCTTAAGAAATTTTACCCAATCCAAAAGACAGCTCGAATTCGTAGCGAACTCAATCAATTTGCCCAGCTCCCTGCTGAACCATTCTCTAAATGCTTTGAACGTTTCAAGGATCTATTGGTTCAATGTCCTCATCACGGCATCCCGAGATGGGAGCTTTGCCGAATCATATATGAGGGCAGTAAACCTAACACTAAACAGAGTCTTGAAAACATGTGTCAAGGTACCTTCATGACTAAGGATGATGGGGAAGCTTGGCGATATTTAGAAGAGTTCGCTGAAAAGTCTTTACAGTGGGAAAGTCCATCATTTAGGAGTGGCAACAACCAATCGGATGTTTCCATAGGAGTTAGAGCTGACATTTCAGCTATACACAAGAAACACCAGACTATGGAAAACAAATTTTTAGCTGCCTCCATTAATCAAATGTCACTTTCCAAAACTATATGTGGCTGCTGTTCTGATCCGTCTCACTTGAAGGAAGAATGTCCGTTTCAAGGTCGTGAGCATACCAATGCCGCATTTCAAAGACCGAGAAACGATCCTTTTTCTTCCACATATAATCAGGATTAGAGGAATCACCCTAATTTTGCTTGGAACCAATCACACTCTGAAAACACGGTTCCAAACCAAAACAATTTCCAAAGGGTCCCTCCACCACAATAGCAACCACAACTTCAATTGAGTCAGCACCCCTTTCAAGCACATAATTTTCAAAATCCGGTCAACACACCTGCACTGTCTAGTCCTTTACAGTTGACCGGAACTGATGAATCCTCTTCTTTTGCACAATACATGAATTTGGTCTTAACAAATATCATGCAAGTTTCGGCTGAAATGAAGTCTTCTGTCGATAAAATTGAGAAAAACTATGCGTCCCAAAACGAGAGTATTAAATCGAAGGAAGAAGAAATTGCACGATTAAAAGCCGAAATTAATGCAAGAGAGAAAGGGAAACTTCCAGCTCAACCCTTACCCAATCCTGGCTATTCACATCATGTGAATGCAATCACCACGTTGAGATCAGGAAGAGTGCTTGATAATCATGTTGGGGAAGAAGTTGATAATATTGACAATCCTATTAACATCCCGGCTGAGACATTTCCTTACACACACACTTATGACCCCAGTTCTTCTACCCCACCACCTTCTTCCGAGCCTATTCTTCGTTTCCCAAAAGGCTAGCCACTTCAGCCCACCTCTTTTACTCCTCCACGGACGATCCCCACTTTTATTCTGGGATCGGTTATACACACTCTTCCTTCTCCTATGATGGACCCAGCGCTTATTGCTAAAGCACCTTATCCTAATCGGTTAAGGGCTAACACACCAAGTCCACATATGGAGAAGATCGCTGAGATGTTTAAACAGGTTAATATAAACATCCCTCTTCTAGATGCTATCCAACAAGTCCCTGCATATGCGAAAGTTCTTAAAGACTTGTGCACTAGAAAGAGGAAGAAACAAATGCCCAAGAAGATATTCATGGCAAAAACAGTAGGCACAACTTTCCCCCAACAATTACCGAGGAAACGTAAGGATCCTGGCTATCCTACGATTTCCATCTCTATTGGGGAAAAACACATTAACCGTGCTCTACTAGACCTTGGGGAAAGTGTTAACCTGCTTCCTTTCTCAGTTTATGAGCAGTTAGGGATCGGAGAGTTGAAACCATCTCCTTGCACTCTCCAGATGGCTGACCGATCAATCACCAGACCTAGGGGTGAACTAGAGGATGTGTTAATAAAAATCAGGGAATTTATATTCCCTGTGGACTTTATTATAATTGATACACAGCCTGTAGTGAACTCACGGAATCAAATTCCGGTGATTTTAGGTCGCCCCTTTTTGGCCACTTCCAACGCTATCATCAATTGTCGTAACGGTTCTACGACCCAATCCTTCGGGAAGAGGACAATTGAGATGAACATTTACAAGTTAGGAAGTGTACCCTCCGAACCTACTGCTCAGGTCTGTTCTGTCGACTTAATGGATGTCGATAGCAGCGAATTTAATGACCCTCATAATACTGATCTTGACTCTTTTCATATGTTATTGTTTGACCCAACTATGTATCATACACATACGGACTCTTCCACCGAGATGTCCGGGTCAACAATTAACACGGATTATGAACTGTTTTTAGAGTCTGAAGATCACCCCGCACCTTGTGATGGCATTATTCTTCGGGGTATAGATGAAACTTTTGAGGAGATCTTCGCTGATGAACTCGCATTTCTAAAAAGCACGGGTGTTGAGATGAATCATCTACCAATCAATGAAATTGAACCTCCACCCCTTCATATGGACTGTAAAAAGAATGTGAGTAATCCATCACACTCACTGCATTGTCTCTCCAAAATGAGACGCATACACATTCTCTTCCACCACTTAACCTTTCCCCACTTCTTCTTCCACCAACCAGAACACTGCATTGATAAAATTTTTGAATGGTTGGTGTTAACCTTCGGTCTTTGCAAAGCTTGGCATCGACCAATGATTTTTGACCCCCACTTGTGATTTTCAAAGCTTAACATTGCATAACTCAGGATTGGGGGGCATGTTTTTCTGGCTCCTAAAAAGAATTTTTACAAAAATGATGAGCTAAAAATAAGTTTGGGGGAGGTTCTTCACTTAAATATTTTGCCCCCGCTAATAAAATTCCTCCCAAGCTTACAGGTTTTTCGAGATTTAGCAGATGGCAACAGTGAGGACACTGTTGAAAACAAGTTTGGGGGAGGTTTGTGCTTATTTTCGTATCATTTGCATATCATTTGCATAAGCACAAAACATTTTCGAAAACCCATAAAAATTTAAAAAAATTTCAAAACTATAAAAATATTTTTGTACATAAATAAGATAATAAAAGTTTAGATAGTGAACAATTACATCCATGAGATTAGAAAAATTTAAGAAAGCTAAGAAAATTAGAAGTTTTCTTATACGAACTAGTAATAAGTAGTTATGAGCCGTTGTCCCAAGGGTTAATAAGATGAAGGAAGTCAATAATCTGAGGATAAAAATAAGTCTGAAAAATAGTTTCTATTCTGGAAGCCAAACATTTTGAACGTTGATACCCTGCTATTCGCACTTACACACGTCTTGAAGCCCGGGATAGTAGAGGATACCTTGAAATGCTCTTGTCTTAAAGCCAAAAGTATGAAGGAAATAAAAAAGAAACAAAGTGAATAAAAAATTATAAAGTGGTGAGAAAAATGGACACTGGTTTTGTTATCGCCAAGGGCAATAAAAAATATATAGCAAGGGTGCCTCTTCACCTAGTGCCTTAAGGCCGACTGGTCTGGGAGTCACTGCTATGCCCGAGGTGGTGCAAAACGAGGAAAATACACCAAATAAGCAAGCACAGGAATAATCGGTCGGTTAGTACCTCAAGAAGTATTAACGGTCGCATGAAAGTGTGTGAGCAATCTCATCTAAATATTCATTTATTAAAAAGTACTGAGGTTGATGGGCAAGAGTATGATAGCTTGAATTGAATTCTCCGGCTGTAGGGATGTCCTTTACACACACGCAGGGTTATATGATCGATGTTTGGAAGAAAGATAGGAATGAAAAATAAGACGATGTTTTATTGAGGGAGGACGTGATTTCTGATATCTTTTCATGACCATTAAGATAGGGCTCATGACAACCGAAAAGCTAGCTTAGTAGGAAACCCTAATTTTCAAGGCTTTTCTTTTACAATTCTTGTCTTTAAATGTAATATTCATGATCTTCCTTTTATTATTGGATTTTGTGGGTGCAATCCGCTGAAAACCCTCAGGAGACAACACTCCTCCTACTAGGGACACCTAGAGGTTTAAAGGCTTGTTGCATGTGCTCAGTGCAATCGTGTTGCCTACGAAAGTGTGCTAGTTAGTTTTTCTCTTTATTTATTTTCTCCTTCTCTTTTTAATAAAACATTCGCTTGAGACGATCGAAATTAAGTTTGGGGGAATTTGATCGGTCAAAAATAATGAATTTTTAACACGGCAATTTCCCTATCTTTTGCACTCATTTAGAAGTGTTCGGTATTCATATTTGACATATTAGCAAAACAGTCCTGAAATATCAGATTACATGTATTATACTCTAAAACCGGCACTATAAAGGAAATTGACTACATTTCATGGCATCGCATCATCTCTATATTGCGCAACACTTGTCTTGAGAAATTGTGCAGGAAATTGCAGGAGCAAAGTCAAAAGAAGCTGATAAAAAATACACCAACTCCATGTTTTCAGATCTGGTAGCAACTCAGAAGGAAATATACAAATCAACATATCAAAGAAAGGCCCACAACTCAAGCCCAACAAGCACCAGAGAGCCCAAGCCCCAACTCATCAAAAGAGCCGCGGAACCGCGGCGGGAGCCGGCTTGCGCCGCAGTTCCGCGGCGCTTTTGCCACGTCATCACTTTAATTTTTGTGCACAATTCGTCTCTCAGTGGCTACACCTTATTTTGACACGTCAAATTCCAGAAGGACCTCGAAGCTACTGCCAGATCAGCAAAGATCATTAAGCAAGGCTAATCTTAATTAAGCTCCTAACAAACTATTTCTAGAAGCTCCCTCCTAACTAATCACATCTAGAAGCTTCTCCTCAACAACCTTTTAGAGGGAAATTCAAATTTCATCTAACAAACTTTTGGAGGGAAACTTAAAATTCAAATCCTAGATCTAGGGTTTTGATGGCTATAAATAGGAACCTAGATCTAAGGGTTGAGGTTGTTCAATCTTTCATTAGTTCAATAATCTTTAGTCTTCTTCAATTTCTTCATCTTCTTCCACAAGTCTAGTGACAAGGCTTGTGCGAAACCCTAACCCTAATTCCACTCCAAATTCAAGATCTTGAGTACCAATCAAGCGAGAAGCTTTCAACCTTTTAGGAGCCGAGCCGATCTCCAACCGAGCAAGTGATCCAAGCCGATCCGCGACTCACGGAGCCGAGCGAAGCCAAATCGATGATCAAGTTCTTCCTCTTGTAGTTCTTAAGTGAATGTAATGAAATTGTTGATATAAATAAAAGGTGAAATTCTTTAATCTTGCTTTCTTTTAATTCTTGCATCATGATTAGATCTAAATTTGTAATTGTTGTTCTTGTTGTGATGTTTGAGTAATACTCTGCTCGTTAAGGAGTCGAGACGATCAATAGAAAGGTGATGTAACAAATCTTAATACGATTTTTAAGTCCTACGAGTTTTGTAAACCCTTGCAAGTTCAAGAATCGATGACCTAGTTTCGTAGCGATGCTTTCTTGATTGTGATCGCTCGAAATTAGGGATCTACGATCGTTTCTTGAATTTACTAGAGACTAGAATATGAATGATATCGATGAAAGAGCAAGGGATAAGATGAAACCCTAGTTTCACAAGAAATCCCTAATTCTCGTCGATCATCATCGATCTAGTATCAATTCATCGAAGGATAAGAATACGTCATCGTAAGATTGCATCACATCTATAGATCCGATCGATTCCTACGAGCCTCATTTCGATTCATGATATTTGGTTTGGAAAAATCAACAAACTATCAATTCTTGATTCTATCTTTTACTTCTTTTAGATCTAGATTTTTTTCTAATTCTTGAACTTCAAATATAAATCATGAATTGTTTTGTTTTCTTTTCTTTAAAGTTTCGACTCATCTAATTCAAAAGACGAACTATTACACTGTCTCTATGGACGATCCGCACTCACTTACAATCTACATCCGACACCGTAGTTGATTGCGGTCAAATAATTTTTGGTTGTGATTTCTTTACAATTTTCTCTAATACAAAACAAGAATTTCTTAACAATCAACTTGCGTGGTTGTGATTCCGCCGTTTGGCGAAGAGCTAGCTCCCGCTTAGGGATGCCTTTTATATTATCATGTATTAGTGGTTTTGGATCAAAATATACAAAGGAGGTGCCGCCCAAATTTTTAAAAGACGAAACATGTTTTTCAACTAATAAATTCCACTTGCATTTTTTATGTTCCACTATTTATGCATTAAAAAAACTTTTGATTTCATTATACCTGTATTTCAAAACTTCACCTCTTTTATTATCTTTAAAAAGGTTTAGATTACTGGGCTTCGGCTTACTTGATTTACGTTATGCCTTTAGACGTGGCGTAATTTAAGTGCCGGTCACGAACTAAATTCCGGGTCGTGACAAAGTTGGTATCAGAGCGCTAGGTTTAACCGTGGTTCGAGTCTAGGTTTGGCAATATGGAGTCTGGGCGTAATTTATTTCGGAACCTAGGCTTGACCTTACGGAACTTAAACTTGAACAGAGGGGTATTAGACCCGAACTTTCGTTTCATAGGTTGACCCTGATTGATGGAGTAGGTAGCTTGAGTAGAGTGACGTACCGTACGTATGTTCTGCGGCATATTTATGATACAATACTCCACTTAAGAAGCCTTAGGATGTACATATTTTGAGATCTGTGATTCTCTCCGTATCCATGATTATACATCCATTTTAGACACTTGATTCTATTCGTTTCTATGATCATACTCTCATTGATTTCGTTCCTCCTTATGATCATGTATCCATTCTGGATCTGTTGATTCCTTTCATTCCTTTGATCTGTTGTCATCGATACATGCTTGAGGTTCTTGTCACCATAGTTTGAGCGCAGATTGAGCTGCTGCTAGTGATGCGGTCAGGGCGAGCTTGTCATGGATGAGAAATGACCATCGTGTTTTCTGGTGACACGAGAACGTATCGATTTAGTATTTGTGTTGTGACCTCTTGTTGAGGCGAGTGTTCAGTTTTTCACCGGATGATCGGGCCATTGTTAGAGGCTGCCTGTTTTGAGAGGACTGTTGATGTACAGCCTACCTCAGAGATCATGATGTCGTCTACCTTGCAGACAGATGACCCAGCTATTGCTGAGATTGATGGGATGTCGCTTCCAGAGCTTACGAGCTGAGATCGCTGGAGCTTTCAGGCAGAGATGCGACAGATGATAGCTAGTCTACCTCGAGTTGAGAGACGAAGCTGATTCGTCAGTTTTAATGCGCCGATGCAGGCTCAGTTGAGCTGAAAATTTCCAGCGTGGAGAATCTTATTCAAATCTAGAGTAGATCGATCCAGAGAGGACGTTGTTCGTCGGATGATCCGATAGGAGATCAGTAAGTGGACCAGTTTCGGGTAGAAGAACTCACCCAGATGCGTTGTGAGTTGATCGAGAACGGATGAATAAGGTATATTCCTCCGATGATATGGACGAGTTCCTGAGGACGTGTTTGGCTAGATATCTTCTACAGAGTGATGAAGATACCAAATTTGTAATTTCGAGTCCGTGTGAGAGATTTCGGATTGACTGTAGCTAAGAACAATTGGAATACGCAGATAGCATGACGTGACGTCAAAGCGGACGATAATAAGGACGAGTGGAGCAAGAGGTTCGTGCGAGATGTTAACAAGCTGTTGTTTCTCCCCGTTGAGATTAGAGATCTGATATATATACAGAGGCGTTGGGATACAGCCAGTTCCCAAGGAAATGCTGTGTTGAGAACGCAGATGTCCAGAAAACGATAAAAGATTATGCGAGAGTACCAGTCACCGTACAGTTCGGCATAGGCGAGATCGGAAGAGACATTGAGCAGGTGCCTTCCAGGAAACTGCTGCGATAAGATTTGCACCGAGGATCAGTTGTGTCGCGTATATTCAGAGGGCCAGAGGCCGATGCCAGTGACGTGCTGCTTTACGAACAGTCATGCTAATTGGCCGAGAGTTGACCATAGGAGTGTCAGAGCGGAATCGTTTCTGTTAGTACACCTGACCGGTTCGACGAGCCGATGGATTGCGAGATTGGTAATCCACAGAGAGAATGAGGACCCTGAGACAGAGGACGCCAAACCGTGAGCAGAAGGCAAGCGGATGTTCTTGCTCTGCCTGTTTGGGCGCACCGACATTTTTCGACATTGTAGGAGGTGTACCTCAATGCCATTTGTTGCGATTTGCGTTTGTTATCCGAGTATCATGCATATATCGCTTGGATGTGAGTTTTGATGATTGAGTTTCATGATATTGATTTCATGCACCATGGCTGCACCTATTGGGTATTTACATTTTTGTGCATAGTTATTACACTTGATATATGTTTTATACACCGTTGTGTTGGTTTATGATTTGTGCATATTTATTGCACTTGATGTCGATTTTGTTTCTGGCTGCACATGCTTATGATTTCGTGGATTTCATACGGTTGATTTGATTTTGTGTATGTGGTACGCACTCGATGTGATTTTGCACTCGGTATAGCTTACATGTGCTTCCAATGCATTGACACGTGTTTTGTGCACGCAGTTGCACACGTTTATGACTTTATACATCTTGGTACACTCGGTGTTGCTTTTTATACGCATTTGATTTATTGATTAGTTTTTGTGCATTTGTTGTACTAGATTCGTATTTCCTGCACCGGATGCACCGGATTTGTATGTTGTGCATTTGTTGCACCAGATTCGTATTTCGTGCATTTGTTGCACCATCTTGGTATTTCGTGCATTGGTTGCACCGGATTTATACTTTGTACCTCGGTTGCGCCCGATATATGTCTTTGAGCATTTGTGTTACCAGATTTGTGTTTTTGTGCGCGTTGGCACTTGACGTTCATTTCGTGCATGCTACTACACTAGATGCTTTTTACGGACCTGACGCGTTTGATTTGGATTTTTGCGCATACTAGGCGCTTGGTATTGGATTTCGTGCGCATCAGATGCACTTGAGTAAGATCTTATTCGTGCATGTCGAATGCCTTTGATTGAAATTTTATTCGTGCATGTCAGATGCACTTGATTTAGATTTTATTTTTGCATGTTGGATGCACTTGACTTAGATTTTATTCGTGCATGTTAGTTGCACTGGATATAGATTTTCGTGCACAATAGATGCACTAGATGTTCTTGTCATGCACACCCGTTGCACTGGACAGATGCTTTCGTGCACACCCGTTGCACTTAGTTTTGCTTTTGTGCATATCGTGGCACTTGTATTTGGATTTGATTTCCGTGCGCACCAGACGCACGTGATTGTTTAATACGCCTTTCGAGGCTGATTTTGCTCTTGAGCACTTGTTTTCATAATGGACACTATATTCTGTAGTAGCCGAACATGAATGATCTAAGGACAGTTCCTGAGTACTTTCCATGCATTAAAAGTTTAACAAGAGGTTTTCAAAAAAGGAGCTATAGTCTCGCTATTTCCTACGTGTCCGCGAGCGACACGAACGTTTACAAAGGAAAACCTTTTGAGACATTTCAAAGCGGCGGAACGTATATTTGAGAAAAACATATATAAACATATATTTATTACTTTACAAATGAGCGTCCTTCACTTGTGCCATGAGTTACGCATCACACGGCGATTCAGAAAGGATTTTGCATGTGTTTTATTCAGTTTTTGAAGGTTTTTCCAAGGATGCGTACTACACACATATTATAGTATTTGACTAGTGTATATTGGATTTCAGTAGTGGATTTTGAGATCTCCGGAAAGCCACACTGACAAAATTTGATAATCCGATCGAATCTTTGATTCCCAATACAACCCCAGAATACTCTTCTGTAGAGTCACAATAAAAATACCCCAGAAAATATAGCATTAAATTATATGAGTTACTGTGCAGAAATAATCATACATGGGAACAGTACGGCCGCGGAACCGCCGCACCTTGCATAGCAAGGGCCGCGGTTCCGCGGTGGAAAAGTTGATTTAGGCCCTCGTATTTCACAGTAATTTAAAGAACACCCTGCTTATTTTTCTGCATATTTTAATTGACAAAAATCCAAAATTTTAGAAAATTTCCAGAGAGCATTTTGGGGTTAGGTTTTCGGTTCGTCCGGCTTTCAAACTCCGTCTAGACTTCGCCTAAGGCTCTAGTTAGGCTCTGATACCACTGTAGGGTTCCTAGGCACTCTCAAGGGGTCTCACAAGGCATCAACCATGCCCGTTTCAAAAATTACGGTGCCGAGAAACCCTAGACTACGGATCGTCAGCTAGATGTCTAGGCGAAAGAAACAACTAGTAAACTACTTTACTAAGGGAACGGAAATACAACCTTTGTAGATCCGGTGCTCCACCTCCATAGCTCCGCAACGAAGTCCCCTCGCTGTCCAAATGAATTCCCGGACTCTAGCGTCGGCTTCGTCGGAGAAATGGCGAGCTAGTTCGTCGATGTCCATGCCGAAGATGATCTACGTCGAGGCATCGCTAGATCAAGCTCCACCTTCACCAAGCCATGAAAACTTGTGAAGGAAACACCCTATACTACTTAGCAAGAGGTAGAGGATGAAGAAATAGGAAGTGGGTTCACTTTAGAATTGGATTTCTCACTCTTTATCATCACTTGCCATTAATGGAGCAAGCTTTCTTCCATGAAGAAATGAAGAAGAAGAAGAAGAATGTTATGATAAGAATTAAAGAATAGAAAAGAATAATGATTCTTATCATAATCAAACCATAGTTAAGTGTAGAGAGCTAACTAGAGTTTATGTGAGTGGTTAGGGTTAAAGGAGAAAACAAAATGGTCACTTGGTCAAAAGCTTCATGAAGCTTCAACAAGCTTCATGAAAGAAAGAATGAAAGAAAACCATTTTGTTTTTTCTCTTTATGCTTTTATTTTCCAAAACTAATAAATAAATAAATGAATAAGTAATCATAACCCTAACCATTCATATAACCAAGGTTCAATCTTTACACTTAACCAATTTTGCATGTATCATCAAACAAGATACAATCAAGTGCACAAAACTATATCGAATATACAATGTGCACAAGCGAGTGAGAAAATCCATTTAAAATGAACCGATACTAGTTAATGCAAAGTAATATATCAAATATATAATTATACATTAAATCATTAAATCAACACTTGATTTAACGATCCGGTCATATTGCATATAACCGACTAGTATCCTATGTATCGGCTTATCGAATCAATACTTGATTCGATAACTAGGTTATATCGCATACAACCAATCGATACATTCATCGCGAGAATGAAATACGGTATCACATACACGCATTATTCTCGGTCCCGCAGATATTTCATATGCGCTCCTATTTCGTTTCGCTTGAGCCAGGAAACCTCTGTGTCGGACTCTAAAGACTCGTCAATACGCCGGCGGCAGGTGATGATCATATCAAACACCCGCAAGCGGTCTGCTAAACTTAACGGCCACCCGGGTATTGAGCGATCAGAAGATCGACGAGCAAGCCCGCTCACACTCCAGTGAATCCAACCAGTAACACTACCGTACAGTCCGGTCTCGTCGTCTGATATGTCGCATATCTTGCCTAGGGGTGGTAAACGTCAGACCCTAATAGCTCGATAAGTCGTGTCGATATGAGGTCTATAACAGTTCGAGAAACTACTGGTAACACTTACCAGTAAATCTCAGCAACCCTGGCCAGGGATTTCCGGTTATAGCCAATCGAACACAGCGCAACATCAACTCCCTATACCGGGAGAGACGAATCCCCTCCTATCGCTCATTGCCTCCATGTGATTCGGGACTGTACCCAAAAGCCACCGTTTTGCACGCCCTCTTGGACGTGGTAAGGTGGAAATCAAAGCACAGTGGGAATCATACAAGACTCTATGACGATCTCGGGTCTACAGACTACTCTGTACCAGTGTCACCAGAGAACTGCCATCTGACGTGAGGTATAATACCATCTGGGAGTTCTCGGCGAGTCCGTCCAGTGTACCCAGTCTTTACTGAGCACCCGTATATCATCTTTGATGTCAAACACCAATGGATATGGGATCATCCATCGCCCATCTGTATGGGTCGAGAAGGTATACGCTAGTCTACTCTGGTATATCGATGCCCCATCTCGATACACCCACGACTAGGGACTTTCAAGGATGTACTTATGGACTACCATGTCCCCACTAGTATGATCCACATCATAGTCCAGGTAGTCAAGTACACATCCTAAGGGCTTTACCAACATGTAACAGAGAGACAATCAGTGCACACGTTAAGGTAAAGAGTAACCAGATAGCATACTATCATGTCGAGCAAGAAAGTCCTCCCTATATATGTCCCAGCATCCACTACAATATACATCCTATGTACAGTAATGGCCTCTAGGGCTTACATATAACTAACAATCTCTAGTACACGATCTTGGTTAGGGTTGTTCGGCACGAATAATTTTTTGAATCGGGCATGGTTGATGCCTTGTAGACCCTTGTGACAGTGCCTAGTACCCCTATAGTGGTATCAGAGCCAAGCTAGAGCTTTAGGCAAAGTCTAGACGAAGTTTAAAGTCCGATCGAACCCGGAAATCCCGATTTATACCCTTCTCTGGAATTTTTTTCAAAAATGTTTCTTTTTTCATATTAAAAATGCTCAGAAAATTAAGCAGGGAAATATAGGAATTACTATGAAGTACGGACCACCAAATCCCTTAGTTGACCGCGGAACCGCGGCCAAACCACGCGTTTGGCGGCGGTTCCGCGGCCAATAATAGGAGTTGGGGCCCACTACTTCAGGAATATATTCCTGGGTCCTTTTTGATAGTTCTGGGAATTTTTAAATATACTCCAGAGTTGAGTTTTCTGGAGATCTTTTGTATTCGTTGATTCGATCGGATAATTTAACTTCGTTTAAGTTTTTCCGGGTAATTTTAGAACGTGTTAAAAAGTTCGAACGGATATCAATAACTCACTTTTTCCCCTGCCGGAAAATTTCCAAGTGTTGGATTTTTCCGTAGTTTAAGAACGTTCTAAATCGTACAAGTAACGCGATGGACCGTCTAGAAGACAACAAACCTTAACTCGATTATGTGACCGTCTTGAACTGCCTCTAAACCTTAGGGTTTGGGGCAGTACGGCGTTGCCACATGTGAGGCGTTGGCTTGACCCTTTTACGGCTGGACCATTTGTACTGTGGCATGTAATGGATGTTTTTAAACTCCGCTCAAGTGTTGAGCTATTTGGGAAATCTTGGGTGTTTGTTTATTCGATCGGAAAGTTTAACATTATCTATTTATCTGGAATATTATACAATATTTGGAATCCACATGTAGTTATGAGATAACTAATTTGAATGTTATAAATCTAGCACTTTAGTCTAATTTGATCGGTTGCCACGGGATTTTGATGTGATCAAAAGTCCATTGCAATCACGTAGCGTACGCGGATACTCGCCGGTAAACTTAATAGGCAGCCATGCCCTATAGCCCCGACCAAGTGACTGTAGGAGAACCCCGTCGCCAAAAGCATCCGTTCGGGTGCTCGCGGCAGCGGTGTTCCGCCTTAGTGCACTTCGTCGACGGCATCCGCGGGGTGCGGCCGTCTACTAAAGTTTGCGACGAGCATTCGATCAGGATGTCGGGAATCTTGTTGAATTGCCCGACTGATTATTGGAAAGTGTTTTCAATATCGAGACTAAAATGCGGGGTTTATAATTGTTAGGCATGAGATGTCTAAGGAATTCATTTGGTTAGGCATGCGATGTCTAAGTAGGTTGCGGATTCCAACTGTTATAGTTTTACGCTTTCTTTTCTGCGACCGTAAGTGTAATATGTAGTGTATCGCCGGTTTCGTTGCTATACATCAACGACAATTGGGATAAGCATATTTACTTACGTTGATGATATGTGATGTTATGTGTTGCGGGATATATTATATTGGATCGTCGTGTTTGAATAGCCGGGGGTTTTTATGTGCGATGAGTGTTTTTCATTTTCATTCATGTAAAAACTTGTATGTAATATTCTTTTATTGGGGCACTTCTGGGCTGAGGAAGATGTCACCGTTGATGTATATTATTTACTTTTCCGCATTAGGATAGACCCAGGAGGGGAGCACAAGTAACCGGGTTCTAGGGTCCAGTGGGAGACCATCTCGAGGAGTCGAGTCCGGGTCTCCTAACTCTAGAATTGGTAGGGTTGCTTGCCGCTCTCGTAGGGGTCTAGGGGTGTGGGATTGGCTATTCATCACGACCGTGGAATCCGTGTTTGATACAGACTCAAAATAAAATACGGACGTCCTAGTATATCCAATATTTCATATGTTATTTTCTGCTGCGTTATCTGTGATGTGATCATGTGATATGTTCAGATAGATACTGTATATAGTATATATGATATATTATATAGACGTCGCTTATGTTTTACACCCGCACTAACCCTGTCCCACTCTGCCGTTAGTTACCTAACCTAACGGTGCATGACGGGACATCGAGGCGAATGCGGATGGCATAAGCGTACGTTGTATTTATCTGTGATGATTAGGTGACTTAAATGATGGGACATTCATTAATGAGATTAATGAAAGAAAATAAACCTAAATGATATTGTGGAATCGAATTTCAAAAAATAAGGTAGCTCTAGTTGTTGCTTTGCATAGCGGTGTTCCTTGTAGAACATCCAGCACTTTATTCGATAAGGAAAGAGCCGAGATCCCTTCACCGGGACTGACCTCTTTAGCAATAACTAGCAGATGCTACAACCTTCGGTTTGTCTTTTGATTGCTTTTCTAGTTCTTGCTTTGCATAGTGGTATTGTGAATATCCTGCACCTCATTCGACGAGGAAAGAGCCGAGATCCCTTCACCGGGAGTGACCTCTTTAGCGAAACTAGAAGAAGCCTAGAAAACACTCCATTTAAAACCATTTGATTCTGCAACGAGATCAAATTCAAAGCGTTAAAGGTTTTCTTAAAAACCATCCGCAACCCTCCGTCATTTTAGGAAGTAGAGTACTTAGTATTCGTGCTGTGTTTGTTAACCATAGTCAAGGCACAGTGTATGGTAGCTAAGTGATGTCTTCCTACACAGCATATGATGCGATTAGTTAGGACAGTCATGTGACTTTGTTGACCTAAGTTAAGAGTCATGTGGGTGGGTCTAATTAATCACGAAATGACGGGTAGAGCTTGACTAGTGCTTATGATTTGTGGACCATAGTTAAGTTCATAAGTGCTAGGGGTAAAAACCTTTATCGGGAGTTTCAAGTGTTGAAATTTCAATGAGATTGCATACCTTCTATGAGATAGTTGGATCCCGATACCCACTGCGAGTAATTGTTACTCCTGGGAGAGTTTTGCACTTTGCAATTAGCTTATCAAGTAGGTGTCTAGAAAGGTGTCAACGGGGTTATGCCCCTGGGAAAACGAGGTTTATTTTAATTAGGTCCGTGCGAAAGCACGGGGAACCTCCCTCAAAGTACTGGCACTGGCCTGGCTAAAAGATTGGCGAACTTGTAGAGTGTAATTAATCCAGGTTAGTCTTTCCTTTTAGGGTTTGAAGGAATATTTGATAAAAACAGTTGGAGCCATCCTGATTAGATAAAATATATAACCAATCTAATCTTGCAAGAGCGCACGCAGAGTGTTTTCTTCTCTCTCTCTCCAGGTAGCGACCATGTCACGCCTTAATCAAGATAATAATATGGATGTATTGACCGAACCCGCTTGTTATACTGAGTTTGGGAACGTTGGTCCCGCTCCAACTTATAATTGTTATAAGACCGAGCAGGAATTAGGGGAATACCAGGATTCACATGCCACCCAAACGAAGAAAGTGCATGACGATGCATCTTCTTCGGGTGTGTTCATTACAAAGAACTGTTTCTCTGTATCCTCTACGTCCTGGGTATTAGATACCGGATCAGGATCCCGCAATTGTAATCTATTACATTGGCTACAGATAGGTAGAGAACTGAGAACGGGTGATAAATTTCATGAGATAGAAACGGTGCAAGTGTTGCAGCCAAGTCTGTTGATAGTTATCACCCTGTATTACTAGAATACATTGATTCTGAAAGAATGTTATTAGATACCGAACCTGATATACAACATCGTATCAATCTCTTTTTATTAAAGAAGGATATAATTTTGTATTGTTGGATAATGTTTTAAAAATTTCTTATATCAAGAGTTGATTGGTTCAGGCACGTTATCTAAAAGCATAGACGTTCTAAATCAAACCACTGTTCTTAACGTACAGAACACGCAAAAGAGGAAGAGTTCAGAAATGAACGAATCCTTCTTGAGGTATTATAGACTAGGTCATATCAATGTGACCCGACTAGCTGAAGTTACATTTAGATGCATATTTAAATTAGTTTGAATTTACATCTTGTGAAACTAGCCGGTCATGTCACAGAGATAAGATGACCTCAGCTCCGTTTATTGGAAACAGAGAAAGCGTTAGTAAACTCTTAGGACTGATACATAGTGATGTATGAAGGTCCCCAGTCTACATATGCCAGGACTGGTTCTTTGTACTTCCTTACATTCACTGATGATCTCTCAAAATTCGGACACATGTTCCTATTGAAACACATGTCTGAAGCTTTTGAGAAATTCAAAGAATATAAGTCAGAAGTAGAGAACCAAAACGGGTATAAGTATTATGTCCTATGATTAGATCAGGGAGGAGAATACTTGTGCATGGTATTCTTGGACTATTCTAAAGGAGAATGAGATTCTCTCTCAGTATTACTCATTTGAATACACCACAGCACAACGGTGTATCGGGGCGGAGCAATCGCACCCTATGAGATATGGTGTGCTCTATGATGAGTATTACTGAGTTACCTGTTTCCTTTTAGGGGTTATGCACTTAAGAAGCTGCATACCTATTGAATTGGGTTTGAATCAAATCAGTGCCTACCACTCCATATGAGATATGGTATGGGAAGAGCCCATTTCTTAAGAAAGTTAAGATTTGGGGTTGTCCGGCCTATGTCAAAAGCAAAATACGGACAAGCTCGAGGCAAGGTCAGTTCTGTAAAACTGGAAGGAGTTCCAGCTATACAAACTATAGCTGATGATTTGACAGAACCAAAGGATTCAATAGTCCACGACGAACCTCATCCTCTCCGCCAATCTAGCAGGGTTCCTCACCTGCCTGAGAGATACATTGGTTTCTCGATGACAGTGGGAGCGAGGATTGCATCATGAGATGATGACCCAACTAGTTTCGAGCAGGACATCAAGAGTAGGGACTCTGTAAGAATGGCTGGATGTTAGCAATCTGAGATGTAATCCATGTACACCAACAAAGTATGGACTTTGGATGCCATATCTAAAGGGTTAAATCCCCATCAGGAGAAAGTATATCTTGAGAAGATTACTTGGTGTAGATGGAAAAGTTGAGACTTTCGAAGCTAGACTTGTTAAAGGTTTTCGTCATCGACCAGGCGTGGATAATGATGAAACCATTTTCCAGTGCCTGTGCTTAAGTCCATCCGGATCCTACTTGACATTGCTATATACCATGGCTACAATATCTGGTGGTTGGGTGTCATGACTATTTTTCTAAACACTGATTTAGAAGAGAACGTCTATAAGTACACAGCCAGAGGACTTCGTAAACAGTGGGAGCAGCGGAAACGTGTGCAAGTTGCTTTACAGGTTAAAGCAAGCATCGCGAAGTTGGAACGTCTGTTTTGATGTGGTAGTCAAAGAGTTTAACTTCATCAAAATGCTAGATGAACCTTGTATATACAAAAAGGTAGTAGGGAGTATGGTGGTCCTCGTATTGTACGTGGATGATATACTCTTGATAGGGAAGGAGTTTCCTATGCTACGCTCGGTCAATCTCCTCTTATCACATGGATTCTCCATATAGGATCAAAGTGATGCCTCCTAAATCCTAGGTTTTATATCTATGAGATAGATCTAAATGGATGTTAGGATTCTCACTAGGTATAGTGAGATGGTATCAATCAATCCTGGGAAGAATCACTGGATAGCTTCCAGGGTGGTAAGGAAGACTGAATGTCAGTCACATGCATTGTCTTTACCCTCAGTGGAGGGGAGGTGTGTTGGAAGAGTTCCAAGCTAGATATCATGGCAAACTAGACGATAAAGGCTGGTGACATCGCTATCAAAGATACTACCAAAGAGGCAGTTTGGGTGTATATCAGTTCATGAGATGAACTATGTTCCTACCATTGTATGACAATGGAGGTGAGGCTTTGGCCCAGGAACCCTGGTCCCATCAGTGACCCAGACATATTCCAAGGCAGTATCACCTGATCAAAGAGATATATGATCTCCAGGGAGATCAAGGTTAGGAGAGCAGACTCAGAGGACAACACGGCGGATCCACTCACAAAGGCCTTTTCCCAGAGAGAGACTTTTATGGGATGGTTGAGTATGAGATACTGCAACCACTGCTACAGATGGCCCTAGTGCAAGTGGGAGATTGTTAGTTATATGTATGCCCTAGAGGCCATTACTGTACATGAGATGTATATAGTAGTGGATGCTTAGACATATATAGGGAGGACTTTCTTGCTCGACATGATAGTATGCTATCTGGTTGCTCTTTATCTTAACATGTACTCTGATTATCTCTATGTTACATGTTGATAAAGCCCTTAGGATGAGTACTTGACTACCAGGACTATGATGCGGATCATACTAGTGGGGCCTGGGTAGTCCATGAGTACATCCTTCATTGTTCCTAGTCGAGGGAATATCTAGACGGGGCATCGATATTCCAGAGTAGACTAGCATATATCTTCTCGACCCATGTGATGGGCGATGGATGATCCCATATCCATTGGTGTTTGACATCAGATAAGGTATACGGGTGCTCAGTGGAGACTGGGTACACTGGACGGACTCGCCGAGAACTCCCAGATGGTATTATACCTCACGTCAGATGGAAGATCTCTGGTGACACTGGTACAACTTAGTCTGTTGACCCGAGATCGTCATAGAGTCTTGTGTGTCTCCCACTATGCTTTGATTTCCACCCTACCACGGTTCTACTGAGTCATGAAAACAGGTGGTTTTTGGGTACAGTCTCGATTCATATGGAGGCAATGAGCGATAGGAGGGGATTTGTCTCTCCCGGTATTGAGGGTTGATGTTGCTCTATGCTCGACTGGCCATAACTGGAAATCCCTGGCCAGGGTTGCAGTGATTTACTGGTAAAAGTTATCATTTGTTTCATGCTTGTTATGGACCTTACATCGGCATGACTTATCAAGCTACTGGGGTCTGACGTTTACCATCCCTAGGCGAGATATGCGACATATCAGACGAACTGACCGGACTGTGCGGTAAGTGTTACTGATTGGATTCGCAGGAGTGTGAGCAGGCTTGCTCGTTGATCTTCTAATCGCTCAATACCCGGGTGGCCGTTACGTTTAGCAGACAGCTTGCGGCTTGTGGGTGATTGATATGTCACCACCTACTACCGGCATATTGACGAGTCTTTAGAGTCCTACACAGAGGTTTCCTGGCTCAAGCGAAACGAAATAGGAGCGCATATGAGATATGTGCAGGACCGAGAATAATACCAGTATGTGATACTGTATTCTATTCTCGCGATTTGTATCATCGGTCGGTTATATGAGATATAGCCGGGTTACCGAATCAAGTGTTGATTCGATATATTGATACACTAGATATTAGTCGGTTATATGAGATATGACCGGATCATTGAATCAAGTGTTGATTTAATGATTTAATGTATAATTATATATATTTGATATATTACTTTACATTAACTAGTATTGGTTCACTTATGATTGATTTTCTCACTTGATGTGCACAAGTTGTATATGTGATATATATTTGTGCACTAGTTTGTATCATGATTGATGATACATGCAAACTTGGGTGTGTGTATGAATTACACCATATTTAAGATAATGTTTTGGGTTTTTATTTATTTTGGTAAAACAAAATGATGGCATTCTTTTTCTTGGCTTGAAGCTTCATGAAGCTTTTAAGCATCTTTGACAAAGTCCACTCATTTTGTTTTACATAAGATTTTCATTAACCAAACCATTATCTCAAACTATGGTTTAGTCTCTACAAAGGTAAACTCACCCATGGTTGCATTATGATAGACTTCACTTGATTATTCTTTTTAGATAATCCATTATCATTATTCTTTTCTTTCTTCTTCTTCTTCTTCAAGAAGAAGAAATGCTTGCTAGAAATTTTTCAAGTGAAGAAATAGAGTGAGAAATCCAAATCCAAAGTGAACCCACTTCCTATTTCACCATCCTCTACTACTTTCCATTTAGTTTAGGGTGTTCTCTTCACAAAGTTCTTGACCTAGTGAAGATGGAACTTTAGTTTGAGTCTCCTTGACGTAGATCATCTTCGGCCTCGAAGTCAACGACCTAGCCCATTCATTTCTCCGAGGAAACCATCGCTAGAGTCCGGGATCACGATGATCGCGGCGAAGGGACGTCAATACGGAGCTTTAGAAGTGAAGGACCGGATCTACAAAGATTGTAATCCCAAACTCTTAGAAGTAAAGTTGTTTACTTGATTATAGTTTTCGCATAATCTCTAGTACACGAACTTGGTTAGGGTTGTTCGGCACGGCTAATTTTTTGAATCGGGCATGGTTGATGCCTTGTAGACCCTTGTGATAGTGCCTAGTACCCCTACACTACTGTACTTTGATTTCCACCCTACCACGGCTCTACTGAGTCGTGCAAACAGGTGGCTTTTGGGCACAGTTCCGAGACACACGAAGACGATGAGCGATAGGAGGGGTTTCGTCTCTCCCGGTATTGGGGGTTGATGTTGTGCTGTGCACGATTAGCTATATCAGTAAGTCCCTGGCCAGGGCTGTTGAGATTACTGATAAGAGTTATCAGTAGTTTCTCGATCTGCTATAGACCATTCATCGGCATGACTTATTGAGTTATTGGGGTCGACGTTACCATCCCTAGACTCGATATGCAGCATATCTGATGAAGAGACCGGACTGTACGGTAGTGTTGCCGGTTGGCTCGACGGGAGTTACGACAGGTTCACTTGTTTTCTTCTGATCGCTCAATACCCGGGTGGCCGTTACGTTTAGCTGACCTCTTGTGGCTTGGGGGTGCTTGATATGATCATCACCCACTGCCGGCGTATTGACGAGTCTTAGAGTCCCACAATGGAGTTACCTAGTCCAGCCGAAACGATGTGGTGTGCATATGGGATATGCGCGGGGACCAGATTAAATGCGCGTATATGATACCATATATTAATCGGGTGGTTTGCTATTGGTCAGGTCGTATGTGATTTGACCGGTTTGCTAAATCAAGTATTGATTTATCATTGACCATTAGCTTTTTCACTTTAAACCCTTCTTGTCTTTTGTTATATGCATGCATGAATGCATTTATTCTCATTGATGCACATATGGATGTGCATGCACACATACATGCATACACAATTCTATCATTGTTGTTGATATAGTGGATGGCGGCAATATAATACTCACACCTTAATAAATATGTTGATATTTATATTTGGAAAAGAAAATGGAAATGGAAATTCTATCATGCTTGATTATTTTATTCACCCACTAACCTTTGCATTAACCTTGAGTTAATTTCCATGTCCATTTTGCATCCAAAAGAAAATATCTAGATATTTATTAACTTGAGTGAAGAGCGAGAAGAAGAAAATATATATATTTTCTTTTCTCATTCTTATCTTATCTTTTTATCATTATTTCTTAAGCTCTCATTTTCCATCATCTCCTTCCTCCTCTCTCTTGCTCTCTAGCTTTCATTAGTAAGCAAAAGAGTGATCAAGTTAGGGTTTTGAAGTGAGAAAACAAACCTGTAACACCCGAGCCCAATAATACTATGTATATTACTAGTTGAGGGTTATTTATTGCTCATTCCAATTTTCCTGATTTTCTGGTGTTTATTGCTAAATTTTACCCGGTTAAGTCATTTTGGCACATAACAAATTTTCACTCCGAAAATGAAATTTAAGATGTCCATGTTGGCCTACTCGTCGCCACTAGTCGCGTGGTAGCGTCCGCGTGTCGAGATTCCGTTCCGTTTGGCTAAACGGGCAAGTTTGGGCGACTACGCGCGCGTGCAAGTGTCCGACTTGGGGGCATGCATTTTAATCACTAAACACCTATTTTCAAAATTTGGAACCCGCTTAAAATCCTATAATTTGAATTTGGAACAATTGGGCGCAACCCGGGCGCGATTTGGAAATGTTTCATTTCGCGCCAAAAAGGGCCCGTTTCAATTTAATATAAACCTAAAATATATATATACGAATATTTTTCCTAACAGTTTATTCCTCAAATCCTCACTCAAATATTTTCCTCACCTCTCTCGTGGCCAATCACGAGCCATATCTTTTCCCTCGTGGGCCCCTTCTTCAACTGTCTCTCTCTCTCTCTATCTCTCATAATATTAACTCTCTCTCTCTCTATCTCTCATAATATTAAATCTCTCTCTCTCTCTTACTCTATATTTACTATCGCATGCAGCCGCCTCCCTCTAACCCATCTTCCTCCTTACGAACCCTAACCCTAGCCTCCGGCAGTCTCACCGCCGGCCTCCTCGCGACCTCGCCATCGCCGCCCTCGCCACCACGAGACCCCCGCGCCTTCCTCCTCCCGTTTCCCGACGACTCCCGCACTGCACCCATTTCCCGACCTCGCCTCCACCCTCGTAGACCTCGCCGTCGACGTCGCCTCTCACCGTCGACGCCTCCCACGACTCCCTTTCACCCTACTCGGCCCGACCTCGTCGTCGTTTCCTTCCTCCCCTCGCCGGAATAGTAAACCCGAGCCCTAACCCATCGCCTACCCCGCTGTTCGCCGGAGAAACGTGCCGGCGACCTCGTCGACGCCACCTCCGACCACCTCCCTCTCTCCCACGACCACCAGAGCCGACCACACTCTTCCCCACTCGCCGCAGCACCCTATTCCGCACACCCCGAAGCCTCCACCCTTGCTGCAGCCGCCGCCGTCGCTTCGCCGGCGATCCAGTGCCGTCGAGCCATCGTGTTTGCACCCTGTTTCTTCGCGGTGAGTTTTCCTTATGCTTCCTCTTAGTACAATCCCTCCGCTGGTCCGTATCTTGGATGCGTAGTTTATGTTTGCTAACTTTGTTGTTTCTGTTTGCTGCCGGATCCGACCATGCCGTCTGACGAACCCGACGCTCCAGCGAAGTCCCCTGGTCCGTGTGATCCCGTTGACCTCTGTTGGGACTCGATCCGTGGCCCGTGCTTCCATATCGCAGTTTCTGCCGACATCGCATCCGTGTTTCGGTTTGCGGAATCGCCGAGGCAAGTATCCGAATACTTGCTTTAACATGATACAACTTGATCATCATATTATAACCACACAACTATTATAACATCGATACCTTTTATAACTTAGAGTTGCTAGTCACAATTATCCGTAACTTTAAATCAATGAAATCATTGCTTGTATTAACCGGTCTGCTATTAATTCATACTTAACTAATCAAACCAAGTAGGTCATCCCCACTTCAATTGTTAAGATCACTCATGAGACAATTATTATGCTTAGTTCAAATTCATGTAACTCCATTACGTATATTATCGATATTGTTTCGTCTTGTGGCTATTGCACCTCAAAGGTGCGTGAACCGGATTAATAAGAGAATACGAAACATCACTGTGTTTACCTAGATTAATATTGTTATTTACTGTTTCCTGCTACTGTTCATTATTGATTGCATACCTGTTGCGAGCACACACCTGATTGCATTACATATTGACCGATCTTGATATACATGACACATGTACTGATACACCGGACATGACACCCTGTGCATATCGTCTCGACCTGTTGCAGGTAACCTGACCTGTTACCTGATTTCATGCCTAGTGCCGACAAACCTAACCATTCCTGCTGTCGATCCAGACAGACCTACTTTTACTCGACCTTGTGTTGGCATTAGTCCTTGACTACTGAACACCTGACCTGACATACATAGCTTGGGGGTATGGGGAAATCAAAGGTGAAACCGACTTGTAACTCAACAGTTCGATACATTGTTCTGATCAGTCTTACGGGCTTGGCCAGCTCCGGAGTGTTGATGCTGACATCACTCATCTATCCTACTACCTTTTACTGCTTAGCGGCACGTCTCGGATTCAGCCCCGAGGATCATGACCGTGGTCCCGGGCACGCACGGGATACTATTGAGTTACATCGACGATTCATCAATTGGTTTCAAAGACTATAGAGTAGAAAACCTGATAGGACAGTATAGTCACTACTGCACATTACCCTGTCTATTACTTCTTATTGCTGCTTATTCATGTTCATGCTTGCATTGTTTATTACCATGTTTTACTGTATACTTGATATCATGACGCGCTGACGTCTGGGTTTTGCATGGCCCAGATTCCGTACCTTTGTCGTCGACCGAGCAGGAGTACTTCAGCCAGCAGGCTGAACTGTGAGTCCTTTAGAGTTTAGTTTATTTATGTCATTTCATTTCCAGATGTGAGCCCGCATTATGGGACATACTGTTTATTCATTGTATTGGATCATTAGCTTCCGCACTTATTGTTTATTGATTCTTGTTATTATGGATTTGGACATGTATTAGATTAGCTTATTATCTTGTTCTTGATATCTTTACAACCGTAATGTGACTGTGGATGGATACTTCCTACCCACAGGTAGCATGGTTGGCTATGTCACGTGCCCAAATCTTCTGTACTCTGGGAAGCGGGGCGTGACATACATCACCATTCTACACTATTCTGGCCCATTAGTTTAGAGTGTTGAGTCTACTTCTTCTCTTGATCAAGTGGAGCTTCTAGCTTGGACAAAGAGGACTCCGGGTGGATCATCGTGGACCTAGAGGATCTCAAGCGAGCTTCTTCCAACTCTCAAGTAGTCAAGGAGTCTAGCGTAGGGAGCTACAAAGGTTGTATTTTCAAACCCTAGCTTTTTACTACTTATGTTTGTGTAGTTTTGTTACACTAGATTTTCTAGTATGATCCTTAAGATGTTTTCTTTAGAACCATATAGATTTTAATATGGCATGTGTGATGCTACTAAACCCTTTTAGTGGTGCTGTAGAAACACCTTCATGGTATCAGAGCCTAACTAGAAGCCTCGACGACGTTACGACAATACGAAAACGAAAACTTCCGCAAAAATACGAAATTAGAAAACCCAAGAAATGCTCTCTGTAATTTTTTAAAAAAGTGACCTGAAAATTATTTAAACAACTGCAGAGAGGCATTTAAAATGATATAAGAAAACTGGTGCAAAACGAGATGGGTGGGCTCGGAAAAATCCGGCGACCCTTGAGGATTTTCCGGCGACGCCGGCTGTTGGTGCTCCCCTCTGGCTCATTTTGCTCCAGTGTTCTGTACATTATGATCTTGGGTTTCTAGTATTGTTTAGTTGTCCAGAATTGCATGTGATGTAAATTTGGTATTGGGCTCTTTGCGGAATAGTTCGTATTCGTAATTTTATAGCATCGTATTGGTAACTTTGGCGACGTTAAACAGCTCGAAAGAATTATCAAACACTCATATTTTTCCAGGTTGAACGTACTCGATATATATTGCAGGTATTCTTATAGACCCTCTAGAAGAAAGTAACCCTAACTCAAGATGTGACCACCGAACTGCGACTAAACCTTAGGGTTTACCGTAGTTAGTGGCGCCACAAATGAGGCTTGGGTCTGCCCTTCTACGGTTGGTCTATTAAATACTGTGGTATAGTTTTTAGGTATTGTTTAACGGCGCTCAAGTGTTGAGCATGCTGGGGAATGCGGGTGTTTGTTAATTCGATCGATGGGTTTAACATCGCCTAGTAGTATGTGATACTAGTTTCTGTGACCGTAAGCGTAGTGTGCATATCGCCGGTTTCGTTGCTATATGTCAACGGTAATTGGAGTATGCACACTTGCTTACGTTGATGACATGTGATATTATGTGTTGCTGTATTGTAATGTATAGGATTGTCGTGATCGAATAGCCGGGTTTTTTTTATGTGAGATGAGAGTTTTGCTTTTCATTCATGTAAAATTCATTTGTAATGTAATATTCTTTTATTTAGGGAACATCCGGGTTGAGGATCATGTCACCATTGTTGTAAATTATTTACTTTTCCGCATTAGGATAGACCCAAGGAGGAGGCCCAAGTGACCGGGTTCTAGAGTCCAGTGGGAGACCATCTCGAGGAGTCGAGACCGGGTCTCCTAACTCTAGAATTGGTAGGGTCGCTTGCCGCTTTCGTAGGGGTCTAGGGTGTGGGATTGGCTATTCATCACGACTGTGGAATCCGTATTTTCTATTGTTGGCTAAATACTAAATACGGACGTCCTAGTATATCCTATATTATCATATCCGTGTTTCTGCTGTCTATATTCTGTGATGTGATCGCTTAATATATCTGAGACGAATGCTATATTATATATGAGATATATTATAGACGTTGCTTATGTTTTACACCTGCGCTAGTCCCGTCCCGGTATGCCATTAGTTAAGTAACCTAACGGTGCATAACGGAACATTACGGCGAATGCGGACGGCATAAGCGTACGTTGTATTTTCGTTTCTTTTCTGTGATGGCTTAAGGACTTAAATGATGGGACAACATTAATATGATTAATGTGAAGAAAAATAAACCTAAAAAGATGTTGTGGAATCGGATTTGAAAACCACTCGGCTTTTTGCGAAAAAGCTACATTTCAAAACTTGCGGAGCTTAAGCCACTCCTTTTGAAAACTATTTGATTCTACGACGATATCAAGTTCAAAGCAATAAAGATTTTCTTTAAAATCATCTGCAACCCTCCGTCATTTTAGGAAGTAGAGTACTTAGTATTCGTGCTACGTTTGTTGACCTTAGCCAAGGCGTAGTGTACGGTAGCTAAGTGATGTTTTCCTACAATGCATATGATGCAGACTAATTGGGACGGGCATATGACCTTGTTGACCTTAGCCAAGGGTCATGTGAACGGATCTAATTAATCAAGAAATGACGGGTTGAACTTGACTAGTGCTTGTGATTTGTTGACCATAGCCAAGGTCATGAGTGCTAGGGGTAAAAATCATATCGGGAGTTTCAAGAGTTGAAATTTGCAATGAGATTGCATACCTTCCATATGATGGTTGGATCCCGATCCCACTGTAGGCAATAGTTGCTCCCAGGAGTGTTTTGCAGTTTACAATTAGCTAACTCATTAGGTGTCTAGAAAGGTGTTAACGGGGCTATGCCTTTGGGAAGACGAGGTTTATATTAATTAGGTCTGTGCGAAAGCACGGGGAACCTCCCTCAAGTACCGACACTGGCCTGGCTGAACGGTTAGAATTTACAACGATGCATACATGTTATAGTTTTTAGTATATAATGTTGGTTTTCGTATTGGACTTTGACATTGGTATCTTCACCATGACTCCGATGATTGCAGGATGCTTGGCGGAGTTTTGATTTTGAGTTATATACTCATTTTTCATGTGCATACATTGCGCTACGATGTGTTTTATGTGTTTATGATATCGGAGCCCCGACGACTTGATCTTTTTACAGAAATGTTTTAGTATTTGAGGGGTTCAAATTTAAATTCGGGAACCGAATTTATTTATGGGGGGAAGATTGTAACATTTCAGAAAAATAAAATATTATTTTTGGGAAATTAAATAATTATAATATAAATATTATGAATATTTTAATGATGTGGTATAATTATATACCGATAGTTGGAAAATGTTGGAGAATTAAATTGAATGGTGATTTTTGGAGGGATTTATGTGATTTAGGCAAATTATAAATTTTTAAAATTAGTTATATACAAATTTATTTCTAAATGTGATTAATTTTCACTAATCATGCATTGATTGTGTTATATGAATGTGACATGCACCATATCATATTTGCTAGCATTTGTTATATTTATTCTACCGTGACTTTCTCTTTTATTGTAGCATGGCTTTGTTTTTTTTTTTAAATGAGAAGAGAAGGATAAAAGAAAAGAGACGAAAAGAAAAAGGAAAAAGAAAAGAAAAGGGAATAAAGAAAGAAGTATGGGCATGAGAGAGAAGAGAGAGAGAGAGAGGTGAGGGGTTCATTGACCTTGGCTCCTATTTGTTTTTCCCTTCATCATCTTCATCATTTCTCTCTCCCTCTCAACCCTTGGCTGCCTTCTCTCCTCCACCACCTCTACCCCTCACAACATCATAAAAAATACATCAAAACACCTCATTCCCTTCATTAAAAATGTACACAAGCTCACTACAAGCATGAGAGACCAAGAAAGTTTGGATTTTGAGCATTAGGGGCAACTCAAGAAAATTCTTGAGTTGCCAAATGAGGCAATTCTTTCATCATAAGAGTAGTAATCCATTTCCTTTAGCCTCTATTTAAGTTTAGAATCAATTTAGTAAGGTTTTGTGAGCTTTGAAAATTCCAAGTTGAGATTTAGGTGATTTTATGAGTTGATAAGGTGAAATTGAGATGTATTAGTTTCCACAAACCCTATAGAGTTAATAGTATAGGCTAAACCAGAGACTAAACCCCAAGACTTGAACTTTAGAATTTTCGATATCGTGTTTTTGTGGGAATTGTGATGACTTCTAGAGATCTGCTATGACCCGGAGACTCTGAAAAATATTTTGCAGATATAGTAAGATGTGCAGACCACTAGGAAGCTACTCTAGAAACCCAAGCCCAAGCCGCCCACTTTTTAGATAACTAGACCTTCCCTGTATGCAAAAAAGTCTAATTTTACATTAATAAAAATCTATAGTCATTTTACATGATTTCTGGCGATGTTTTGCGACTTCTGAAACTTGGTTTTTGGGTATTTTATTTTTGACTCGGTCGTTTGACATTTGTACGTCAACGTCGGGAGTTGTTTGGTTGTTCTTGCATGCGTGGACCATAGGTTCTAACCTATGTATGTTTCGTTTGCCATATCGGTTTCTGGAATTGATTTTGATGTCGTTACGATATGCGTTGAATTGTAGGTACCTTCACATGGATTTTCGGGAAGATAAGGGAGTACAAGGCGTCATCGACTTAGGCAATGCGAGGATCGAGGAGAGTAGATATATATATCTATGGGAGAAGTCGGGTGGATGGCGTATAGCAACCCCGCAATTTCGTAGGATGTTACGCGTTATGATATATATATATATATATATACCTATGTATTTTTGAGACGTGTATACTTAGCAAGAAATGCTTTAGGTGACTTTGGCTTAGTGTTGGCGTATTTGGAAGTTAATGCTTTAGTTTAGTTTTTAGTCGTGAAACCCTAGAGTATAGTTGTTACACGCACACACATGCACACACGTGATATGTTTGGGGTGTATATGGTTATATGTATATATATATGTGTGTGTGTGTGTGTGTGTGTGTGTGTGGATGCGTTGGTGCATACACACACACACACACATACGTATACCCGTATGATGAGGATAGTATATGATACTTGGAGATGAGTCGATGTGATTGGGCATGATTCCGTGAGATCGGTGATGTGACTTAGGTCGTATAATGAGATACGACATGATATTATAGCGGATTGTTGGGCGTTGTGTTTTCATACACACGCGTATATATATATGTTGGATGGTATCGGTGTGTACTAGACTTTAGATCAGTACCCCTAGTTTATGATATTATGACAATGATACCAAATGAACAATGAGAAAAATGTGATATTTGACCCGTACCCGATTTGGGATGCCGTACGATGGATTTTACCGTACGAAATATAAATATGATGATTGATCCGCACTCTTGATTGAGGATGTCGTATTATATATTTTATCGTACGTGACGCTATTGAGGCGGGATCACTGACTACTAGATAAATCGGCTTGGACTTTAGGTGGACTTCCTTACCCTTTCGATTTGTCTATTAGTTTAGTCATGTAGTTTATCAGGTAGATGTTAGACTGGGCTCGAGTCATACCTATTTTCAAACTAACGAATCGTGAGTATTTTAAAGATAGGCCGAGAGATACTAAGGAATTTCCAAAGGAAGTGCCTTTTCTTAAAAAGCATCGTCGCCCCTATTTTCTAAAAACCACGATTCGTGCTATTTCAAATGCCAAAATTGTATGACTCATACTTATAAATGTATACTCGTTAATGTTGCGTTTATTATGCATTTTCCATATATTCTCGCTGTTCGCATCGCATTGCATGCTTAAATGCGCTTTTCGTTAGTCATTATAAAACCCTGTTGTCAGGACACCAGCACCATTACCGATGATGCGTATGATCCACGTACACTTGCTTGCCGGCTCACACACATCTTCATCGGTAATTTCCATGTCACGGACACTTAGAGAATATTACTTCATGGATGTAACTGCTTAAATATTGCATTCTTGCTTAAATACCATGCACGTATATGTATTCATTTGTCCTGCAATATTATGTTTATTGACTCGCGACATTTTGGGATTTCGATTTTTCCATGAGATTTCTGGATTTGGAGAAACCGCAAGGATTTTATAAACTTATTATCATTTTAAAAGATAGAAATTTGCGAGTTTCTCGTGATATGATGTGAGAGGTGTCCACTGATTGATCAAAAGAATATTTATTAACCGCAATCAAGAACGGCGTCGCTTGGTAGCTAGCCAGTGAGTACGGGTCGGTCCACAGGCATTTTGTGTATTCTCTATTTGTTCTAACGAGTTAATTCCGATTGTTGTCGGATTGATTAAATCTAAAAACTAAGTTGATCTAGATTAAAATCTTGCTAGGGTTAGGTTTAGGTTATGTTTGGAAATTGAAGATTTCCTCACCGCTTTCTACGCCCTAATTAAGATCTATAAGGTGTTATGGTAATAATTAATAAAGTGGATTAGTACCATCGGGAAGAAACGATATTTCTTCCTCTAGGTTCTTGTCCTTCCTTTCTTCATTCTTACCCTAACCTCCATGGAAAACATTCGCAACCGGTCCTTTATACTATGGTATCACCGCTGCCTCGTGGGATAGGGTGCCGTAGGGAGCGGTGTGTGCATGTATGCATGGAGTCATATAAAAACATGTGATGGGCAAGAAAGGGGTGAAAGATCTTAATCTCTCAAGCCTTCCCCAAATCTAACCCTAACAAGTGAGGAGACTACTCACTCATTAGGGAATTGATTAACATTTTCTAAACTATCTAACTAGGGCAGAGAATAAAATCTAAACTAGGGCAGAAAGGAAATTATACTAGGGCAGATAAGAAATTACCTAGGGCATGGAAATAAAAAACTACTTACTTTATTTGATGCTCTCTTCATACATTGCAGAAATTTACAGATCTAAATTTTGATAAAATGAAATGAGGCATAAGAAGAGGCATAACCTAAAAGAGGTTTTAGGGTTTCTAATTATAGAACATAGAAACCCAAGGTTTACAATCGAGTCATATATGCAATTACAAGTTTACCCCCTAAGAAAAGAACTAGTCAACGCACCGCCTGCCGCTACAAAGATTTTGCACCGACACGGGCGACACATGGCCGTGGATCCGCGGCCAAAAGCAAGGTTTGGCCGCGGTTCCACGGCCATATAGGGAGCTTGTGTGCTCAATTTTTCTGGTCTTCTTCTGTTGCTTTGTTTCTCCTATTTTCTTCACTTGGTTTCTCAGATTGTCTTCTAGATTTCTTCCAGATTTCCACAGTGAATAAAGTCATGGACTTTTACCGCTTGCTTCGTGTCGAAGTCTTGAACCTTGCGCTGCCTTTGCACTTTGTGAACTTGTTCGCTGATCATTGTTTATTCTCCAACTGTAGGCTTGATCAAGATTCTTCCATTTGTTGGTCGTAGTATCACTTTTGTATCGTCTTTTTTCTTTGTCACTGTTTTTGTTCCGAGAACCTGTAACTTGCAACTATATAGCAGACATGGGTCAAAAGCACCTGTTTATTTGTAAAATAAATAAGAATGTAAGAATGCAAAATTATGGTATGAACATCCACCATGAGTTTTCTCGGCTCTTGAGCGGTATCATACACACTATTCGAGGAGGAGGAACCTGTAGGGTTCCTAGGCACCCTAATGAGGTCTCACAAGGCATCAACCATGCCAATTTCAAAAATTGCGGTGCCGAGAAACCCTAGACTACGGATCGTTAACTAGAATTCTAGGCGAAAATGAAACTAGTTAACAACTTAACTAAAGTTTAAACGGAAATACAACCTTTGTAGATCCGGTGCTCCACCTCCATAGCTCCGCAACGAAGTCCCCTCGCTGTCCAAATGAATTCCCGGGCTCTAGCGTCGGCTTCGTCGGAGAGATGGCGAGCTAGGTCGTCGATGTCCATGCCGAAGATAATCTACGTCGAGGCATCGCTAGATCAAGCTCCACCTTCACCAAGCCATGAAAACTTGTGAAGGAAACACCCTATACTACTTGGCAAGAGGTAGAGGATGAAGAAATAGGAAGTGGGTTCACTTTAGAATTGGATTTCTCACTCTTTATCATCACTTGCCATTAATGGAGCAAGCTTTCTTCCATGAAGACATGAAGAAGAAGAAGAAGAATGTTATGATAAGAAAAAAAAATATTAAAATAGAAAAGAAAATCAATTCTTATCATAAGAAAACCATGGTTAGGTGTAGAGAATTAACAAGGGTTAGTGAATGGTTGGGTTAAGACATGAAGACAAAATGGTCACTTTGGTCAAACCTTCATGAAGGTTCATCTTTGAAAGCAACCCTTTTGTTTTCATTTCTCTTTTTCTTTTTGTCAAAACAAAATAAATAAAGGCATAAGTAAATCAAATGAAACCCTAACCATTAACTAACCATGGCTTAATCATACACCTAATCAAGTTAGCATGTATCATCAAACATGATACAATCATGTGCACAAAAGTATATCACATATACAACTTGCACAAATCAAGTGAGAAAATCCATTTAAAGTGAACCAATACTAGTTAATGCAAAGTAATATATCGAATATATAATTATGCATTAAATCATTAAATCAACACTTGATTTAACGATCCGGTCATATCGCATACAACCGACTAATATCCAATGTATCGGCTTATCGAATCAATCCTTGATTCGATAACCAGGTTATATCGCATACAACCATATCGATACATTCATCGCGAGAATAGAATACGGAATCACATACACGCATTATTCTCGGTCCAGCACATATCTCATATGCGCTCCTATTTCGTTTCGCTTGAGCCAGGAAACCTCTGTGTAGGACTCTAAAGACTCGTCAATACGCCGGCAGCAGATGATGATCATATCAAGCACCCACAAGCCGCAAGCGGTCTGCTAAACGTAACGGCCACCCGGGTATTGAGCGATCAGAAGATCGACGAGCAAGCCCGCTCACACTCCAGTGAATCCAACCAGTAACACTACCGTACGGTCCGGTCTCGTCGTCTGATATGTCGCATATCTTGCCTAGGGGTGGTAAACGTCAGACCCCAATAGCTCGATAAGTCGTGTCGATATGAGGTCTATAACAATTCGAGAAACTACTGGTAACACTTACCAGTAAATCTCAACAACCCTGGCCAGGGATTTCCTGTTATAGCCAATCGAACACAGCGCAACATCAACCCCCTATACCGGGAGAGACGAATCCCCTCCTATCGCTCATTGCCTCCATGTGATTCGGGACTGTACCCAAAAACCACAGTTTTGCACGCCCTCTTGGACATGGTAAGATGGAAATCAAAGCACAGTGGGAACCATACAAGACTCTATGACGATCTCGGGTCAAGAGACTACTCTGTACCAGTGTCACCAGAGAACTGCCATCTGACGTAAGGTATAATACCATCTGGGAGTTCTCGGCAAGTCCGTCCAGTGTACCCAGTCTCTACTGAGCACCCGTATATCTCCTCTGATGTCAAACACCAATGGATATGGGATCATCCATCGCCCATCTGTATGGGTCGAGAAGGTACACGCTAGTCTACTCTGGTATATCGATGCCCCGTCTCGATACACCCACGACTAGGGACTTTGAAGGATGTACTTATGGACTACCCTGTCCCCACTAGTATGATCCGCATCATTGTCCAGGTAGTCAAGTACACATCCTAAGGGCTTTACCAACATGTAATAGAGAGACAATCCTTGTACACGTTAAGGTAAAGAGCAACCAGATAGCATACTATCATGTCGAGCAAGAAAGTCCTCCCTATATATGTCCCAGCATCCACTACAATATACATCCAATGTACAGTAATGGCCTCTAGGGCATACATATAACCAACAATCTCCCACTTGCACTAGGGCCATCTGTAGCAGTGGTTGTAGTATCTCATACTCAACCATCCCATAAAAGTCTCTCTCTGGGAACAGGCCTTCGTGAGTGGATCCGCCGTGTTGTCCTCTGAGTCTACTCTCCTAACCTCGATCACCCTGGAGATTAACCATCTCCATGATCAGGTGATACTGCCTTAGATTATGTCTGGATCACTGATGGGACCTGCGTTCCTTGGCATAAGCTACAACTCCATTGTCACACAATGGGAGGAACGTAGTTCATCTCATGAACCAATATACATCCAAACATCCTCTTTGGTAGCATCTTAAGCAGCGATGTATCCAGCCTTTATCGTCTAGTATGCCACGGTATCTAGCTTGGAACTCTTCCAACATACCGTCCCTTTACTGAGGGTAAAGACAATGCCTGCGACTGACATTCAGTCGTCTTTATCACCCTGGAACCTTTCCAGTGATTTTGCCCAGAATCGTTTGATATCATCTCACTACAACTAGTGAGAATCCTAACATCCAATTAAATCTATCTCATAGATCCAAAACTCAGGATTTAGGAGATATCATTTTGATCCTTCACGGAGAATCTTTGTGATAAACGGAGATTGATCGAGCGTAGCATAAGAAACTCCTTTCTTATCAAGAGTATGTCATCCACGTACTCTACGAGGATCACCACCATACTCCCTACTTCCTTTTTGTTTATACAAGGTTCATCTACCATTTTGATGATGTCAAACTCTTTGACTAATCCATCGAAACAGATGTTCCAACTCCGCGATGCCTGCTTTAATCCTATAAAGCATCTTGCACACGTTTCTGCTGCTCCCACTGTCTACGAAGCCCTCTGGCTGTGTACTTATAGACGCACTCTTCTAAAACATCATTTAGAAAAGCAGTCATGACACCCAACCGCCAGATATCGTAGTCATGGTATGTAGCTGTGGCAAGTAGGATCTAGATGGACTTAAGCATAGGTACTGAAAAAGGTTTCATCATTATCCACGCCTGGTCAATGACGAAAACCTTTAACAAGTCTAGCTTTGAAAGTCTCAACTTTTCCATTTACACCAAGTAATCTTCTCAAGATATACTTGCTCCTGATGGGGATTTAACCCTTCAGATATAGCAACTAAAGTCCATACTTTGTTGGTGTATAAGGATTCCATCTCAGATCGCTAAACATCCAGCCATTCTTACAGAGTCCCTACTCTTGATGGCCAGCTCGAAACTAGTTGGGTCATCATCTCATGATGCAATCCTCGCTCCCACTGTCATAGAGAAACAGAAGTATCTCTCAGGTGGGTGAGGAACCCTACTAGATCGGCGGAGAGGCTGAGGTTCGTTGGTATCTACTGAATCCTTTGGTTGTACCAAATCATCTGCTGTATTTTGTATAGCCGGAACTTTTCCAGTTCTACATAACAGACCTTGCCTCGAGCTTGTCCGGATTTTGCTTTTAGAAATAGGCCGGACAACCCCAAATCTTAACTAATTTAAGATATGGGCTCTTCCCTTTCCATATCACATATGAAATGGTAGGCTTTGATTTGATTCGAACCCTAATTCAATAGGTATGCAGCTTCATAAGTGCATAACTCCCAAAAGGAAATAGGTAACTCAGTAGTACTCATCATAGAGCACACCATATCGAATAGGGTGCAATTGCTCCGCCCCGATATACCATCGTGCTATGGTGTATTCGGAGGAGTAATGCCGAGAGAGAATCTCATTCTCCTTTAGAATAGTCCAGGAATTCCGTGCTCAAGTATTCTCCTCCTTGATCTCATCAAAGGACATAATACTTATACCCGTATTGGTTCTCTACTTCTAACTTATATTCTGTGAATATCTCAAAAGGTTCGGACTTGTGTTTCAACAGTAACATAGGTCTGAATCTCGAAAGATCATCAGAGAATGTAATGATGTAAAAAGAACCGGTCTTGGTATGTGTAGACAGGGGACCTACATACATCAACATGTATCATCCCAAGAGTTCACTAACTCTTTCTCTGTTTCCAATAAACAGGGCTGTGGTCATCTTATCTTTGTGACATGACTGGCGAGTTTCATAAGATGTAAATTCAAACTGATTTGAATATGCATCTACATGTAACTTCAGCTAGTCGGGTCGCATTGATATGACCTAGTCTACAATGCCTCAAGAAGAATTCGTTCATGTCTGAACTCTTCCTCTTGTGTGTGATCTGTATACTAAGAACTGTACTTTGATTTAGAACGTCAATGCTTTTAGATAACGTGCCTGAACCGATCAACTTTTGATATAGGAAATGTTCAAAACATTATCCAGCAATACAAAATTTTATCATTTCTTTACTACTAAAGAGACTGATATGATTTTGTATATCAGGTTCGGTATCTAATAACATTCGTTCAGAATCAATGTATTACAATACAGGGTGACAGTGACCAACAGACTTGGCTGCAACTCTTGCCTCGTTTTCTGCCTCATGAAACTTATCACCCGTTCTCAGTTTTTCTACCCTTTTGTAGCCCTATGTAACAGATTACATATCTGGGATCCTGATCTGGTATCAAATACCCAGGATGCAGAGGATACTGAGAAACAGTTCTGTATAATGAACACACCCGAAGATGATGCATCAGCATGCACTCTCTTCGTTTGGGCGGCACGGGAAATCTGGTATTCCCCAATTTCCTGCTCGATCTTATAACAATTATAAGTTGGAGCGGGACCAACGTTCCCCAACTCAGTATAACAAGCGGGTTCGGTCAATATTCCGTATTATTATCTTGATTAAGGCGTGACATGGTCTCTACCAGGAGAGAGAGAGAAGAAATCACTCAGCGTGCGCTCTTGCAAGAATAGATTGGTTATTATTTTATCTAATCAGGATGGCTCCCACTGCTTTTTATCAAATCTTCCTTCAAACCCTAAAAGGAAAGACTAGCCGGGATTAATTACACACTACAAGTTTGCCAATCTTTCAGCCGGGCCAGTGTCGGTACTTTGAGGGAGGTCCCCCGTGCTTTCGCACGAACCTAATTAATGTAAATATCGTTTTCCCAGAGGCGTAACCTCGTTGACACCTTTCTAGACACCTACTTGATCGGCTAATTGTAATGTATAAAACTCTCCCAGGAGTAACAATTACTCGCAGCGGGTATCGGGATCCAACTATCTCATAGAAGATATGCAATCTCATTGCAAATTTCAACACTTGAAATTCCCGATAATATTTTGCCCCTAGCGTCCTATGACCTTAACGGAGGCCAAACAACCCATAGTCCGCTAGTCAAGTTCAACCCGTACATTTCTTGATTGAATTAAACCCACCCGCACGACCCTTGACGGAGGCCAAACAACGCCGTACGAATACCCTAATCCAATCGCATCATATGCTAGCAGATAAGCACTAGTTAGCTACCGTACACTATGCCTTGACGGAGGCCAAACAACCGCAGCACGAATACTAACTAGTACATATCTGAAATGACGGAGGGCTACGACAGGTTTTTCTGAAAACCTATTGCGTAATGAACTTGATATCGTTGTAGGATCGAATGAATTTTGAAATGGAGTGTTTTTGAGGCTTTTCTAGTTTTGCTAAAGGAGTCACTCCCGGTGAAGGGATCGTCGGTCCTTTCCTCGTCGAATGAGGTGCGGGATATATCATATATATCGCTGTGCAAAGCAAAAACTCTTAAAAGCAATCAAAAGACAAACCGAGTGTGTAGCATCTGCCAGTTATTGCTAAAGGAGTCACTCCCGGTGAAGGGATCTCGGTCCTTTCCTCATCGAATAAGGTGAAGGATATATCATATATACCGCTGTGCAAAGCAAGAACTGTAGCGACCTGTTTTATTTTGAAATTCGATTCTACAACATCTTAGGTTTCTTTTATTTCATTAATCATATTAATGAAGTCCCATCATTTAAGTACCTAAACATCACAGATAAATACGACGTACACTTATGCCATCCGCATTCGCCTCGATGTCCCCTCGTGCACCGTTAGGTTAGGTAACTAACGGCAGAGCAGGGCAGGGCTAGCGCGGGTGTAAAACATAAGTAACGTCTATATAATATATCATATATACTATATACTGTATCTATCACAGAACATCACATGATCACATCACAGATATCGCAGCAGAAGAAACATATGAAACATTGGATATACTAGGACGTCCGTGTTTTCAATACGAGCCAGTATAAAACACGGATTCCACGGTCGTGATGAATAGCCAATCCCACACCCCTAGACCCCTACGAGAGCGGCAAGCAACCCTACCAATTCTAGAGTTAGGAGACCCGGACTCGACTCCTCGAGTTGGTCTCCCACTGGACTCCAGAACCCGGTTACTTGTGCCCTCCTCCTTGGGTCTATCCTAGTGCGGAAAAGTAAATAATATACAAACGGTGACATCTTCCGCAACCTGGAAGTGCCCCAATAAAAGAATATTACATACAAGTTTTTACATGAATGAAAATGAAAAACACTCATCTCACAAAAAAAAACCCCGGCTATTCAAACACGACGATCCAATATAACATATCCAGCAACACATAACATCACATGTCATCAACGTAAGTAAATATGCGCATCCCAATTGTCGTTGACATATAGCAACGAAACCGGCGATATCACATATTACACTTACGGTCACAGAAAAGAAAGTATAAAACTACAACAGTTGGAATCCGCAATCTCTTTAGACATCGCATGCCTAATCGAATGAATTCCTTAGACATCGCATGCCTAACAATTATAAACCCCGCATTTTAGTCTCAAAATCGAAAACACTTTTCAATATCAAGTCGGGCAATTCAACAAGATTCCCGACATCCTGATCGAATGCTCGTCGCAAACTTTAGTAGGAGGCCGCACCCCCGACACCTTCGACGAAGTGCACCAAGGCGGAACACCGCTACCGGGAGCACCCGAACGGATGCTTTCGGCGACGGGGTTCTCCTACAGTCACTTGGTCGGGGCTATGGAGTGAGGCTGTCTATTAAGTTTATCCGGCGAGTATCCGCGTACGCTACGTGATTGCGACGGACTTTTGATCACATCAAAATTCCGTGGCAACCGATCAAGTGAGACTAAACTGCTATGTTTATAACATTCATTCAGTTATCATATAACTTTTGTGAATTCCAATTGTTGTATCACATTCCGGATAAACAGAAAATGTTAAACTTTCCGATTGAACATTCGAACACCCAAGTTTTCCCGAAACAGCTCAACACATGAAATAAGTCTAACAACATTCAGTCCGTGCCTCAGTACCAACGGTCCAGCCGTAGAAGGGTCAAGCCAACGCCTCACATGTGGCACGCCGTACTGCCCCAAACCCGAAGGTTCAAAGGGCAGTTCAAGACGGTCACATAATCGAGTTAAGGTTTGTTGTCTTCTAGAGGGTCCATCGCGTTACTTGCACTACTTAGAACGTCGTTAAACTACGGAAAAATCCAACACTTGGAAATTTCCCGGCAGGGGAAAAATTGGGTATTTATATCCGGTCGAACTTTTTATCATATTCTAAAATTTATCCGGAAAGCCACACAGACAAAATTTGATAATCCGATTGAAACACCGAGTCCCCAAAACAACCCAGAAAATTCAACTCTTGAAAACATATTAAAAATTCCCAGGAAAAACCACCACAGAGAACTAGGAATTTAGGTGCAAAGTTCGATGCACAAGAAGACAAAGTTGTCGCGGAACCGCCGCATGAGCATGCTCATGCCGCGGATCCGCGGCGATCTTAAGGAATTAGACCCTCGAATTTTGCAGAAAACCTTAGATCTTCCTGCTGATTTTTTTGAATATTTTTAATCTGGATAAAACCACGATTTTGAAAATTGTCCAGAGAGCACGTTTAGGATTGGGGTTTCGGGTCGTTCGGACTTCAAACTCCGTCTGGACTTCGCCTAAGGCTCTAGCTAGGCTCTGATACCACTGTAGGGTTCCTAGGCACCCTAATGAGGTCTCACAAGGCATCAACCATGCCAATTTCAAAAATTGCGGTGCCGAGAAACCCTAGACTACGGATCGTTAACTAGAATTCTAGGCGAAAATGAAACTAGTTAACAACTTAACTAAAGTTTAAACGGAAATACAACCTTTGTAGATCCGGTGCTCTACCTCCATAGCTCCGCAACGAAGTCCCCTCGCTGTCCAAATGAATTCCCGGGCTCTAGCGTCGGCTTCATCGGAGAGATGGCGAGCTAGGTCGTCGATGTCCATGCCGAAGATGATCTACGTCGAGGCATCGCTAGATCAAGCTCCACCTTCACCAAGCCATGAAAACTTGTGAAGAAAACACCCTATACTACTTGGCAAGAGGTAGAGGATGAAGAAATAGGAAGTGGGTTCACTTTAGAATTGGATTTCTCACTCTTTATCATCACTTGCCATTAATGGAGCAAGCTTTCTTCCATGAAGAAATGAAGAAGAAGAAGAAGAATGTTATGATAAGAAAAAAAAATATTAAAATAGAAAAGAAAATCAATTCTTATCATAAGCAAACCATGGTTAGGTGTAGAGAATTAACAAGGGTTAGTGAATGGTTGGGTTAAGACATGAAGACAAAATGGTCACTTTGGTCAAACCTTCATGAAGGTTCATCTTTGAAAGCAACCCTTTTGTTTTCATTTCTCTTTTTCTTTTTGTCAAAACAAAATAAATAAAGGCATAAGTAAATCAAATGAAACCCTAACCATTAACTAACCATGGTTTAATCATACACCTAATCAAGTTAGCATGTATCATCAAACATGATACAATCATGTGCACAAAAGTATATCACATATACAACTTGCACAAATCAAGTGAGAAAATCCATTTAAAGTGAACCAATACTAGTTAATGCAAAGTAATATATCAAATATATAATTATGCATTAAATCATTAAATCAACACTTGATTTAATGATCCGGTCATATCGCATACAACTGACTAATATCCAATGTATCGGCTTATCGAATCAATCCTTGATTCGATAACCAGGTCATATCGCATACAACCATATCAATACATTCATCGCGAGAATAGAATACGGTATCACATACACGCATTATTATCGGTCCCGCACATATCTCATATGCGCTCCTATTTCGTTTCGCTTGAGCCAGGAAACCTCTGTGTAGGACTCTAAAGACTCGTCAATACGCCGGCAGCAGATGATGATCATATCAAGCACCCACAAGCCGCAAGCGGTCTGCTAAACGTAACGGCCACTCGAGTATTGAGCGATCAGAAGATCGACGAGCAAGCCCGCTCACACTCCAGTGAATCCAACCAGTAACACTACCGTACAGTCCGGTCTCGTCGTCTGATATGTCGCATATCTTGCCTAGGGTGGTAAACGTCAGACCCCAATAGCTCGATAAGTCGTGTCGATATGAGGTCTATAACAATTCGAGAAACTACTGGTAACACTTACTAGTAAATCTCAACAACCCTGGCCAGGGATTTCCTGTTATAGCCAATCGAACATAGCGCAACATCAACCCCCTATACCGGGAGAGACGAATCCCCTCCTATCGCTCATTGCCTCCATGTGATTCGGGACTGTACCCAAAAACCACCGTTTTGCACGCCCTCTTGGACGTGGTAAGATGGAAATCAAAGCACAGTGGGAACCACACAAGACTCTATGACGATCTCGGGTCAACAGACTACTCTGTAGCAGTGTCACCAGAGAACTGCCATCTGACGTAAGGTATAATACCATCTGGGAGTTCTCGGCGAGTCCGTCCAGTGTACCCAGTCTCTACTGAGCACCCGTATATCTCCTCTGATGTCAAACACCAATGGATATGGGATCATCCATCGCCCATCTGTATGGGTCGAGAAGGTACACGCTAGTCTACTCTGGTATATCGATGCCCCGTCTCGATACACCCACGACTAGGGACTTTGAAGGATGTACTTATGGACTACCCTGTCCCCACTAGTATGATCCGCATCATAGTCCAGGTAGTCAAGTACACATCCTAAGGGCTGTACAAACATGTAATAGAGAGACAATCCTTGTACACGTTAAGGTAAAGAGCAACCAGATAGCATACTATCATGTCGAGCAAGAAAGTCCTCCCTATATATGTCCCAGCATCCACTACAATATACATCCAATGTACAGTAATGGCCTCTAGGGCATACATATAACTAACAGAACCATCTGCGGGTGCATGGTGGACCCGGTGCGGTACCTCGGGACAAGATGGTCGCAGATGATGGCGTTGAGCTCGGCAGGGGAGCACTACCGATCGGTTATTTATGACGCGGAGGATACCGACGTAGTCTGAGATTTGATTATAGACCAGTCCGGATTACCGGAGCCCGAGATATAGAGATTTGATGATATGGGCCCATCCGGATTGCCGGAGCCCGAGATATTGAGACTTTGGGACATACATTTTGTGTCAATACTGACATGGATTCTCTATGGATTTCATTGATGATACTTTGATTTATATAGAGAAATCTCACAGAGATAAAAGAAAACAGTTTTCTTATTCAAGATGTATTCGGTTTTCATGCATTCTTGCATCATTTATGTGATATGTTGCTATCTGAGGCACTGACACGAGCACATGGTATTACACTCATGTTTAGATGTTTATCCTTGCCATTATTAGATGCTTTGGATTATATATTATGAGGACTTTTATTATATGACCTAGGATAGAGTCATGCATGCGATTTCTGCTCGGTGATGTTTTCTACTCACGAGTTGGCAACTTACCCCGTTGTGCCACAGTTTCTTGCAGGTTTTTGACGTACAGGTTTCCTTGGCGGCTTTGATGGCATAATGTTTCTTTCCGGGTGACTGCTTTGGAAGGTGGGTTCACATGTATCGTGACCACCGCAGTACTTTTATTTATTCAGTTGTATCTAGTAAACTCTATCAACCAGACTTGTATATTGTTAGACTTAGAAGACCAGTATGTATATTCTTTCGACCTTAGAGTCGCGGGCTTGTATTTATAATTCTTTTCTGGTTTTCTTGAGGATATTAGATTTCATTCTGAGTTTTGATCGTCGCCCTTCGGCGTTGTATATTATATTGCTTGCGTGGTTGTGTCCGCTAATTGGCGAAGAGCTAGCTTCCACTTGGGGATGCCTTTATTCATTATGTATATTATTCATGTTTGTACCCGTTTGGGGCCAGTTTTTACAAAGGAGACTCTGCCGAAATTTTCAGGAAAATATGAAGTTGCTTTTAAATGTTTAAGGCCATTTATTTTATTTAAACCACTTGCTTTAAACATGTTTTCCTTCATTTCTTATTTAAAATGGTTTAGATTTCTGGGCTTTTGGCTTACTTGAATTAGGTGTGGTCCTATAGACTTCACCTGACTCAAGGGCCAGTCACGTGCTATTTCGGGTCGTGACAAAGTTGGTATCAGAACGTTAGGTTTAACCTTGGTTCGAGTCTATGTTTGACTATGCGGAGTCTAGGGCGTATATATATTCGGAACCTAGGCTTGACCTTACTGAACTAAGACTTGGTCGAGGGGGTATTAGACCCGAACTTTCGTCGCATAGGTTGACCATGGTTGATAGTGTAGGTGACTTAAGTAGAGTTACGTACCGTGTGTATGTTCCGCGGCATACTTACGATACGCTACTCCGCTTAAGAAGCCTTAGGATGTACATTTCTTTGCACAGTATTCTATTCGTTCATTGATCTATCCTCATCGATATCGGTTAGTTGTTTTGTTACCACGATTGCATAGGCAAAGAGAGCTGCGGCTAGAATTGCGGTCAGCATGAGCTCGTCTTGGACGAGGACTGACCAGGGCATAATTTCGGTGACACACGATTGTATAGATATGTCGTTTTATTGTGTTTTTCGCGCCATGAGCGTTTGATTGATTGCTTTTACTAAAATTTCTCGAACGTGCAGATCAGCATCATAAGATTGGGCCACTGATAGAGGCCGGCTAGAATGTGATGACCATTAATGCACTGTTATTATTGATGATTGAGGCACTGTTTAGCGTGCGGACGAATGAGCCAGTTGTTGCTGCGACTGATAAGATATCGCCCCAGATGTTTGAAGCTATTGCAGCACGAGTTTATACTTAGAGATATGATAGAAGATCGCTAGTCACGTATGGATAACGACTAGGACATGTGGTTCGTTGCGTACCCCGATGTGAGGTCATCAGATTGCTTGATTCCAGCTTGAGAAGACTTCACGCAGGTACGTTGAGAGTCGATAGAAAACGATCGAATGTCAGAAACCCATAGTTCCAAGTTTAAGATATTCGGAAAAACATGCAAGTAATTATGTGAACCCTCTAGAAGAATGAAACCCTAACTCGACATAATGACCATGGAAACACTTTTGAACCTCAGGGTTTGCGTCAGTTTCGCGGTGCCATTAATGAGGCTTGGGTTTGCTTTGAACCCTAAATCTCAAGTTTTTTTCTAAAAATTTCGGCAGAGTTTCCTTTGTAAATACTGACCCCAAAAGGGTACAACATGCATAATTTGAATAAAGGCATCCCCAAGCGGGAGCTAGCTCTTCGTCAATTGACGGTCACAACCACGCAAGCAATATAATATACAACGCCAAGGGCGAGGATCAAAACTCAAAAAGAAACTCAAAATCATCAGGAAAACCATAATAATACAACCCGCGACTCTAAGTTCGAAAGAATAAACAACTGGTTTTCTAAGTCTGAAATAAATATACAAGTCTGGTTGATGGAGTTTACTAGATACAACTGAAATAATAAAGTACAATGGTGGTCACGATGCAAGTGAACCCACCTACCAAAGCAATCACCCGAAAAGGAGAAGTATGCCAACAAAGCCGCAACGAAACCTGTACGAAAAACCTGCAAGAACTGTGGCACAACGGGGGTGAGTTGCCAACTCGTGAGAAGAAAACATCACCGAGCAGAAATCGTATATATGACTCAATCCTAGGTCAATACGAAAAGTAATATATATCCTCAATATGATAAAGTCTGAAGCATGATAAGGTGGCAAGGGTAAACATCTGTACATAAGTGTAATACCAAGTGCTCGTGTCAGCGCCTCAGGTAGCAACATATCATAAATATGAGGTATGAAAGCGATATAGTGAAAACAGAATGCATCATGAATGCGAATCTGTTTTCTATATTTAGTGAGATTTCGGTATTATAAATCGAGGTATCATCAATGAAATCAACATGAAATCAGTGTCAAGCATCGACACAAAACATAAATCCCAATATCTCAATATCTCAGGCTCCGGCAATCCGGACTGGCCTGTAACCTCGAATCTCAATATCTAAGGCTCCGGCTATCCGTACTGGCCCATATGCTCAAATTTCAAAACCTCAGGTTCCGGCTATCCGGACTGGCTTGTACTCCGATCGGTATCCTCCGGATATCCGTCGAGTCACAATACAATCACCGGTCAGTAGTGCTCCCCTGTCTCAGGCTCAATGCCATCATCTGCGACCTTCTCGCCCTGGGGTACCGCAACGGGTCCACTATGCACCCACAGACGGTTCCTCCTCCACCTCGAATCGGGTGTATGATATCGCTCAAAAGCCGAGAAAACTCATGGTGGACATATCTCAAATCATATCATGAGAAAACCGCAACTTTCATTTTAAAATGATAATCAGTTTATAAAATCCTTGCGGTTTCTCCAAATCCAGAAATCTCATGGAAATCCGAAATAACAATCTCAAGGGTAAATAAACAAAGAATTTCAAAATATTGGGCTCCGGCAATCTGGACTGGCCCATAATGTCATGGCAAATGAATATATAAATACGCATGAAAATCACAGTAATAAATGCAATGTCTAAGCTATCATATAAAAGCAAGTGCACTAGTACTATTTCGAAACTATCAGCTAACAATTTATACTAATGAATAGTGTTTTCTAATTTGTACGTGACATGGCAATTACCGATGATGATGTGTGTGAGCCGGAAAGTAGGTGTACGTGGAGCATACACATCATCGGTAATGGTGCTGGTGTCCTGACAGCATTATTTTAATAATCACAAATGAAAACACAATATAAGCATGCAATGCGATGCGAACAGTAAGAATATGCAGAACATGAATAATAACGTAACAATAAATAATCTACATTACTATATATGAGTCATACAATCTTGCCATTTGAAATAACACGAATCGTGGTGTTTAGAAAATAAGGGCTACGGTGTTTTAAAGAAAAGGTACGTCCTTTGAAATATCCGTAGAATCCCTTGGCCAGTATTTAAAGTACTCATGATTTGTTGGTTTTGAAATAGGTATGACTCGAGTCTAGTCTAACATCTACCAGTAAACTACAGGATTAAACTAACAGACTAGTCGAAAAGGGTAAGGAAAACCACCTAAGTCTGAGTCGATATATATATATATATACATATATATATATATATACATATATATATATATATATATAAAATAGTCGGTGATCCCGCCTCAATAGTATCATATACGACACAATATACAATATGATATCCTCGAGTCAAGAGTGCGGATCTATCATCATAATTATATCTCGTACGGTAAATCCATCGTACGGCATCCCAAATCTGGGTAGCGGTCGAATATAACATTTATCTCATCATTTATCCGGTATACTTATCATCATATCATGATCTGGGTACTGATCTAAAGTCTAGTACATACTGATACCATCTACATATAGGAATGCGTGTGTATGAAAACACATCGCCTAAGGACCCGCTATAACAACATGCCGTATCTCATAATACGAACCAAAACATATCACCGATCTCATGGCATCATGCCTAATCTCATCGACTCATCTCTAAGTACCATGTACTATCCTCATCATCCATGCATATCTATACGTATATATATATATACACACACACACACATAGTCCCATACCTATGTGTATTTATATATATATACATACATATCCCCATATACGCATAAGAAGTAAAATGTATGCAAGTGTGTGTGCGCGCGCGTGTATGCAAACCTTATTCTAGGGTTTCGCAACTAAAACTAGCTAACGACGCTATCATCTAATTACACTAAAAATGATCCAAGTTCTTCTAATAACCTTCTTGCAAATAAGTAATGCTCTACAAAACACGAATTCATATATATATATATATATATATACACACACATAATATATCATATACTATACTACGAACTGCGGGGGTGCTATACGCCATCCACCCGACTTCCCTCGTAGATATATATCTACTCACCTTGATTCTCGCTTGCTAGAGTCGATGGCGCCACGCTCATCCTCGTCGTCTCAAAGTCCATGTGGGGGTACCTATATATATACACATATAGCATCGTAAACCGAAATCACGCACGAAAACCAAATCGGCACGAGTATCACACATAGGTTAAAACCTATAGTTTATGCATGCAAGAATAACAAACAACTCTCGACGATTGACGTATAAATGTGAATCGACCGATAAAAACAAGAATATCAAAACTTCAATTCATTAAAAGCCGCAAAACAAAATCAGAAACTACGTAAAACACTTCCAGATTTTACCCTAGGTGAAATTAGCCAATTTTGCATATGTAAAGGATCTATTTTACTGGAGATAAAGCCCTGGAACAAGAACGAGACCACAATTCCCTGTTCTGGCCACAATTTGCGGCCAGAATGAATATAGTTGCGGCCTAGGTGAGGAAGTAGGGGCTAGGGTTTCAGTGGTAGCTTCCTAGGTGCCTGCATGTATCACTGTGTTTGCAAAATAAATCCTAGGATCCCCGGGTGTTAGCAGATCTCCTATAACTCCTTAAATTTCCACAAATTCCCGATATCGGGGTTTCTAAGTTTGTGAATTTGGGGCTCAGGTCTCTGTTTGGTCTTGGTTTTAACACCGAAAGGGGGTTTGAAGTCACTAATACACTCAATTACACCCTTCACAACTCATACAATCCTCTAACCTCTTCTAGGAATTTTGAAAGCTCACTAATCCAAACTAAAACACTTCTAAACCAATATAGTTGCTAAAGGAATTGAAATACTATTCTAATAGTAAAGGAATTACTTCATTTGGCAACTCAAGAAATTTCTTGAGTTGCCCCAAGTCTCCAAAATTGAATTTTTCTTGGTCCAAAGTGTTTGTGAGAAGCTTGTGCATGCTTTTAATGAAGTGGGGATGAAGTTTTGATGTGTATTTCATGGAGTTGTGAGGAGGTAGAGGAGGGAGGAGGTGGAGGGCAGCCATGAAGAAAGAGGGGAAAATGAAGAAGGAAACAATGAAGGGGAACCAAAGACCAAGTCAACACAACCCCTGACCTTCTCTTCTCTCTCATGCCCATACCTCATTCTTTATTGCTTTTCTTTTCTTTTTCTTTTCTAAACTTTTCTTCTCATATCAAAAACCAATACCATGCTACAAAATAAAGAAAAAGACATGGTAGAAAAATGTAGAATGTGTAATATGACATGGTGCATGTCATGTGAACAAATCAAGCTTAATGCACGATTAGTGATATTTAATCGCGATTAGTATTAAAATGGAATATAATTAATTATAAAATTTCATAATTTGCTTAAATCATCTAAAGCACCCTCATTTCAGTAATTTCTATAATTTTCCAAATATTTCCCGATTTATCGGTATTTAATTATACCACACTAATAAAATATTCATGATATTTATTATTTAATTATAAAAATTCCCAAAAATAATATTTTATTTTTCTAAAATGTTACAGTCTTCCCCCCTTAAAGAAATTCGGTCCCCGAATTTAAATTTGAACTCCCCCAATTTCAAAAACATTTCAGTAAAAGATCAAGTCGTCGGGGTGCTGAAACCATAAATACATAAAACATATCGTAGCGCAAAGCATGCGCATGAAAAATGAGCATATAACTCAAACTCAAAACTCCGTCAAGCATCCCGCAATCATCGGAGTTATGGTGAAGACCCCAATGTCGAAATCCAATACGAAAACCAACATGATATACATTAAAACTATACATGTAAACATCGTGGTAAATTCGTCAAAACATATGAAGAAATGCATGCCAAACCATTTCAAGTCGCTGTGCGATGCGCATATCGCGGCACAGTGGCGGACGTTTATTGTAAGAAATATATATATATATATATATATATATATATATATATATATATATATATATACCCTTTGTTCAACCTACACGTCCCGCCGTTTTGAAAAATAATTTAGAAGGGTTTCCTTTGTTAAATGTCTCGTGTCATCTCGGACACATATGTAAATACTGAGACTATAGCTCTCTTTTTTGGAAATTCCTTCGATAGCTATCAATGCATGCAAAAATATGTTCAGGTACTGTCCTTGGACTAGTCCTGCTCAATCATTATATCAAATAGTAAATATAATAAAACATGATGCTTAAGGGAAATCAATCCCAAAATGTATATAAGAATTCCACGTGCGTCTAGTGCGCACGGAAATCGAAATCAATAAATGTTCCATACATGTGCACAGAAACAAAATCTAAGTGCAACGGGTGTGCACGAAACACCTGTCAAGGGCAACGGTGTGCCTGACAGCAATATCAGGTGCATCTGATATGCACGAAGAATCTCGATTTAGTGCATCTGGCATGCACCAAAATCGCATCAAGCGCGTCAAATATGTGCAAGAATCCAAATCAAGTGCACAAGGTGCACGAAAACAAATATCGAATATCACAATCGAAATCGACGGTATACAGCATATCTCAATCCAAATCCAAATCAAGTATACCGTGGTATATAATCTCACAACAATATGCATCGGTGTGCACAAATCGAATCAAAAATACTAAAAGTGCATGAAAACTATGCCGAAAGAATCAGTCAAATCACATGCATACCATAGGCATGAAATCAAAATCAACATCTCGAATGACATCAAATCGAAGTCAAGTGCAACTGTGGTGCACAAAATCTCAATCATGCAAATAAATCGCCCAAAATACCGAAATCAAGGGTGGCGGAAATAGTCCCGCTCTGGCACATCCTCTAAAAATCTCTGGCCAACTGTCATGGTCACTCATAACATGTCTCGTCGACGATGCCGAACTCTGGCCTGCTGGGTGTGCACAATATGACTGCTCCGGGGTCCAAGTCTTCTCGTATAGTATTCCAGAAAGGTTCGGTCGAAGTCTCCCCCAAATCTCGTTTCTGCCGAACTGCCCGGAAGTGATCATCTTTTACTAAATCTATTTATTGTTCCGGAACGGCTGCATACTCATCGCGACTCCTCCTGGAAGGTATATCCATATACAACGCCTCTGCATGCGTATCACATCTCTGATGTCAGCGGAGTGGAACGTCATCTCATTAAGATCTCGTACGAACCTCTTACTCCACTTTTCTCTAATGTCGACTGATTCGGACTCGTCTCTTCATTGCTTGGACTGTGCTCCAACGGCTATACTCGTATTTGGAGTCTCCCAAGCAATGTATCCCATCACATGATATCCGAATGATGTCGACCCTTTCGATCTATTTGTCAAGGTTCCATAATCCCCAAAGATCTCAACATCTTGAGTACAGTTTAATAGTATTTCAGTACATGCCACAGTACCTATGGACCAGCCGTAGAAGGGCAAACCCAAGCCTCATTAATGGCACCACTGAACTGCTGCAAACCCTAAGGTTTCAAGCGTTCTCATGGTCATTATATCGAGTTAGAGTTTCATTCTTCTAGAGGGTCCACATAATTACTTGCATGTTTTTCCAAATACTTTAAACTTGGAAAAATGGGTTCCTGACATTCGACCGTTTCCTTCGACTCCCAACGTACTTTCGTGAAGTCGTCTCTAGCTGGAATCAATCATCTGATGACCTCGCATCTGTTAGTTATATGTATGCCCTAGAGGCCATTACTGTACATATGATGTATATTATAATGGATGCTTGGACATATATAGGGAGGACTTTCTTGCTCGACATGATAGTATGCTATCTGGTTGTATTTTATCTTAACATGTACTTTGATTGTCTTTATGTTACATGTTGCCTTAGGATTGTACTCGACTACTGGACTATGATGAGAACATACTAGTGGGGCCACGATAGTCTACGAGTACATCCTATAACTGTTCCTAGTCGAGGGTGTATCGAGACAGGGCATCGATACACCAGAGTAGACTAGCGTATACGCATCTTGACCCATGTGATGGGCGATGGATGATCCCATATCCATCGGTGTTTAACATAAAGGATGGTGTACGGGTGCTCAGTAGAGACTGGGTACACTGGACGGACTCGCCGAGAACTCCCAGATGGTATTATACCTCATGTCAGATGGCAGCTCTCTGGTGACACTGGTACAGAGTAGTCTGTAGACCCGAAATCGTCATAGAGTCTTGTGTGATTCCCACTGTGCTTTGATTTCCATCATACCGCGTCCAAGAGGGCGTGCAAATAGGTAGCTTTTGGGTACATTCCCGAATCGCATGGAGGCAATGAGCGATAGGAGGGGATTCATCTCTCCCGGTATAGGGAGTTGATGTTGCGCTGTTTTCGATTCGCTATAACTGGAAATCCCTGGCCAGGGTTGCTGAGATTTACTGGTAAGTGTTATCAGTAGTTTCTCGAACTGTTATAGACCTCATATCGACACGACTTATCAAGCTAATGGAGTCTGACGTTTACCACCCCTAGGCGAGATATGCGACATATCAGATGAAGAGACCGGACTTTACGGGAGTGTTTCTGATTAGATTCGCGGGAGAAAGTACTGGCTTGCTTGTTGATCTTCTGATCACTCAATACCTGGGTGGCTGTTACGTTTAGCTGACCGCTTGCAGCTTGTGGGTGTTTGATATGATCATCACCTACTGCCGGCGTATTGACAAAATTTTTTAGAGTCCTACACAGAGTTTTCTTGACTCGGGCAAAACGGAGTAGGGGCACATATATGATATGTACGGGACCGAGAACAATACGTGTATATGATACCGTATTAGATTCTCACGATATGAGATATCGGCCGGGTATATGTGATTTAGCCGGGTCATCGGATCAAGTGTTGATTCGATGAACTGATACAGATTATATTAGTCGGTTATTTAAGAAATAGCCGGATTGTCGGATCAAGTGTTGATTCGATAATTTAATGTATAATTATATATTTGATATATTAAATTACATTAACTAATATAAGCTCACTAAAAGATTCTTTTCTCACTCGGGTAATACATTGATATATATGTGATATATGTTAATTGTATTATTTTATTTTGTTACAGTAAATATTGTATATGTGATATATAATATTGTAACATGTTATGGTTATAAATGCAACATGATTAGTGGAGTTTAATTGTGGTTAGGGTTTGGATTAGGGTTAAACATTTCTGAAGCTTTCAAGAAGCTTCTTGAAGCTTTGACTTTGACCTTGATATTTTTTGATATTTCTTTAACCCAACCCAACCCTTTAACCATAGTTAAATCTCTACATGGGTTAAGTCTTCATACTTAACCCATGGTTGCATTTCTAACCTCACAATTCATTATTTATCACAAAAGAAATGGTTCTTCTTCTTCCTTCTCTTTCAATGGAAAAGCTTTCTAGCTTTTTTATTAGTGATGATTTTGAGTGAGATTAAGAAAAAAAATGAGAGCTATATTCCCACTTCATTATCCTAATCTATCCTAGCCATTTAGATTAGGGTGTTCACTTCATTTAGTGAGCGAGAGCTTGTGTAAAATACACTTCAAGGTAGATCATCTTAGTTATCGAAGATCGGAAGCAAGTTTGCATCATTCTCTTCGTGGAGCCTCTCTAGAGTTCGGGTACATGATGATCGCAGCGAAGGGACCTCAACACGGAGCTTTAGAAGTGAAGGACCGGACTACAAAGGTTGTAATCCTAAACTCTTAGTGTTAAAGTGTTTAACATGCTTTGTTTCGCCTAATCTCTAGTTTAAAGATCTTGGTTAGGGTTGTTCGGCACGTCTAAATTTTAAATCGGGCACGGTTGATGCCTTATAGACCCTTGTGAGAGTGCCTAGTAACCCTACGGTGGTATCAAAGCCAAGCTAGAGCTTTAGGCGAAGTCTAGGCGAAGTTTAAAGTCCGATCGAACCCCGAAACCCCGACACGAACCCCTACTCTGGAAATTTTTAAAAAATGTTGATTTTTTCATATTAAAAATACTCAGAAAAATCAGCAGGGAAATACAAGAATTACTGTGAAACACGTGCCACCAATACCATTAAAGCGCCACGGAACCGCGGCCGTACCATAGCTTGCGCGGCGGTTTTACGGCCAAACAGTAGAATCATGGCTTGCATTTTGCACAGTAATGTCCGTATGTAATTCCTGATTCTTCTGGGAAATTTTTAATTTACTCAAGTGTTGAGTTTTCTGGGTTGTATTGGGAGCTCGTTGATTCTATCGGAAAGTTCAACTTCGTTTAAGTGTTTTTCAGATAATTTAGAACCTGTTAAAAAGTTCGAACGGATAACAATAACTTACTTTTTCCCGACCCGGAAAATTTCTAAGTGTTGGATTTTTCCATAGTTTAAGAACGTTCTAAGTTGTGCAAGTAACGCGGTGGACCCTCTAGAAGACAACAAACCTTAACTCGATTATGTGATCGTCTGAACCGTCTCTAAACCTTAGGGTTTGGAGCAGTACGGCGTTGCCACATGTGAGGCGTTGGCTTGACCCTTCTACGGCTGGACCATTGGTACTATGGCATGTGATGGATGTTTTTTTAAACTAATTTCAAGTGTTGAGAACTATTTGGGAAATCTTGGGTGTTTGCTTATTTGATCGGAAAGTTTAACATTGTCTATTTATCTGGAATGTGATACAATATTTGGAATCCATATGTAGTTATGAGACAACTAATTTGAATGTTATAAATCTAGCGGTTTAGTCTCATTTGATCGGTTGCCACGGGATTTTGATGCGATCAAAAGTCCGTCGCAATCACGTAGCGTACGTGGATACTCGCCGGGTAAACTTAATAGACAGCCACGCCCCATAGCCCCGACCAAGTGACTGTAGGAGAACCCCGTCGCTAAAAGCATACGTTCGGGTGCTCGTGGCAGCGGTGTTCCGCCTTAGTGCACTTCGTCGAAGACATCCGGGGGTGCGGCCGTCTACTAAAGTTTGGGACGAGCATTCGATCAGGATGTCGGGAATCTTGTTGAATTGCCCGACTAGATAATGAAAAGAGTTTTCGATAATGAGACTAAAATGCGGGGTTTATAATTGTTAGGCATGTGATGTATAAGGAATTCATTTGGTTAGGCATGCGATGTCTAAGGAGGTTGCGGATTCCAACTGTTGTAGTTTTACACTTTCTTTTCTGTGACCGTAAGCGTAGTATGTGGTGTATCGCCGGCTTCGTTGCTATACATCAACGACAATCGGGATACGCATACTTGCTTACGTTGATGATATGAGATATTATGTGTTGCTGTGATATGTTATATTGGATCGTCGCATTTTGAATAGCCGGGGGTTTTATGTAAGATGAGAGTTTTTCTTTTTCATTCATGTAAAATTCATTTGTATGTAATATTCTTTTATTGGGGCACTTCCGGGCTGAGGATGATGTCACCATTGTATATTATTTACTTTTCCGCATTAGGTAGACCCAAGGCGGGGAGCACAAATAACCGGGTTCTAGGGTCCAGTGGGAAACCATCTCGAGGAGTCGAGACCGGGTCTCCTAACCCTAGAATTGGCAGTGTTGCTTGCCGCTCTCGTAGGGGTCTAGGGATATGGGTTTGGCTATTCATCGTGACCGTGGAATCCGTGTTTTATACAGGCTCGTATTAAAAACACGGACGTCCTAGTATATCCAATATTTCATATATGTTCTTCTGCTGCAATATTCAGTGATGAGATCATATTACTGCCTGAGACAAATGTTTATATTATATATATGAGATATATGTTATATTACAGATTTCGTTTCAAATGTGATGCTTGTGAAGCATAATAAAATGGGACTTCATTAATGAGATTAATGAAAATAAAAGAAAGCTAAAGATGTTGTAGAAACTTGTTTAAAAACTGGTAGCTCTAGTTCTTGCTTTGCATAGCGGTGTTCCGTATAGAACATCCAGCACCTTATTCGATAAGGAAAGATCCTAGATCCCTTCACCGGGAGTGACCTCTTTAGCGAAACTAGCAGATGCTGCATACTCGGATTGTCTTTTGATTGCTTCTATAGTTTTTACTTTCCACAACGGTATTTGTGAAATATCCTGCACCTTATTCGATGAGGAAAGAGCCGACGATCCCTTCACCGGGAGTGACCTCTTTAGCAAAACTAGTAAAAGCCTAAAAAACACTCCATTTAAAATTCACTCGTTTCTACAACGATATCAAGTTCATTACGCAAAGGGTTTTCTTAAAAACCTGTCGTAGCCCTCCGTCATTTCAGATAAGTCCTACTTAGTATTCGTACTGCGTTTGTTGACCTCTGTCAAGGCGTAGTGTGCGGTAGCTGATTAGTGCTTATCTGTATAAACATATGATGTGATTGATTTAGGGTAGTCGTGCGACCTTGTTGACCTCTGTCAAGGGTCGTGCGGGTGGGTTTATTTCAATCAGGAAATGATGGGTTGAACTTGACTAGCCGCCTATGGTTTGTTGACCTCTGTCAAGGTCATAGGATGCTAGGGGTAAAATATTATTGGGAATTTCAATAGTTGAAATTTGCAATGAGATTGCATACCTTCTATGAGAAAGTTGGATCCCAATACCTACTGTGAGTAAGAGTTACTCCTGGGAGAGTTTTACACATTACAATTAGCCGATCAAGTAGGTGTCTAGAAAGGTGTTAACGGGGTTACGCCCCTGGGAAGACGAGGTTTATTTTAATTAGGTCCGTGCGAAAGCGCGGGGAACCTCCCTCAAAGTACCGGCACTGGCCTGGCTGAAAGATTGGCGAACTTGTAGAGTGTAATAAATCCCGGCTAGTCTTTCCTTTTAGGGTTTGAAGGAAGATTTGACTAAAACAGTGGGAGCCATCCTGATTAGATAAATTGATAACCAATCTAATCTTGTAAAAGCATATGCTGAGTGTTTTCTTCTCTCTCTCTCTTAATTGCGACTATGTCACGCCTTAATCAAGATAATAATACGAATGTATTGATCAAACCCGCTTGTTATACCGCGCGAAGAAAAGCTGGTCCCGCTCCAACTTATAATTGTTATAAGACATAGCAGGAAATAGGGGATTACCAGAATTCCCGTGCCGCCCAAACGAAGAAAGTACATGTTGATGCATCTTCTTCGGGTGTGTTCATTACACAGAACTGTTTCTCAAATATCCTTTACGTCCTGGGTATTTGATACCGGATCAGGATCCCACATATGTAATTTGTTACATGGGCTACAGATAGGTAGAGAACTGAGAACGGGTGATAAATTTCATGAGATAGAAACGGTGCAAGTGTTGCAGCCAAGTCTGTTGGTAGTTATCACCCTATATTACCTGAATACATTGATTCTGAACGAATGTTATTAGATACCAAACCTGATATACAACATCATATCAGTCTCTTTATTAGTAAAGAAGGATATAATTTTGTATTGTTGGATAATGTTTTGAACATTTTCTATATCAAAAGTTGATTGGTTCAGGCACATTATCTAAAAGCATAGACGTTCTAAATCAAACAACAGTTCTTAACATACAGAACACACACAAGAGAAAGAGGTCAGAAATGAACGAATGCTTCTTGAGGCATTGTAGACTAGGTCATATCAATGCCACCCGACTAGCTGAAGTTACATATAGATGCATATTTAAATTAGTTTGAATTTACATCTTGTGAAACTTGCCGGTCATGTTACAGAGATAGGATGACCACAGCTCCGTTTATTGGAAACAGAGAAAGAGTTAGTGAACTCTTGGGATTGATACATGCTGATGTATGAAAGTCCCCTGTCTACACATGCCAGGACCGGTTCTTTATACTTCATTATATTCACTGATGGTCTCTCAAGATTCGCACATGTGTTCCTGTTGAAACACAAGTTTGAACCTTTTTGAGAAATTCAATGAATATGAGTTAGAAGTATAGAACCAAAAACGGGTATAAGTATTATGTCCTTTGATGAGATCAGGGAGGAGAATACTTGAGCACGGAGATCCTGGACTATTCTAAAGGAGAATGAGATTCTCTCTCATCATTACTCCTCCGTATACACCACAGCATGTCGGTGTATCGGGGCGGAGCAATCACACCCTATTAGATATGGTGCGCTCTATGATGAGTACTACTGAGTTTCCTATTTCCTTTTGGGAGTTATGCACTTGAGAAGCTGCATACCTATTGAATAAGGTTCAAATCAAATCAATTGCCTACCACTTCATATGTGATATGGAATTAGAAGAGCCCATATCTTAAGTATGTTAAGATTTGGGGTTGTCCAGCCTATGTCTAAAAGTATAATCCGGACAAGCTCGAGGCAAAGTCAGTTCTGTAGAAGTTTGTTCGATATCCCAAGCATTTGTAAGGGAATATCTTCTACCTAGCCGAGGAACAAAAATAGTTTTGTTTCTCAGCATACCACCTTTGTGAAAGGGAATTTCTTGTGAAGAAATTAGTGGTCATGAGGTAGAACTGGAAAGAGTTCCAGCTATACAAACTGCAGCTGATGATTTGGTAGAACCGAAGGATTAAATAGTTTCCAACGAACCTCAGCCTCTTCGCCGATCTAGTAGGGTTCCTCACCCACCTGAGAGATACTTCGGTTTTCTCTATGACAGTGGGAGTGAGGATTGCATCATGAGATGATGACCCAACAAGTTTCGAGCTGGCCATCAGGAGCGGGACTCTGTAAGAATGGCTGGATGCTTAGCGATCTGAGATGGAATCCTTATACACGAACAAAGTATGAACTTTGGTTGCTTGATCTGAAGGGTTAAATCCCCATCAGGAGCTGTTGGAGATAATGCCCTCAGAGTCAATTATTGGATCACAGGCACGTGATTGCAATGATTGAGGGAGGACCTATCCCGGTAGGACTGTCTTACTCGAGATGATAGTATGCTATCTGGTTTACCTTTATCATCGTGTACTGCTTTAGGTGACCTTACAGATCACTATTGCACGTTGACAGAGCCCCTAGGATTCTTGCTTGACTGCCAGCAGTATGAGGGCGATCATATACGTGGGAGCTGGTAGTCCATAAGCACATCCTTAAAAGGTCCCTAGTCGTGGGAGTTTCGAGACAGGGCATCGATACTCCAGAGTAGACTAGTGTATACAGTCGAGACCCCGACGAGGGACGGTGGCCGGTCTCACAAGCCAATGGTGTCAGTTGGTTCACCTAAGATGTATACAGGTGCTCATTGGGTTATGAGTACACCGGACAGGACTCGCCGGGAACATGCTAGTTGGTCTTATACCTGACGTCAGATAGCAGTTCCCTGGTGACATGTGTACAGGTTAGTTCATCGACCTGGGGATCGTCATTTGTCACATGTGAGTTCCCACTGTACTTTGATTACTATCCTACCATGCTCAAAGGAGACATGCAAACAGGTTTTAGTTGGGTACAGTCCCGAGCCACATGGAGGCAGTGAGCGGATCTTCAGGGGTTCGTCTCTCCCGGTATTGGGGGTGAGGTCGCGCTGTGTCTAGGAGAGCCATTACACGAAGTCCTTGACCAAGGCAGGAGATTTACTGGTAAGTATTCCAGTAGTATCTCAGGGTGTTCTGGGCTACACTCCGACACGACTTGTACCGCTTTTGGGGGTCTGACTTTTACCAAACCCCTAGGCCCGCCATGCGATGCTCATAGACAAACGGACAGGACTGTACGGATATTGTCACTGACAGGCTCAGTAGGGTGTCAGGATGAGTTCGCTCATCGACGTCCTTTTCGGTCAATAGCTGGTGGCCCGTCACGTATGGCTAATACCTCTGACGTGCTAGTGGTTAAATCCACAGCCATAGTATTGACGAGTCTTTAGAGTCCCCCACATTCAGTTACTCAAGCTTTCGGGCGAAACGCTGTAGAGGCCATATGGAGATATGGCAGGGTTCGATCAGATACGTGCGGTATTGCACGGATCAGGATAGGACGGTTAGTACTAGAGGCCGTGTGGATATATGGCAGGGTTCGATCAGATACGTGCGGTATTGCACGGATCAGGATCGAACGGATAATATTAGCCGGCTTTGGTTTAAGCCGGATCCTAGTATAGTACAGTGTAGATTTTGTCTCATTGCATTTGTATTTCGGTCGGAATACAAATGCGGGTGTGTATACACAGTATCGGGGTTTTCCTGTAATTTATTACGGGACCAGTTTTCTGGAGTTGCCAGTTTGCTTTCCGTTTCGGCCATATTTCTTTGTATCATTCAATGGCCGAAGATTGGTGGAGGAGGGCTTATTTGCATTTGTGCAAATAAGCATTTGTGGAGGGTGTTCTTTGAATTTTATTGTATCATGATACTTGCGCCATCATTTAACTTCTTTTGACCATGATGGCTTGACTTGTGGTTTCATGATGGTTGTGGTGGAGTGTTGGTCTTAGTTTGCAATCATGGTTGTTGATGATTAGTTGATGGAGTGTGAGTTTTAGTGGGTGATCATTTCCTTTTTCATGATAACCCTTTTCTCTCTCTTTCTCTTGTGATTGATCCACACTCCCTCATTCATCCTCCCCCCATTCACTTTGCATGGCCGGCCAAGCCATGAGAGGTCTGTCCAAAATTTCTCATGTGGGATTTTTGCTCTTTTGCTTGTGTAAAAATCCCACAAGTTCCATCTCCATGAGCTTGTATCATCCCTCCACCAAAAGGCAACTCCATACAAACCCTAAATGAGATATGAGTTCTACAAAAAACCTACAGCAAACCTTGGGCACGTCGACTCGCCAGCTTCGTGCCCGAGTTGCCTCGGTATAGAGGTGGGAGCCCGTAAAAGAAGCCGGCGACGTGGTGCTTTTCCGGCGAGGAGGTGGAGACCGGAGATTCCGCGGGAGATCGGGACGACGACGAGAAGACCGAAGGACTCGGATGGCTCGGTATATCTCTCTTTCCCATCTTGTAGTTAGCTAGGACTAGTTAATGGCCCGATCCGGGTTTTTAGTGCGCGGTGGTGCCGGTTCAGAAAATTAAAGTTAACCATCGCTTCCGCATTTGGCCTCGGGATGGAGGCCGGGGCGCCGTCGTGCACTTACAGGAGCAAGTATACCTTGAGAAGATTACTTGGTGTACATGGAAAAGTTGAGACTTTCAAAACTATGCTTAAGTCCATCCTGATCCTACATGCCACGGCTACATACCATGACTACGATATCTGGCGGTTGGATGTCATGACTGCTTTTCTAAATGATGATTTGGAAGAGAGCGTCTATAAGTACACAGCCAGAGGGCTTCGTAGACAGTGGGAGCAGCGGAAACGTGAGCAAGATGTTTTGTATGATAAATCAGGCATCGCGGAGTTGGAACATCTGTTTTGATGTGGTTGTCAAAGAGTTTGACTTCATCAAAATGGTAGACGAACCTTGTATATACAAAAAGGTAGTAGAGAGTATGGTGGTTATTGTTCATATCAGATTTTTGCATTTTTATACCGTCCAATTTTTATCATATTGCTTATCGGTAGGTACTCTTGAGCCGTGTTTGCTAGTCAATTGCAGGATACAGGTTCCCGGCTCTAAACGATGAAATTCATGGAAAAGCACGACAAAATCCGGGTTCCTGCCAACCACAGATAAAACACGGGTCTCCGCTCTCTATCCGTATGTTGCCACACACCAGTTTAAGAAACAAAATGACAAATCGATTGTCACCTTCATGCACAAAGCACAATGGCAACACCAAGCCCAAGAAATCTACGCGGAGCTCAAGAAAATCATGACAAAAAGATCCACATGCAATCACCCTTGATTCTGGAAGAAATGTGGAAAGATTATCAGAAAAAACATGTACCAGACTAAAGGGAACAGAAGACCAGGACAGCACACAAAAGACGAAACCCCAACTCCCCGATAGGGCGGCGGAACCGCGGCCAATATGGGGTCTAGGCCGCGGTTCCGCGGCCGTACTGCCTCCTCACATGATGAAACTTCAGGGGTATTTTGGTATTTTCATGTAGAGGCAGAATTTTGCCCGAGATTTCCAGTTCACTTCTTATAAATAGCCCAGAACCTTGTGAAGCCAAGGGTGCTTAATCTTGTATTTTTAGGTTTTAGAATACTTGTTGTTCTTCTTCCTCTTTTCATCTCTTCTCCATTGAAAAACTTGTAGTGAGCTTTTGTGATTGAAGAATGATGAATAAAGAAGTTCATTTTGTTATTATACTTGCCTTGCTCTTGTTATGTTAATTGCTTGTAATCTTTAATTGATAATTTAGTTGTTGTTATTTATTGTTGTTTCTTTCTTTTCTCTTTTCCTTTATCCTTAAACAACCATGATGCTTACGCTTGATCCTTGCCAAGGTGAGGCCGCAAATAGCTAGTTGTTATCTTCTAATCTCCTTCTTTCTATCTTCCTCCTTTGTTTTATTTTTTTGTGTTCTTCTTGTAATGGGTGAGTAATTTCCATACTTGTTAGGGTAGGATAAGAGAAGTTTAAGAGAAGGAAATCTCTCTCACTCTTTCCTTGCCCAACATCTTAAATCGACTCCCGTTAATTGAACCACAATCCGCTCCTTACGGCACCCTATCCTACATGATAGCGGTGATTCCGTAGTGAGACCGGTTGTGGTTGAATTAACCGGAGGTTATGGCTAAGAGCCAAGAACGGACGGACAAGCACCAAAAGGAAGAACTTAAGCGTTGGAAAGCCTAGCTTATACTCGCAAGTTCCTTCCTAGTCGTGCTAATCCCCGTTGTTGCCGATTACCGTAACACCGATATTAAGAGTGGCAACGAAAGAGGCAAGCGACTCCTAACTCAAACTAACCTAATCCTAACCCAAACAAGCTCTCTTTACAATCAATTTAACACTTAGTTAATCACAAACAAATCTGGTAAATTGGACTTAACTCGTTAAAGCACATAAAAAAAGATTCCCATCTCCCTGCGGACGACCCGTACTCAACCGGCTAGCTACAAGCGAAACCGTTTTGATCGTGGTAATTAACTAAACTTGAACACGCAGAATCTCTACCAATCAAATGGCGCCGTTGCCGGGGAGACGGTAGTTTATTGCTTTGTGTAATTTCGGGTTAATTTGTGAATATAAAGCTAACCGAAAAACAAAAAAAAATATATATATACGTTGTAAAAAAAATCATCTTGTTATTTTGGATTAGTTTTTGTGCAAGTGTGCAGGATAATACGAAGTTCGAGTTCAGTGCCAAAGACGTGGGAAGATAGACCCATAACTCGCGGCTACACTGCGACAAATCAAGACGGAGCCAACGGTCTACAGTGAAAATTTGGAGTAGATACAGTGAACAATCAAGATTCAGGACATCCAGACAAGTAGAGAACACCCAAAACAGCACACACCAGAAATTTGAAACCCCGATCCCTCCACATAGCTGCGGAACCGCGGCCTAAGCAGGTGTTCGGCCGCGGAACCGCGGCCATTTAGTGCCTTCAGGGTGCTAAATTTTTCTGGTGAGTCTCTCTCCTCTTTCCCACTCCTCTAGACTCCATTGAACTATATTTTCTGCAGAATTCTTTACGCAAATTCTCTCCCCCCTTCCAATAAACTGTTCTTGTGCAGGATTCTTTGCGCCGCGCTAAAAAATAAAAATTGTTTGCAGTTGATTTGTTACCGCTTTGCATTCATTAATACGGACTTAAGGGGCTTGAAACCAATTCAGATTGAGTGGGGATTTCATCACCCTTCCCAGGACCCCAGAAATCACAAAAACATATGCATTGACCATTGTTAATTAAAAAATACTAGACTCAGCCCTAAGGACTTCGCGCTCAATAGGACAGAGGACTAGTTACAGGCATCGGCCGTTTATCCTATCTGACTTTTGCGGTGTCTAGGCAAGTGTGTCGAAGGCAAGTGGTTACTTAATTAGGACCACTACTTACGTAGTGGGGAGCCTCCCACTTACCTGGCACTTACCTGGCCGCAATTGATGGAGAAGAGGCGGTTTGAGGTCCTATTTCTAGCCTTCTGGAACAGTTAGGAGCTGTCTAGCAGACCTAGGTGACCCTAGATCTAGGTGTGATTGTGCATATCTTGTTTGTGATTGCTTAAAGCCGTAAGTCCGTACATATTCCTGTAAAGCTCTTTCTAAAAAAAAAAGAAAATATCAAAAAACTTTTATAAAAACTTGCCCTTTCTCGCCAAACCCATTTTTCACCCACAACCCATCGTATTTCTCCATTGACGTTTTCTTACCCTCACCTTCTCCGCTTTGACTATACTAAACTCGTTTAGTGTATGTCCGCTTAGACTCGGGACACTAGCGCCCGTCTAGTCCGCGTTACGTTAGTCGCTACCGACTACGCGATCGACTCAGACGTCGAAACTCCGTCCACGCCTCTTTCACCCTTACCTTTGCTGGCCAACTGCGACGTTGACCGGAATTCTGTTCATATATCTTCTCCTTCACCATCACCAACCCCTTCTTCCGCGATGTCAGGATTTAATCCGAACATCTCTTTGACTACCCCTGGATTGGCTCCACCTCCTACGGAGACCAATAACCCACCACCACCGCCTGTTGTAGCGCCACAGCGAATCGCGCTCCTAGATCGTTTCTATCCCACCCGTTCTGCACTTCCCACCTGCCTTTCTCTTCCACCGGCCAATGGGGATAATTTTGAAATTAAGCCCCACTTCATCAACATGCTTCCACGATTTCATGGGCTTGAATATGAAGATGCCTATATCTTCATCAATAAATTTCAAAACGTTTGTGCCATGATGAAAACCACCCAGCTGTCGGACGATGCTATACGGCTACGGGTCATTCCGTTCACTTTATGCGATCTTGCTGAAAAATGGTTGTATAACACCGCTTTCCACTCCATAACTAGTTGGGACGAGTTTGTTAAAGCGTTTCTCAAAAAATTATATCCGAATCATAAAACCGCAAGGATCCGTAGTGAAATCAACCAATTCTCTCAGCTTCCTTCTGAACCCTTCTGGAAGTGCTTTGACCAGTATAAAAACCTTCTTGTTCAGTGTCCTCACCATGGTATAGAGAAATGACAACTTTGCCAAACCTTATACGAGCGCCTGAACCCAGCAACCAAGCAGTTGTTGGAAACCATCTGTCAGGGCCACTTCCTATCGAAATCTGACGAGGAAGCGTGGCAATTCTTCGATGACCTTGCGGAGCAAACGCTACAATGGGAGAGCACCAGACCGACTTCTTCTTCTTCTACCTCCACTTCTACCGGTCAGTCTAGGGTAGGAATTCACCAACTTGATGTCTCTATTGCGATGAAAGCTGAAATGGCTGCAATAACGAGAAAGCTTGAAGCAATATAGAGCAAATTTTATTCTCCTGCTCCTACCCCTGTTCTTCCCCTTCGTACCATTTGGGCTTGTTGTTTCGATCCTTCTCACTTAACCGAAGAGTGTCCTTACAATCCACCATCTCAAGGACAGGATCAGGTTAATGCTGCATTTCAGCAAAGACCGAGGAATGATCCATACTCTTCCACCTACAATCCCGGTTGGAGGAACCACCCCAATTTCGCCTGGAATCAGAATCAGCATCAATTCCAAGGCAACAATTTCCAGAGGCCACCTCCTCCGCAAAAACAAGCGCAACAACAAACTCAACATCAGTTTCAGCAGCCCTTCTAACCCCAATCTTTTCAAAATCAGACGAATAACTTTGCACCCAACAATTCTTTTCCCCAAAACAACTTTGTTCCGTCAAACAACGATAAGGTTTCCTCGCTCGAACGAAGTCTGGAGGCGTTCGTTAAACAATCGACACAATCCACTGCAAACATCCAGTCTTCCATTCAGTCCTTAGTTCAACACACTGTCGCTCACGGGCAAAGCATCAAGACCATCGAGGCCCAGATTGCACAGCTGAATGCGGCCTTAAGCGAGCGAGAGAAGGGGAAGCTCCCGTCCCAGCCACTCCCAAATCCTGGTCACCCACATAATGTACATGTTGCTCTTGAACAACAGATCCATAATGTGAGTGCCATGACCACATTGAGATCGGGAAGGATGCTGCAAAACAACATCGGCACACGGCCCAACAATGACAACCCGGCCACTTCTTCTTCTTCTGCTTCTTCTTCTTCTGAGCCTATTCTCCATTCTTCAACAGGCTCTCCTTCCTCTTCTTCTGCTCTGAACGGACCCACTTCTCACTCCACGAAAACACCTGTTCTGGGATCCGTTCCAACTCCACAATCTCCTCCTCCAGCATTGGACTCAACCAATTTTAAAAACGTTCCATTTCCAAACCGGTTGAAGTCCAATAAACAAAATCCACAAATGGAGAAGATTCTGGAGTTATTTAAGATGGTTAACATTAACATTCCTCTTTTAGATGCTGTCCAACAAGTCCCGTCCTATGCGAAAATCTTAAAGGACTTGTGCACGAAAAAGAGGAAGTCTCGGGTACCCAAGAAAGTTTTCTTGGCTAGTGCTGTGAGTGATGCTCTTACCCAATCTTTACCATAAAAACGGAAGGACCCTGGTTGTCCTACGATTTCTATTACCATTGGGGATAAGAACATCAACCGCGCACTATTAGATCTTGGTGCCAGTGTTAACCTGCTCCCGTACTCAGTATACGAGCAATTAGGCGTAGGAGAGATGAAACCCACACACTGTACTCTCCAAATGCCCGACCGATCGATCACCCATCCTAGGGGTGAGCTAGAGGATGTGTTAATCAAAGTCGGGGACTTCATATTCCCCATTGACTTCATTGTATTAGACACACAGCCTGTAGCTAACCCCCGGAATCAAATTCCGGTGATACTCGGTCGCCCATTTCTTGCAACCTCAAATGCTATGATCAATTGTCGCAATGGTTCGATGAACCTCTCTTTTGGAAACATGACAATTGAACTCAACATGTTTAGGTTGGGGAATCAGCCCTCCGAACCTAATGCTCATATACTGGACGTTTGCTCAATCCAGGAGATCACCCCTGAAGAGTGTGAATTCGAGGAGTTTCTGTTCGACCATGATAACCTTAACGCCACTAGTGCGTTCCTCCTCGAACCTGCTGCTGTTTCTGCGCCCGATAATGACTATGAGTGTTTCACTTTCTCGAACGATCTTAGCCACTCACCACCCGAGTTTGAATCCTTCGAATTTCCGGATGAGTTACCTGAACCATCCAACTCGGTCGCTTACACTCGTTTTGAACCTTTGCTGGTGTCCTTTGAGTTCGAGACCTCTTCACCAATCCTGCCTTCAATTGTTTCACCTCCAACGCTCGAACTCAAGCCTTTGCCGTCTCACCTTAAGTACGCTTACTTAGGTGAGAACGAGATCCTCCCTGTCATCATCTCGGCTTCTCTAGCTCCAGAGCAAGAGAAAGCCCTTCTTGCGGTCTTGCACAGCAATAGACAAGCTTTTGGCTGGTCCATGGCGGACATCAAGGGGATTAGTCCCCTGATCGTTGAACATCACATTCATCTGATGGATGATGCCAAACCAGCCAGGGATCCACAAAGACGTCTCAACCCAGTCATGAAAGAGGCTGTGAAGAAGGAGATCGTAAAATGTCTGGATAGTGGTATCATTTACCCTATCTCTGATAGCCAGTGGGTTAGCCCCATTCAGGTTGTCCCCAAGAAATCAGGCATCACGGTCACAACCAACGAGGCGAACGAGTTAATCCCTACTCGCACCCAAACTGGGTGGCGAGTATGCATCGATTACAGAAAACTCAACGCCGCAACGCGGAAAGACCACTTTCCGCTACCTTTCATTGACCAGATGCTTGAACGATTGGCCGGACACGAGTACTACTGCTTTCTTGATGGCTACTCCGGCTATAATCAAATTCCCATCGCCGAAAATGACCAGGACAAGACCACATTCACTTGTCCTTTCGGCACGTTCGCATATCGTCGCATGCCCTTTGGGTTATGCAATGCGCCCGCTACCTTCCAGCGGTGTATGATGGGAATCTTTTCAGACATGGTGGAAAAATTTCTGGAGATCTTCATGGACGATTTCTCCATCTTCGGCGATTCCTTCAACGAGTGTTTGCTGCATCTTGACGCTGTCCTTACCCGATGTAAGGACAAGAACCTCAATTTGAATTGGGAGAAGTGCCACTTCATGGTTCGCGAAGGTATTGTCTTAGGACATATCATCTCGCAAAATGGCATAGAGGTTGACAAAGCAAAGATTGAGGTCATTTCCAATCTACCTCCTCCCAGATGCGTCCGAGACATCCGAGTCTTCCTTGGCCATGCCGGTTTCTATAGACGGTTCATCAAGGACTTTAGCAAGATTGCTAGGCCCTTGACTCTTTTGTTGTCCAAGGACACGCCATTCGACTTCAACTCGAGCTGTGTGACTGCATTCGAGTCACTAAAAAGCTCACTCACTTCTGCTCCCGTTCTTTCTTCACCTGACTGGACGCACCCATTTGAGATAATGTGCGATGCATCCGACTTTGCCATTGGTGCTGTCCTTGGACAACACATCAACAAGATGCCGCACGTAATCTATTATGCGAGCCGAACCCTGAACGATCCCCAACTCAATTATACCACAACTGAGAAGGAATTCTTGGCTGTTGTATTTGCTTTAGAAAAGTTCAGGCCCTACTGTTCATACCATAATATTGCATTTTCTATTCCCCATTCTTATGCATTTTACAATGAAAACAGGTGCTTTTGACGCATGTCTGCTACATGTTACAGGTTACAGGTTCTTGGAAAGAAAACAGTGAAAACGATATAAAGACGATGAAAAAGTGGACTTTAACCAATGAACAGAAGATCTTGATCAAGCCTACATAAGAAACAGTTCATAAAGCAAGATTCAAGATATCGACTCAAAGCGAAGGTTTAAAGTTCACTACAAATTGTTCACTGGAGATCTGGAACCAACTTAGAAGCCCAATGAGAAAAGTACTAAGGAATTAAGAAGACCACAGATCCAGAGATCAGTACCCAAAAAGCCCAGAGCCCAACTCCATAATTTGGCCGCGGAACCGCGGCCAAACCAAGAATGGGACCGCGGTTCCGCGGCCATATAGGGCCCAAATGCAAAATGATTTTTACCATAATTCCATGGCGGCATTGACTGGTCTTTATAGGGCTATTCTTGTAATTGTAGACATGCGGGTCAAATGTAACCCTAGGGTTTCCTATTCTTTATAAATAGGAACTCTAATCATTGTAATTTCTTATGCCTCCTTTTAATGAATAAAATTTAGAAATCTTTTGGAGAGCATCGGTGTTTCTTTTTCATTCAGAAATTCAGATCTGACAACCCTGCATGGATGATTGGAGAGATACATCTGTAAGTAGTTTTATTTAATTGCTTTAGTTTAGATTTTAATTCCTTGCCTTAGATGTTAGCTTTGGGAAAGACTTTTGAGAGATGAGATCTCTCATCCCTTTCTTACTCATCACATAGAATCTATAGGACTCCATGCATACATGCACATACCGCTCCCTACGGCACCCTATCCATCGAGATAGCGGTGATACCGTAGTATAAAGGCCCGGTTGTGATGTTTTCCATGGAGGTTAGGGTAAGGATTGATAAAGGAAGGACAAGAACCTAGAGGAAGGAACACCTTCCCGAATGGATCTAATCCCCTTTATTAATAATTACCATAACTCCTCTTAGATCCTAATTTGTGTATAGAAAGCGTTGAGATTTATTTACATTTCCAAACCATTCCTAAACCTAAAGCTAGCAAGATTTAGATCTAGATAATTTTAGTATAGATAATTTAGGTTTTTAGATTTAATAACAACTCCGAACACCCTTCAGAATTAACTCGTCAGAACGAATCGGAGATTCACAACATCCCTGTGGACCGACCCGTACTCACCGGCTAGCTTCATGCGACGCCGTTCTTGATTGCGGTTACAAATATTTTTGATCTATCTTTTAGAAAGCGCAAGCACGCTAAATCTACCAATCAAATAGCGCCGTTGCCGGGGATGGCGTGTTATTTCCTTTTTGCAATTTCGGGTTAATCAAAATTAAAAAAAAAATCATAAAAATCTAAAAAAATCCAAAAAAAAATATAAAAAATATTTCATTGTTATTTTTTGGAAAGGGTACTTTGTTGTGTGAAATCTTGCAGGAACAAACTCGGATCTGGAAATCTACAGGAAGAGAAACAGAAAACCAAATATCAAAACAGAAGGGGAATTCAAAATCAGAGCAGCAGAATTTTTCCTGAGACCCGAGCCCTCCATTGCGCCGCCCTTCCGCCGCGCTAACCCACTTTAGACCGCGGATCCGCCGCGGTCTTGGAGTTTCAGACCGTCAGAAAAAATCTTGGGAATCGTGCCTGCTTGTTGACCGCGAAAACGCGGCATTAGGGCTCTTAGACCGCGGAAACTCGGCGGGACAGTGACATCATCTCGTGGAATTTCCTCTGTAAGATCCTCTGTTCTTTCTCTGGAGATCTAGATATATTTTTTCTGAAAAATTCCTGCAAAAATTGTGTGCACTTTAAAAATATATTCCCTTCCATATAACAAGTCTTGTGCAGGATTTTTGGGCCCCGCTTGAACTAAATTGATTGCAAGAAATATTTTGTTGTTGCATATCTTTTCTCGAATATCTTTTCGCAACAATTTTTTCCAAATAAAGATTCTTGTGATATGCTTCAAATAATAACCAATTGCAAGTAATATTTTGCTGTTGCATATCTTTTCTATAAAATATTTTATTGTTGCATATCTTTTCTCTAAAAATCTTTTTGCAACAAAATTTTTTCCAAATAAAGCGAAAGAAAAAAATTAATGAAAAATGAAAATAAAAAGGACAAATATTTTATAGAACTTGCAAAATTTTTTAGCCCCAAATAAATCCTTGCACCATCCAACCTTCCTTTTTGTCACCTTTCTTCTTCTAACATAGGTACCCCACATAAAAAATCATTAGCCGAACTTTGGTATCCCGAACCTAATTTTGCGTCATATGTCAATGTGTTCGGTCAATTTAAAAACGATCCCTCCATGCCTAAAAAATCTCTGAAAGATCACATAGAGGAGTCTAGGAGAAACAGTTTGACTTTTCAACCCACTTTGTGTCAACCTAGTCAACCTTTACCACCTACATATGTTGACACCACTTTTCCAAGTCCTGCTGTAACTCCTAGGCCGATGTCCATTGCTGAGCATATTGCTCAATCTCGCAGTCGATCTTTCACCCCTCTCCACTCATCTAGTTCTAGGGATCCGCACGATTATTCACCTTTTTATCCATATGTTGACTCTACCCCTATCCAACCACCCACTTCCTACCAGTCATACCCAACCTTCCCACCTTCACTAGACACTGTTTCGACACAGCCATTAGGGAGTTTCACATATCCAACCAATTTTGAATCTTTTACTGAAACCCCCTCACCACCTAAGTCTAGTTTGGAAGAGGCGTTGGAAGCGTATATCGCAGCAACAAACAAAATGGTTAGGAATGTGGAAGCGTCCGTGGCCACCCTTATGCAACCTAATGAACCGGTAGCTAGTGTCCCGCTAGCTCCAAATTTTTCAATGTATGAGGCGGCAAGTGGACAGAGTGAGAATGAGAGAGGATTTTCAAATCAAACCCACCCTTACCCAATTGAAGCCCACAACTCCTGTTTTCCATCGATTGCCCTAAATAGTTCATCTGTTGAAAATAAAAATGAGTTGTGTGATTTTGTAGTGTTTGATTTGCCAGATTGTGAGGAACCTCTTTCGAGCGAAACCGCACCTAATCCTTTCGATCTTTACACCTCCACTCTAGAACCTAAATCGATAGATATCCATGCTTTTGATGAGGTGTCTAAAGAAATTGATTTTCACTTGATTGAGGATATAGACGCCGGGAATATTTCGGATGATGAACCTGTCGATTTAATTGAAATTTTATGTTCAAATCATCATCCTGATTTATTAAATGTTTCTCCCGAATCTCATATGCGTCTAGATTTTGATGATAATGGCATGGATGAGTTGAATATTGAGGATAGTATTGAGGAGAGTCTTGAGGATAATATTGAGGTTGAATCATTTTCGTTTGATGTGTCTGATTTTCCAATTCATCCTCCTGAACCTTTGACTGTTATATCACCCTCCCTCCTTCCCATCGTCCCGACCCCGCTTGAAGACTGTGAGCTTGAAACCTTTTCCTTTGAATCTGACACAGTTCCCACAGCCGATGACACTTACGAGTGTTTTACTTTTTTGGACGATGTTGATGACTCACCACCCGAGTTTGAGTCCTTTACATTTTCAGATGAGCCATCAGACTCGGTTGATTATAGTATTTTCGAACCATTAATGGAATCTTTTAGGTTTGAAACAGTTTACTATGGTGAGAAAGATACTATCCCTAATTCACTCCCTATCGTCTTTCCCATTGTTCCGACTGAACAAATGACCGTTACGTTTTCATCACCTATACCAAGTTCGGCGTACCCATGTTTTCTTGCGAATCTTGAGGGATTTGACCCCATTTCCCGACGGGTTGATAGGTTAGCGCAATCGCTTATAACATATCGGTCATCACATATTGCGCTAATTCATTCACTCAATTTACACCCTCAAGATCGTACTCCACTTCCTTCTTCTTTTCGCCATTCTTCTCCCCCACCGAGACCATATTCTACCATTCTTCTTTCCACACAGTCTCGCGTGTTTCTCATTTTCTTACACCAACTATACCATTACCACGATAAGATTTTTGAATGGTTGGTGCTAACTTTTGGCTTGTGCAAGGCCAAGCTTAAGTTTGGGGGAATCTTTGTATATATGTACATATATTTTTGTTTTTGTTTTCTATAAAAAAATAAAAAAATTTCAAAACATTAAAAATATAAAAAAAAATGTAAATAAATAAACAGGGGAGTGCCGGTATTTTTACCCTCTTGGTTTAGCATGACAGTGAGGACACTGTCGAGTTCAAGTTTGGGGGTATGCTCGGTACGTCTTCTTCCTTCGCATGCATTCATTTGTACATATTTTTTTTTGCATTTGCATACTTATTTGAAAACCCATAAAAATTTGAAAAATTTCAAAAATTATAAAAATTATTGTATTCAATTTTGGCTATAATTGACTTGAGTTTAACAAACAGGTTAACTGACTAGGAACAACTAGATCTTAGACTTAGTGAATTAAAAACCCTAAAAAGAACCTTCCTTAAAGTTTAACGGTAGAAAGTATATGTCTTTGTAGTTTATTTAGAAATAGGCAAATTTTGGGTTCACTTCTTGGGCTAAGTCAAAATGAGGGAAGAGTATTGATGTTCTTATTAGAGAATAAGTTTGAAAAATAGTTCCTAGCTTAAGTCTGGATTCTGAAAATGTATACCCTACAACCTGCACGATCACGCATCTTGAAACTTGGAATAGTAGAAGAGACCTTGAAATTCTCTTGTCTAAAGTCCTTAGTATGATGAAAATAAAAGGAAAAAAAATGAAAAAATGGACACTGGTTTTTGTGATTACTTAAGGCTGCAAAAAAATAGAAAAATATTTAGCGAGGGTGCTTCATCACCTAGTGCCTTAGACCAACTGGTTTGGGAGTCACTGCTAAAGCCTTGGGTGTTGCAAAGACTAGGAAGTACGCTTTAAAGTGCAAACGCATTTTGTAATCGGTCGTTGGTACCTCAAGAAGTATTAACGGTCGCATGAAGGATGTGTAAGCAAATTTCATTTTAATAAGTGCTTTGGACGAGAGTATGATTGCTTGATTTGAATTTCCAAGTGTAGGGGTAATATATACACACACGTAGGGATATGTGATTGGAATTTAGATAAGAGAGAGGAATGAAAAATAGAACTTATATCTTTAATAGAGTTGATAGAAATTCCTAAGTCGAGATGGAATCCTAGAAGGAAAACTTAAGAGATGCTGAAAGCTAAGTAAGTCTGCATAACATATATAATCTTAAGTTAAATGATGAGGAAGCGTGAAGAATATGGGTGGATAATTTGCGGGTCGACGATAATAGAATTCCTTGTTAGAAAACCTAATTGGAGAACAAAAGTCGAAAAGCCAAATTGATAGGATTTTGTGGGTGTAATCCGCTGAAGACAACACTCCTCCTACTAGGGACACCTAGAGGTTTAACGGCTTGTTGCATGAGCTCAGTGCAATCGCGTTTCCCTGCGAAAGTGCGGTTAGGTTTTTTGTAGTGAATAAAAAATAAGTTTGCTCGAGGACGAGCAAAAGATAAGTTTGGGGGTATTTGTTCATACCATAATATTGGATTTTCTATTCCCCATTCTTATGCATTTTACAATGAAAACAGGTGCTTTTGACGCATGTCTGCTACATGTTACAGGTTACAGGTTCTTGGAAAGAAAACAGTGAAAACGATATAAAGACGATGAAAAAGTGGACTTTAACCAATGAACAGAAGATCTTGATCAAGCCTACATAAGAAACAGTTCACAAAGCAAGATTCAAGATATCGACTCAAAGCGAAGGTTTAAAGTTCACTATAAATTGTTCACTGGAGATCTGGAACCAACTTAGAAGCCCAATGAGAAAAGTACCAAGGAATTAAGAAGACCACAGATCCAGAGATCAGTACCCAAAAAGCGCAGAGCCCAACTCCAAAATTTGGCCGCGGAACCGCGGCCAAACCAAGGATGGGACCGCGGTTCCGCGGCCATATAGGGCCCAAATGCAAAATGGTTTTTACCATAATTCCATGGCGGCATTGACTGGTCTTTATAGGGCTATTCTTGTAATTGTAGACATGCGGGTCAAATGTAACCCTAGGGTTTCCTATTCTTTATAAATAGGAACTCTAATCATTGTAATTTCTTATGCCTCCTTTTAATGAATAAAATTTAGAAATCTTTTGGAGAGCATCGATGTTTCTTTTCCATTCAGAAATTCAGATCTGACAACCCTGCATGGATGATTGGAGGGATACATCTGTAAGTAGTTTTATTTAATTGCTTTAGTTTTGATTTTAATTCCTTGCCTTAGATGTTAGCTTTGGGAAAGACTTTTGAGAGATGAGATCTCTCATCCCTTTCTTACTCATCACATAGAATCTATAGGACTCCATGCATACATGCACATACCGCTCCCTACGGCACCCTATCCATCGAGGTAGCGGTGATACCGTAGTATAAAGGCCCGGTTGTGATGTTTTCCATGGAGGTTAGGGTAAGGATTGATAAAGGAAGGACAAGAACCTAGAGGAAGGAACACCTTCCCGAATGGATCTAATCCCCTTTATTGATAATTACCATAACTCCTCTTAGATCCTAATTTGGGTATAGAAAGCGTTGAGATTTATTTACATTTCCAAACCATTCCTAAACCTAACGCTAGCAAGATTTAGATCTAGATAATTTTAGTATAGTTAATTTAGGTTTTTAGATTTAATAACAACTCCGAACACCCTTCGGAATTAACTCGTAAGAACGAATCGGAGATTCACAACATCCCTGTGGACCGACCCGTACTCACCGGCTAGCTTCATGCGACGCCGTTCTTGATTGCGGTTACAAATATTTTTGATCTATCTTTTAGAAAGCGCAAGCACGCTAAATCTACCAATCACCTACCTCATCGGCTCTCCAGTCATTGTCTACACAGACCATTCTGCTCTGCGCCATCTTTTTGCAAAGAAAGATGCAAAATCTCGGCTAATACGTTGGATCCTCTTGCTTCAAGAGTTTGACCTTGTCATTAAGGAAAAACGAGGATGTGAAATCGTAGTTGCCGACCATCTCTCACGACTTCCTTCTTCACCTTCGCTTCCAATTCCGATCAATGACATTTTCCCGGATGAACAACTCTTGACAGTATCCTGCGAACCCTGGTTCGCAGATATTGTGAACTATTTGGCCACGGGATTACTACCGACTGAATGGTCAAGTCAGGACAGACTTCGCTTCTTATCCCAAGTAAAACACTTTTACTGGGATGAACCCTATCTGTTCAAGTACTGTCCCGACTAGATTATTCGTCGGTGTGTCCCTGACGAGGAATTCAAGAGTGTGCTTTCATTTTGCCACGATCAAGCATGTGGCGGGCATTTTGGCCCCAGAAAGACAGCTGAGAAGATCTTGCAATGTGGTTTCTACTGGCCACAACTCTTCAAAGAGGCTCATGACTATTGCAAGACTTGCTCCCGGTGCCAACACTTGGGCCGAATATCCCGGAGGAACGAGATGCCGCTCCAACCGATCTTGGTTGTGGAGATTTTCGACGTTTGGGGGATAGATTTCATGGGGCCGTTTCCCAGCTCTTTCGGGAACTTGTATATTCTTCTCGCTGTTGATTACGTCTCTAAATGGGTCGAGGCTGTGCCCAACCGGACTAACGACAACAAGGTTGTCGTTAAGTTTCTTAAAGAAAACATTTTCTCCCGTTTTGGGCACCCCCGAGCGATCATTAGCGACAATGGAAGTCATTTCTGCAAAAAGACTTTCGCGGCCTTGATGCGGAAATATTCCATTAATCATAAGCTCTCTACGCCCTACCACCCCCAAACCTGCGGGCGGGCCGAAGTTTCAAATCGTCAAATCAAGCAGATACTGGAGAAGACGGTTTCCAAGAACTGTAAGGATTGGTCGCTGAAACTCACTGATGCCCTTTGGGCATTTCGAACCGCTTATAAGACCGATCTTGGCATGTCTCCCTATCGGCTTGTGTACGGAAAGTCTTGCCACCTACCTGTCGAAATAGAGCATCGCGCATTTTGGGCGATAAAGGAGCTGAATCTGTCTCTTGAAGATGCGGGCAGCCATCGGAAGCTGCAGTTGAACGAATTAAGCGAGCTTAGGGATGAGGCTTAACATAACGCGGTTGTCGTTAAGAACCGAACGAAGGTGTTTCACGATAAACACCTTTTGCGCAAAACTTTCGTACCTGGTCAACAGGTACTGCTTTACGACACCCGACTACACTTCCATCCAGGAAAGCTCAGATCTCGCTGGAAAGGGCCGTATTGTGTGCGGAATGTGTATCCGCATGGCGCTGTGGATTTGGAGAATCCAAAGGACGGTTCATTTTTCAAAGTGAACGGAAACCGACTAAAACCGTACCTTAGCGCCGAACCAACAGAGGAGCTCCTGGTCTTACAAGAGCCGGTTTACCCTGCATAATCTTCCTCTGCCTACCACCAAACTTCGGTTATCCAGCCAAGAACAGTGGACACTGTTCCAAATAAGTTTGGGGTGAGGACACTGTCCAGTTTAAGTTTGGGGGTATGCTCGGTACGCATTTCTAACTTTCGCATTCATATGTATATTTTGCATCTGCATATTAAAATCCATAAAATCCATAAAAATCTGACAATTTTCTAAAAACATAAAAACTTTTCTGTCAAGTTAGCTAGTGGGAGGACTCTGATTCAACATTTCGACGGTTTTGTTTGATAAGATAAGAAAAACTAAATCTTATGTTTAGATTTTGAAAACCTGAAAGATAACTCTCCTTTGAAGTTAACTATAGCTGATATACGTCTTTACATCACACTACACGTGTCGTGAGCTTTGGAAATTAGATGACAAGTCTTTTATGCCTAAAAACTTTTAAATGGATAAATGATTTTCTGAGGATCAAATAGGTTTGTTCTGAAATAAGTAATATCAAGAATAGTTTATGAAGTGAGTGAATATGAAGGAATGTTATTGATGCCTTAATTGGAACTAAGTCTGAAAAATAACCCATCTGGAACTTGATTGGAATGATTACATACCAAAACCCACTAAACACGTCTTTTCTCCAAAAGATAATTGAACTGCCGGTTATATCTCCGTTCGCATTGAATCATCATGATTTTCACGCCAAATTGTCTTTTGTTTTTGGACCTAGGTAACTTGAGTAATTAAGTCCGCTGGGGTGTTTCTACACCTAATGCCCTAAAGCCAACTGGTTTGGGTGCATTGGCCCAAAGCTCGTTAAGAAGCCTAGAAAGTCCAGATTAAAACAAAGTCAAGTAAGTGTTCTCCCCGAGTTAAAATTCCTAACGGTTCTTTGTGTGAGAATAATCTTGATAAAAGACATGCTTTTATAAAAAAAAATTAGCGGAGATATGAAGGTTTTATTCTATGATAAAGACTATTTCATGTTCACAGAGGTGTGTACGAAATGAAAACAAGAAAAAGATGGAGTGAAAAATAAGACCTAGTTTCCTGTTAAGGAAGATATAAATTCTGAAGTTGAAACCTTACTGGAAAACGAAACTTGAAAAATGCTTGACTCTTTATAAAACTTATGTGATCCTTTCAAAATTCTTATCTGGGCTTTATTGTGTGACATGGGGACTTTATTCGACCTTTCTGGAACTTAACGACACTATTTGCATTGCACGTAAAGACATATAAAATCTTAAGTTAAATAAGAAGCGAGATGTGAAAAATAAAGGTTCGATAGTCTAGACTTAGGATCATAGAATTGTTATTTTCTGAAACAAAACGTTAGGGTTTGAATCATAGTTATTTTCCAAAACTAGCTTGACCGGATTTTGTGGGTAGTATCCGCTGAAAACCCTCAGGAGACAACACTCCTCCTACTAGGGACACCTAGAGGTTTAACGGCTTGTTGCACATGCTCAGTGCAATCGCGTTCCCTACGAAAGTGAGGTTAGGAAATTTTTGTGAATAAATTGGCTTTGCTCAGGACGAGCAAATGATAAGTTTGGGGGTATTTGTTCATATCAGATTTTTGCATTTTTATACCGCCCAATTTTTATCATATTGCTTATCGGTAGGTACTCTTGAGCCGTGTTTACTAGTCAATTGCAGGATACAGGTTCCCGGATCTAAACGATGAAATTCATGGAAAAGCACGACAAAATCCAGGTTACTGCCAACCATAGATAAAACACGGGTCTCCACTCTCTATCCGTATGTTGCCACACACCAGTTTAAGAGACAAAATGACAAATCGATTGTCACCTTCATGCCCAAAGCACAATGGCAACACTAAGTCCAAGAAATCTACGCGGAGCTCAAGAAAATCATGACAAAAAGATCCACATCCAATCACCCTTGATTCTGGAAGAAATGTGGAAAGATTATCAGAAAAAACATGTACCAGACTAAAGGGAACAGAAGACCAGGGCAGCACACAAAAGACGACACCCCAACTCCCCCATAGGGCGGCGGAACCGCGGCCAATAGGGGGTCTAGGCCGCGGTTCACCGGCCGTACTGCCTCCTCACATGATGAAACTTCAGGGGTATTTTGGTATTTTCATGTAGAGGAAGAATTTTGCCCTAGATTTTCAGTTCACTTCCTATAAATAGCCCAGAACCTTGTGAAGCCAAGGGTGCTTAATCTTGTATTTTTTGGTTTTAGAATACTTGTTGTTCTTCTTCCTCTTCTCATCTCTTCTCCATTGAAAAACTTGTAGTGAGCTTTTGTGAGTGAAGAATGATGAATAAAGAAATTCATTTTGTTATTATACTTGTCTTGCTCTTGTTATGTTAATTGCTTGTAATCTTTAATTGATAATTTAGTTGTTGTTTTTTATTGTTGTTTCTTTCTTTTCTCTTTTCCTTTATCCTTAAATAACCATGATGCTTACGCTTGATCCTTGCCAAGGTGAGGTCGCAAATAGCTAGTTGTTATCTTCTAATCTCCTTCTTTCTATCTTCCTCCTTTGTTTTATTTTTTTTGGTTTTCTTGTAATGGGTGAGTAATTTCCATACTTGTTAGGGTAGGATAAGGGAAGTTTGAGAGAATGAAATCTCTCTCACTCTTTCCTTGTCCAACATCTTAAATCGACTCTCATTAATTGAACCACAATCCGCTCCTTACGGCACCCTATCCTACAAGATAGCGGTGATTCCGTAGTGAGACCGGTTGTGGTTGAATTAACCGGAGGTTATGGCTAAGAGCCAAGAACGGACGGACAAGCACCAAAAGGAAGAACTTAAGTATTGTAAAGCCTAGCTTATACTCGTAAGTTCCTTCCTAGTCGTGCTAATCCCCGTTGTTGCCGATTACCATAACACCGATATTAAGAGTGGCAACGAAAGAGGTGAGCGACTCCTAACTCAAACTAACCTAATCCTAACCCTAACAAGCTCTCTTTACAATCAATTTAAGACTTAGTTAATCACAAACAAATCTGGAAAATTGGATTTAACTCGTTAAAGCACATAGAAAAAGATTCCCATCTCCCTGCGGACGACCCGTACCCAACCGGCTAGCTACAAGCGAAACCGTTTTGATTGCAGTAATTAACTAAACTTGAACACGCAGAATCTCTACCAATCAGTTATCCTCGTAGAGTACGTGGATGACATACTCTTGATACGGAAGGAGTTTCCTATGCTACGCTCGGTCAATCTCCTCTTATCACAATGATTCTCCATATAGGATCAAGGTGATACCTCCTAAATCCTGGGTTATGGATCTATGGGATAGATCTAATTGGATGTTAGGATTCTCACTAGTTGTAGTGAGATGGTATCAATCGATCTAGGGGAGAATCACTGGAAAGGTTCCAGGGTGATAAGGACGACTGAATGTCAGTCGCAGGCATTGTCTTTACCCTCAGTGGAGGGACGGTATGTTGGAAGAGTTCCAAGCTAGATATCGTGACTTACTAGATGATTAAAGGCAAGATACATCATTACAACGGATGCTACCAAAGAGGCAGTCTGGATATATATAAGTTCATGAGATGAACTTCGTTCCTACCATTGTGTGACAATGGTGTTGTGGCTTATGCCAAGGTACCCCCGTCCCATCAGTCATCTAGATATAATTCTTAGGCAGTATCACCTGATCATGGAGATGGTTGATCACCAGGGAGATCGAGGTTAGGAGAGTAGACACAGAAGACAACAGCGCGGATCCACTCACAAAGGCCTTTTCACAGTAGAGACTTTTATAGGATGGTTGAGTATGAGATACTTCAACCACAGCTAATTGTTGGGTATGGGATACCACAACAGATGGCCCTAGTGCAAGTGGGAGATTGTTAGTTATATGTATGCCCTAGAGGCCATTACTGTACATATGATGTATATTGTAATGGATGCTTAGACATATATAGGGAGGACTTTCTTGCTCGACATGATAGTATGTTATCTGGTTGTACTTTATCTTAACATGTACTTTGATTGTCTCTATGTTATATGTTGATAAAGCCCATAGAATTGTACTCGACTACTGGACTATGATGAGATCATACTAGTAGGGCAACGGTAGTCGACGAGTACATCCTATAACTGTTCCTAGTCGAGGGTGTATCGAGACAGGGCATCGATACACCAGAGTAGACTAGCGTATACGCATCTTGACCCATATGATGGGCGATGGATGATCCCATATCCATCGGTGTTTGACATCAAGGATGGTGTATGGGTGCTCAGTACATACTGGGTACACTGGACGGACTCGCCGAGAACTCCCAGATGGTATTATACCTCACGTCAGATGGCAGTTCTCTGATGACCCTGGTACAGAGTAGCCTGTAGACCCGAGATCATCATAGAGTCTTGTGTGATTCCCACTGTGCTTTGATTTCCATCATACCACGTCCAAGAGGGCGTGCAAAAAGGTGGCTTTTGGGTACAGTCCTGAATCACATGGAGGCAATGAGCGATAGGAGGGGATTCGTCTCTCCCGGTATAGGGAGTTGATGTTGCGCTGTGTTTGATTGGCTATAACTGGAAATCCCTGGCCAGGGTTGCTGATATTTACTGGTAAGTGTTATCAGTAGTTTCTCGAACTGTTATAGACCTCATATCGACACGACTTATCAAGCTAATGGGGTCTGACGTTTACCACCCCTAGGCGAGATATGCGACATATCAGACGAAGAGACCGGACTGTACGGGAGTGTTACTGATTGGATTCACGAGAGAAAGTACATGCTTTCTTGTTGATCTTCTGATCGCTCAATACCTGGGTGGCTGTTACGTTTAGCTGACCGCTTGCAGCTTGTGGGTATTTGATATGATCATCACCTACTGCCGGCGTATTGACGATTCTTTAGAGTCCTACACAGAGGTTTCTTGACTCAGGCAAAACGGAGTAGGGACACATATATGATATGTGCGGGACCGAGAACAATACGTGTATGTGATACCTTATTAGATTCTCGCGATATGAGGTATCGGCCGGGTATATGTGATATAGCGGGGTCATCGGATCAAGTGTTGATTCGATGAATTGATACAGATTATATTAGTCGGTTATTTGTGAAATAGCCGGATTATCGGATCAAGTGTTGATTCGATAATTTAATGTATAATTATATATTTGATATATTAAATTACATTAACTAATATAAGCTCACTAAAAGATTTTTTTTCTCACTCGGGTAATACATTGATATATATGCAATATATGATAATTGTATTATTTTATTTTGTTACAATAAATATTGTATATGTGATATATAATATTGTAACATGTTATGGTTATAAATGCAACTTGATTAGTGGAGTTTAATTGTGGTTAGGGTTTGGATTAGGGTTAAACATTCATGAAGCTTTCAAGAAGCTTCTTGAAGCTTTGACTTTGACCTTGATATTTTGTGATATTTCTTTAACCCAACCCAACCTTTTAACCATAGTTAAATCTCTACATGGGTTAAGTCTTCATACATTACCCATGGTTGCATTTCTAACCTCACAATTCATTATTCATCACAAAAGAAATGGTTCTTCTTCTTCCTTCTCTTTCAATGGAAAAGCTTTCTAGCTTTTTCATTAGTGATGATTTTGAGTGAGATTAAAAATACAAATGAGAGCTATATTCCTACTTCATTATCCTAATCTATCCTAGCCATTTAGATTAGGGTGTTCACTTCATTTAGTGAGTGAGAGCTTGTGATAAAGAAACTTCAAGGTAGATCATCTTAGTTATCGAAGATCGGAAGCAAGTTTGCGTCATTCGCTTCGTGGAGCCTCTCTAGAGTCCGGGTACATGATGATCGCAGCGAAGGGGCCTCAACACGGAGCTTTAGATGTGAAGGACCGGACTACAAAGGTTGTAATCCTATTCTCTTAGTGTTAAAGTGTTTAACATGCTTTGTTTCGCCTAATCTCTAGTTTAAAGATCTTGGTTAGGGTTGTTCGGCATGTTTAAATTTTAAATCAGGCATGGTTAATGCCTTATAGACCCTTGTGAGAGTGCCTAGTAACCCTACAGCATCGGGGTAGGCAATGAATCACATGTCCTAGTCATTCCTCCTTGGGTGACTAGCGATCTTCTATCATATCTCTAAGTATAACTCGTGCGGCATTAGCTTTAGACATCTGGGAGACATCTCGTCAGTCGTAGCAACAACTGAATCATTCGTCCGCACGCTGAACAGTGCCTCAATCATCAAGTATAATCGGTGCATTGACATCATCTCATTTTGGCTTGCCTCTAGCGGTGGCCCAATCCTCTGGTGCTGATCTGCACGTAAGAGAAATCTTGTAAAAGCGATCCATCAAACATTCATGGCGCGAAAACACAATAAAATGACACCTCTATGCAATCGTGTATCCCTGGAATCATGCCCTGGTCAGTCCTTGTCTGTGACGAGCTCATGCTGACGCAACTCTAGCCGTAGCTCTCTCTGCCCATGTAATCGTGGCAGCAAAACCATAAACCGATATCGATGTGGATAGATCATATGAATGAATATAATACTGTGCAAGGAAATGTACATCCTAAGGATTCTTAAGCGGAGTAGCGTATTTTAAGTATACCGCGGAACATACACACGGTACGTCACTCTCCTTAAGTCACCTACTCCATCAACCAAAGTCAACCTACGCGATAAAAGTTCGGGTCTAATACCCCCTCGACTAAGTCTAAGTTCTGTAAGGTCAAGCCTAGATTCCGTATATATACAAACGCCCTAGTCTCCGCATAGTCAAACATAGACTCGAACCAAGGTTAACCTAGCGCTCTGATACCAACTTTGTCACGACCCGAAATGGCACGTGGCTGGCACTTGAATCATATGAAGTCTATAGGACCCCATCTAATTCAAGTAAGCCAAAAAATCCCAGAAATCTAAACCATTTTAAAGAAGAAATGAAGAAAACTTATTTTTAAGCATGTGGTTTTAATAATATAAGCCGAAGCATGGCATTTTTAAAATCTCAAGTCTTTTCTGAAAATTCTGGCAGAGTTTCCTTTGTAAATACTGACCCCAAAAGGGTACAACATGCATAATATGAATAAAGGCATCCCCAAGCGGGAGCTAGCTCTTCGTCAATTGACTGTCACAACCACGCAAGCAGTATAATATACAACGCCAAGGGCGAGGATCAAAACTCAAAAGTAAACTCAAAATCATCAAGAAAACCATAATAATACAACGCACGACTCTAAGGTCGAAAGAATAAACAACTGGTTTTCTAAGTCTGAAATAAACATATAAGTCTGGTTGATGGAGTTTACTAGATAGAACTGAAATAATAAAGTACAATGGTGGTCAAGATGCAAGTGAACCCACCTACCAAAGCAATCACCCGAAAAGGAGCAGTATGCCAGCAAATCCGCAACGAAACCTGTACGGCAAAACCTGCAAGAACAGCGGACAACGGTGGTAAGTTGCCAACTCGTGAGTAGAAAATATCACCGAGCAGAAATCGTATGTATGACTCAATCCTAGGTCAATACGATCAGTAATATATATCCCCAATATGATAAAGTCAGAAGCATGATAGGGTGGCAAGGGTAAACATCAGTACATAAGTGTAATACCAAGTGCTCGTGTCAGTGCCTCAGGTAGCAACATATCATAAATATGAGGTATGAAAACGATATAGTGAAAACAGAATGCATCATGAATGTGAATCAATTTTCTGTTAGGTTTACCTAGCACCATATGTAGAGTTTGGAAGCATCACATGTCACAAAGATCAAATTTTGGTGGTGCTAAGTAAGCATACAAAGGATCTATCCTAGAAAATTAGGGTTTCATAAACTTTAACTAACATCATATGTTACAAAGGCTAGGGTTTTGAGAGTACAACCTTTGTATCTCCCTTTAGTAGACTCCTTGGCCACTTGAGAGTTGGAAAATGGTTCGCTTGAAGTCCTCTAACGTCCACGACGATCCACCCGAAGCTCCTTTGTCCAAGCTATCAACTTCACTTTAACAAGAAGATGAAATGAAGCTAACACTCTAAACAAGTGGGCTAGACTTATGTAGAATGGTGTTGTGATTCTCTTTCTCACTTCGAAATCCTATCTTTTTGAGTATTTTGCTCACTTGAAAAGTCTAGAGAGCAAGAGCTCAAGGTTGAAGAAGATGATGGCTATTTTTAAGAAGAAGAGAAGATAAACTCTAATGAGAAAAATGAAAAATATAAGGATATATATTTTCCACTTCTCATTGCAATCCATGGTTAATGATAAAGATATTATTGACTTTGAGTTTAAAACACCAAAGGAAAAAATAACCAAGGGTTAATAAGTAAGTGAGCATGGTAAGATGAAGAAGAGTGTAGAAACATTCTATGAATTAACCCTTTTTCTTTTTCCTTTTGTTTTAACACAAATGCAATAATAATCCATATAATAACCCATAGTGTGAGTCTTATATTGCCACCATTCTCTATGTATAAACAACCATGATAGAATGATGTATGTATGCATGTGTGCATGAACATCCATATATGCATGATCAATAATGAATGCATACATGCATGCATACATCCAAAAGAAACAAGATAGAATTTCTAGTGAGAAGCTAATGGTTAAATGATAAATCAACACTTGATTTATCAACCCGGTCATATCACATACGACCCGACCAAAAGCAAGCAGTCCAATTAATATACGGTATCTCATACGCGCATTTTAACCGGGTCTATGCGCATATCGTATACGCGCAACACAACGTTTCGCCTGGACTGGGTAACTTCTTTTTGGGACTCTAAGACTCGTGAATACGCCGGTAGTGGGTGATGATCATATCAAGCACCCCCAAGCCGCAAGCGGTCAGTTAAACGTAACGGCCACCCGGGTATTGAGCGATCAGTAGAAAACAAGCGAACCTGCTACAACTCCCGTCGAGCCAACCTGCAACACTACCGTACAGTCCGGTCTCTTCGCCAGATATGCTGCATATCGAGCCTAGGGATGGTCACGTCGACCCCAATAACACAATAAGTCGTGCCAGTGAATGGTCTATAACAGATCGAGAAACTACTGATAACACTTATCATTAAATCTCAGCAGCCCTGGCCAGGGACTTACTGATATAACCAGTCGAGCACAGCACAACATCAACTCCCAATACCGGGAGAGACGAAACCCCTCCTATCGCTCATCGCCTTCGTGTATCTCGGGACTGTACCCAACGGCCACCTGTTTGCACGACTCAGTAGAGCCGTGGTAGGGTGGTAATCAAAGTACAGTGGGAGAGCACACAAGACTCTATGACGATCTCGGGTCTACAGACTAACCTGTACCAGTGTCACCTGAGAACTGCTATCCGACGATAGATATAATTCCATATAGGAGTTCTCGGTGAGTCCGTCCAGTGTACCCAGTCACCACTGAGCACCCGTATACGATCTTGATGTCAAACATCGATGAATGTGGGAACATCCATCGCCCATCACATGGGTCTAGTATCATATACGCTAGTCTACTCTTGTATATCGATGCCCCGTCTCGATACACCTCCGACTAGGGACATTTCAGGATATGCTTATAAACTACAGATGTCCCACTAGTATGATCTCTATCATAATCACTGTAGTTAAGCCGATATCCTCAGGGCTCTATCAGCATGTATGAATGAATAAAAGCATGATCAAATCAACATGTGAGATAAAGAAGAACCAGATAGCATACTATCATGTCGAGCAAGAATGTACACTGAATATATATATATATATATATATATATATATATACACATGTATAAATACATCCACTATCACATAATGGCCTCTAGGGCATACATATATCCAACAATCTCCCACTTACACTAAGGCCAGTTATTGGCGTATCTCATACCCAACATCTCAAAAAGTCGCTCATACTGCGGCTGAGGGAGGGCCTTGGTGAGTTGATCCACGGCGTTAATCTTTGTGTCTACTCTCTTAATCTCGATCTCGCGGCGATCTACAATCTCCCGGATCAAATGAAAACGCCTCAGGATGTGTCTGGACCGCTGATGGGATCTGGGCTCCTTGGCTAACGCCATAGCCCCATTATTATCACAATACAAAGGTATTGGATCAATAATGGTTGGAACTACTCCTAGCTCCGAGACGAACTTCTTCATCCAGACGGCTTCCTTGGCGGCATCATTTGCAGCAATGTACTTAGCCTCCATCGTAGAGTCTGCAACGGTATCCTGTTTGGAACTCTTCCAACTAACCGCCCCTCCATTGAGGGTAAATACAAACCCTGAGATAGATTTGTTGTCGTCCTTATTGCTCTGGAAGCTCGAATCGGTAAAGTCCTCCATTTGGAGATCTGCATTACCATACACCAAGAACAATTCTTTAGTCCTTCGTAAGTACTTAAGAATGTTCTTCACAGCTGTCCAGTGGTTTTCTCCTGGGTTGGATTGATACCTGCTTACAACACTAAGTGCATAAGCTACATCTGGGCGTGTACATAACATCGCATACATTATAGATCCTACTGCCGAAGCATAGGGTATAATGCTCATGCGAGCTCTCATTTCATCGGTCTTTGGACAAGAATCCTTGGAGAGAGTGACTCCAAGGCAAGCGGGTAAGGCACCCCGCTTGGAGTCTTCCATACTAAACCTTTTTAGGATGGTGTTGATGTACCTGGTTTGGGACAATCCCAATAACTTTTTGGATCTATCCCTATAGATCTTTATGCCCAGGATGTATGTGGCATCACCCAGGTCCTTTATGGAGAACCTTAGTGATAAGAATGATTTGACCGACTGTAGCATAGGAATATCATTTTCTATCAGAAGAATGTCATCCACGTACAATACGAGGAATGAGACAGCTCTTCCTACAGCCTTCTTATAAACACAAGGTTCATCTGGATTTTTGATGAAATCAAACTCTTTGATAACATCATCGAAACAGATGTTCCAACTACGAGATGGCTGCTTTAACCCATATATGGATTTAAGCAATCTACATGCTTTCCCGCTGCTCCCACTGTCAATGAAGCCCTCTGGCTGATCCATATAAACACATTCTTCTAAATCTCCATTTAGAAATGCTGTTTTAACATCCATTTGCCAGATTTCATAGTCGTAGTGAGCAGCAATAGCAAGTAGGATCCGAATGGATTTAAGCATGGCTACGGGTGAAAAAGTTTCATCATAGTCCAAACCTGGTCTTTAACGAAAACCTTTCGCCACAAATCTTGCCTTATAGGTCTCTATCTGCCCATCTACACTAATCTTTCTTTTAAGGATCCATTTGCATCCTACAGGTTTTACCCCAGGGGGTACAATGTCCAAAGTCCATACTTTGTTGGTGTACATAGACTCCATTTCGGATCTCATAGCATCCAGCCACTTCACAGAGTTTCCACTCGTGATAGCTTGCTGAAAACTGGTAGGATCATCATCATCCATGATGCAGTCTTCTCCGTCACCATCAATGAGGAAACCGTAGTACCTCTCCGGTGGGCGAGAAGTCCTACCAGACCTTCGGAGTGGCCGGGGTTCCTCAGTTTCTATTGTAACAGCCGGTTCAACCAAATCGTCATTTGTAGTTTGTGTCTCTAGAACCTCTTCTAGATCCACCACTTTGCCATCATCTTTATCTACGAAAAACTCTTTTTCCAAGATTGTGGCATACTGAGAAACAAACACCTTTTGTTCCTCTTTGTGGTAGAATAGATATCCATAAGAATTCTTTGGATACCCCACAAAATTACACATGACTGACCGTGTCTCGAGTTTGTCCGGATTCTGCTTTTTAACATAGGCCGGGGAACCCCAAATCTTAATTCTCTTAAGAGATGGTCTCTTTCCATGCCATATCTCATATGGCGTGGTAGACACGGTTTTGGTTGGAACCCTGTTCAGTAGAAACGCTGCAGTCTCCAATGCATGCCCCCAAAATGAGACGGGTAACTCAGCATCACTCATCATGGATCGGACCATATCTAATAGGGTCTTATTCCGTCGTTCAGACACACCGTTGTGCTGTGGTGTGTAAGGAGGAGTGAGCTGAGAGAGAATCCCATTCTCATTTAGGAAGTTTGCAAATTCTGTACTAAGGTATTCCCCACCTCGATCTGATCGAAGCATCTTGATACTCAAGCCGGTTTGTTTTTCTACTTCTTGTTTATATTCAATGAATTTCTCGAAAGCTTCAGACTTGTGCTTTAATAAAAATACATGACCGAATCTTGAGAAATCGTCAGTGAAAGTAATGAAGTATGAAAAAAAGCCTCTAGCCTGTGTAGACATTAGCCCGCATACATCACTATGTATGAGGCCTAGGAGCTCAGTAGCTCTTTCTCCGTTTCCGGTAAACGGAGTTTTGGTCATTTTACCCTTGATACAAGACTGGCAAGTCGCATAAGATTTATATTCAAAAGGGTTTAAATATCCATCTTTGTGTAACTTGTTTAGTCTTGTTTCGTTAATATGACCAAGTCTACAGTGCCAAAGAAAAGCTTCATTTATTTCTGAAAGTTTTCTTTTATTAGTGCGTTGTATACTGAAAACTGTGTATTGATTTAGGACGTATATCCCGTTATTAAGTGTACCATACCCAACCAACATTTGATTTAGGTTAATGTTCATAACATTGTTCTGCAATACAAAATTATATCCTTCATTGTCTAACAAAGAGATAGATATTATATTACATAGCGTACTTGGTACAAAATAACATCGGTTCAAAACCAATATACACCCAGATGGCAACCCCAAGTGATACTCTCCCACTGCGACTGTATGTACATTGGAACCATTTCCAACGCGGAGAGTATGGTCACCTGTCTTCAAAACTTTGCTATTTCTCAGTCCCTGCATAGAATTGCAAATGTGAGAACCTGAACCGGAATCTAATACCCAGGAAGCAGAGTTTATTGAAAAATAGTTTTCTGTCACAAACACACCTGAAGCGGAAGCATCCCCATGCTTCTTCTTGAGGTTCAAGTACTCCGTACAGTTGCGCTTCCAATGTCCTGTCTTGTGGCAATGAAAACATTCACCTTTCCCCGAGTCTTCAGCTTTGGACTTTTCCTTTCCCTTCACCTTTTTAACTCCACCCTTAGGATTGGTGGGCTTCTTCTTTTTCTTTCCTTTGGACTTAGCTTTTGGGCGAGAAGAAGAAGATTGCCCAATAGTCATAACGGGAGTTTTCATTGATTTCATAGTGCTCTCTGCACTCCTTAACATATTAAGGAGTTCAGGTAGCTCCTTCTCCATGCCGTGCATGTTGAAGTTAACTATGAACTGAGCAAAGGTGGAGGGGAGGGACTGCAGAATAATATCCGTATATTGTTCATTGTCCATTGTCCATCCTAGGTCCTCAAGCTCTTCTATAAGAGCTATCATCTTCAGAACATGGTCTCCTACTGGTGTGCCAGGGGCCATTCGCATCTGAAACAATTTCTTTGATGCTTCGTATCGTAATACGTGGGATTGCTCTCCATACAACTCCTTTGTATGGAGGAATATGGTTTGAATGTCCATATTCTCGTGCTGCTTTTGATGTGTATTGTCCATCGATGCAAGCGTGAGGCATTTGTCCGTGGCACAGTCAGCGTCCCATGTCTTGCGGACTTCAATGTCCGCAACTGAGGATTTTGGACCTGGGGTGGGCGGGGCTGAAGCCGTGAAGACATATGATACTTTATCATAAGTCAAGGCTATTTTCAGATTCCTCAGCCAGTCTTTATAATTGGTCCTATTCAGTTTGTTTTTATCTAGTAGAAGCTTGAGTCCAGTCATTGTTATCTGCCATTAAGAGAGAGAAAAGAATACACTCAGCGAAAGCTCTTGCATAGATCAGATTGGTTAATATCTTGTCTAATCGATGTCTCCCACTGCTTTAATCAAGTTTTTCTTTCAAACCTTAAAAAGAAAACTAGCCAGGATTAATTACAATCAACAACTTCGCGAACCGTTCAGCCAGGCCAGTGTCGGTACTTGAGGGAGGTTCCCCGTGCTTTCGCACGGACCTAATTAAAGTAAACCTCGTTTTCCCAGAGACGTAGCCCCGTTAACACCTTTCTAGACACCTAATGAGTTAGCTAATTGTAAACTGCAAATCTCTCCTAGGAGCAACTATTGCCCACAGTGGGATCGGGATCCAACCATCATATGGAAGGTATGCAATCTCATTCCAAATCTCAACACTTGAAATTCCCGATGTGATTTTTACCCCTAGTACTTATGACCTTAACTATAGTCAACAAATCATAAGTACCAGTCAAGTTCTACCCGTCATTTCTTGATCAATTAGACCCACCCATATGACCCTTAACTAAGGTCAACAAAGTCGCATGAATGTCCTAATTAATCTGCATCATATGCAGTGTAGGAAGACATCACTTAGCTACCGTACACTACGCCTTAACTAAAGTCAACAAACGTAGCACGAATTCTAAGTACTCTACTTCCTAAAATGACGGAGGGTTGCGGATGATTTTTAAGAAAATCTTTAACGCTTTGAATTTGATATCGTTGTAGAATCAAACGGTTTTTCAAAAGGAGTGGCTTGTGCTCCGCAGTTTTGAAATATAGCTTTTTCATAAAGAGCCGAGTGGTTTTCAAATCTGATTCTACAACATCTTTTTAGGTTTATTTTCTTTACATTAATCATATTAATGTAATCCCATCATTTAATTCCTTAAGCCAATCACAGAAAAGAAACGAAAATAACACGTACGCTTATGCCATCCGCATTCGCCGCAATGTTCCGTTATGCACCGTTAGGTTACTTAATGAACGGCATACCGGGAAGGGACTAGCGCGGGTGTAAAACATAAGCAACGTCTACTATATATCATATATATAATATGTCGTTCATCTCAGATATCTCAGAACACAGGCAGCAGAAACATATATATAATGTGGGATATACTAGGACGTCCGTATTTAGTATTTAGCCAACAATAGAAAATACGGATTCCACAGTCGCGATGAATAGCCAAGCCCACGCCCCTAGACCCGTACGAGAGCGGCAAGCGACCCTACCAATCCTGGAGTTTAGGAGACCCGGTCTCGACTCCTCGAGATGGCCTCCCACTGAACCCCAGAACCCGGCCACTTGTGCTCCCCTCCTTGGGTCTATCCTAATGCGGAAAAGTAAATAATATACAACACTGGTGACACAACCTCAACCCGGAAGTGCCCCAAAATAAAAGAATATTACATTACATTTGAATTTACATGAATGAAAATATAAAACTCTCATCTCACATAAAACCCCCGGCTATTCGATCGCGACAATCCTGCACATCATATCTCAGCAACACATAATATCATATATCATCAACGTAAGTAAGTGTAACATTTCCAAATAATAAAATATTATTTTCGGGAATTTTTATAATTTAATATTATTTTATTGATTATTTCAATATTAAATTAATAATTAAATGCAATTAAATGGGGTAAAATTTTGGAAAATTTTAGAAAATTCTAAAATAGGGTATTTTATGGAATTATGCCATTTTAAAGTTTTTAAGACTAGTTATATGCTAATTTAGTGCTAATCGCGATTCAAAATCGCTAATTGGATTTTTAGCATTTTTGTGCAAAAATGTGCACATGTCATTTTCCACACTTGTTACACTTGTGTTACATTTTGTGCCATGGTTTTCTTTTGGATGCACTATTGGGGTGAGAAGAGTTTAGTGAGGAAAAGAAAAGAGAAAGAAAAAGTAAGTAATGAGTGAGAGAAAGAGACCAAGTCAACCCCACCTTTTTGAACCATGCCTCCATCATTTCCCCATCTCTTTTCTCTCTCCCCTCTCCCTTGTGCTGCTGCTGCCCTCTTCCCTCATTTTTCCCTCTTCTTGAAACCCAAGATCCACAAGGAAATCCTAGCCAAAACCCCATTCCCACTTCACAAAAAAATGGTCCCAAGCTCACTAGCTACCCTTAGACCTAGCAAGATTTGGATTTGGAGGACTTTGAGCAACTCAAGAATTTTCTTGAGTTGCCAAAGGAGGTAATTTCTGCACCTATTAGCATAATATCTCATTTCTATTGCATCCATACTAGTTTAGTATCGATATCGTGTCGTTTTGTGGACTTTTGAGATTTCAAGTGAGGGTTTAGGGTAAAAACTGAAACTAAGATGAAATTGAGGCTTGTTGAGACCCTAGAAACCCTGGTGTGATGTTAAGTTGAACCCAAACCTGAAATGGAAAACAGAATACGGAATTACGGAATCGATATCGGGGAAAACAGGAAATCTGGGACTGTTATGTTGAATCTGCTATCACCCCGAGATCCCAAAAATGAAACTGAGTGGACAGTGAGATGTGCAGGCACCATAGAACCAACACCCCAAACCCTAGCCCCCAACTCATCCGTACGGCCGCCAATTCTCCCATTCTGGCCGCAATTTGCGGCCAGAGCAGACGGGATTTTCCTCGTTTTCTGTGCATGGCCCCATTTCCTATAGTTTAGACCCTGGGTATATCTAGTTTTGACAGATTCCATCTAGGGTGAAATCTGGGATGATTTTCCTATGTTGGTGCATGATTTGAGACTTGTTTTAGCATGGATTTTGGTTTTGGTGATTCATTCCTGTCGGGTGGCGTTTGGACGTCAACGACGGGTGGATACTGATTGTGTTGACACGCGAAGCGATAGGTTTCTACCTATGCGAGTATCGTGTGCTGTTTTAGTTTCCGATGTGATTTCCATGTGCTTTAGCGTGTTTGATATCCTTGTAGGTACCCTACGAGAGGTTGAGGCAAGGAAGATGAAGATGGCGACATCGGCACAGACACATGAGAAGCGAGGTGAGTAGATTTATATCTACGGGGAGAAGTCGGGTGGATGGCGTATAGCACCCCCGCAGTCCGTGGTGTGGTATACGAATACGTATACACACGTATATTTATTATGTGTTGTTTAGGATCATTGTTAGCAATAATGATATTATTGATGATAAGAATATATGGTTTTAGTGTAGTGCGAACCCTAGAGTAGTGGTTGCACTCATACCTATACTTACACACATTCTTGCATTCATTCTTTCATTTGATGGTGCGTATATCTACACATGGGTATGGGACTATGTGTTCATATACGGGTTGATGGTGATTCGTGGGTTGAGGTGATATTTGATGTGAGGCCGTGAGATCGGCGATGTGACATAGTGGCTTTGAGGTGCGATATGATAGTTTTAGCGGGCCTTTGGACATGTGCTTTACCCGCATTCATATTCTCATAGATGGTATCGATTTGTACTGGACTTACAGTAGTACCCCAGATGGTGTGATCTGATGATAAGTGATACCTGACATGTGACGAGATAGTGTGATATTGACCCCTACCCAGCTATTGGGATGCCGTACGACGATTTACCGTACTAGCCGATATTGATGATAGATCCGCACTCATGACTCGAGGTTAGCTTACGATATGTTATTGAGGCGAGATCACCAACTATCATATCTATATTTATATATTGACTCAGATTAGGTGGTTTCATACGCCTCCTGTCTAGTTTACTTGGTAGACATTAGACTAGACCGAGTCATACCTATTTCAAAACTAACGAATCGGGAATATTTTAAAGATAAGCAGAAGGGTTATACGGATATTTTCAAATGATACATCTTTTCGTAAAACACCGTAGCCATCACTTTACCAAAATCCCTGATTCGTCTTATTTCAAAAAGCAAGGTTGCATGACATATCTATTGGGGCAGGTTCTGTGCTTTTGCGTTGATTATTCGTTTCCGCATATTCCTGCTATTTGCATTGCATCGCTTGCACTTTGGTTATATTTCAGTCATGCTGCTAGGACACCAGCACCATTATCGATGATGCATATGTTCCACGTACACTTGTTGCCGGCTCACACACTCATCATCGATAATTGCCATGCCACTACACTGTAGTACTATTGCATTCAGTATATGATCCTTGTGTGACATGATGACATGCATACTTTCCTTTATATGTCGCATACTTCGTGCTTTTGATTATACGCATTGAGATATGTTGTTTCTATGATATTTCTGGATTTGGGAACCGAGGGTATTTCAAAAGAGAATATGTCATTGCTTTAAAAACCCGGTTACCCTTGATATGGTATTTCAGTGCGTCCACCATGTGTTTTCTCGGTGCTGAGAGCGACATGTGAAACCCGAATCGAGGAGTGGATGAGCCGATTGCGGGTACATGGTGGACCCGGTATGGTTCCCCTCGGCAAGATGATCGATGAGCTTTGCCGATTGAGCCTGGAGGCGGGCGAGCACCTACCGGTGATTGGTTGGACCTGGCGGTTATCCGGAGGATACCGCCCAGAGTCGATAGATGGTTTGGGCCTACTGCCGGGGCCGAGGGCCGATACCGCAGACAGAGCCCACGGGCCGATCCGGACTGACGGAGCCCGATATATGAGGATTTACGTGCCGATGCTGGGCACAGTTTTCATGATGTTTTCGGGTGTCGATGCTGGGCACCCTGGTTCCATGATTTTGATGTGTCGCGAGGGACACGGGTGGTTATATCCTCATATTATTTCCCATGCACATGATTTATGATATTTACATGCATGGTGGTCATTGTCAGTGGCTGACGAGTGGACGGGATCCACGTGTGTGCAGATTTGATTACCTTGTTTATACCTCATATTCGTGACATGCTTTTACCTGAGGCACTAGCACGAGCACTTGGCACTACACTCATGTATAGAGATTTATATTGCCAGTTTAGCATGCTTCAGCTTTATTTATATTGAGGTTTATTTATATCTGATCGTACTGACCTAGGATGGGTCATGCATTCGATTTCTGCTTGTAGATATCTTTCTATTCACGAGTTGGCAACTCACCCCCGTTGTGCCCCAGTTCTTGCAGGTTGCTGTACAGATTCCGTAGCGGCATTTCTGGCACACGGCTTCTTTATGGGTGACTTGCGTTGGTAGGTGGGTTCTTTTGTATCGGAACCGCCGTTGTTCATGTATTATTTATTGAATCTAGAATTTCCATCAACCAAAACTTGTATATTGTTTCAGACCTAGACTTTAGTGATGTATTATTCGACCTTAGAGTCGCGCTTAGTAGTATTGCGGTTTTCTTGTTGCTTTTGAGCTTTCTTTTGGATTTGATCCTCGCCACTTGGCGTTGTATATTATATCGTTGTGTGGTTGTGACCGTCGATTGACGAAGAGCTAGCTCCCGCTTGGGGATGCCTTTATCATTGCATATATTGTTATCCTTATTGTACCCCATTCGGGGCCAGTTTTACAAAAGAAACTCTGCCGAAATTTTTAGAAAAGACTTTACTGTTTTCAAAACGCACCTTCGGCTTAGTTATTTAAAAACCTTGATTTCAAACATGTTTTTCTTCACTTCTTTAAACCAGTTTCTTTACTTATTCTTAAAAATGGTTTTAGATTTCTGGGCTTTTGGCTTACTTGGATCAGATGGAGTCCTATAGGCTTCATATGGTTCAAGGGCCAGTCACGTGCTCTTTCGGGTCGTGACAAAGTTGGTATCAGAGCGCTAGGTTGACCTTGGTTCGAGTCTAAGTTTGACTATGTGGAGCCTTGTCATGACCCAAAATTGGCCCGTGACGGCCCTAATACTACGCAACGCCTAAAGACGCAACGTAGTAAAAGAAAGCCAAACCCAGAAATCTAAACCATGAAAAATACGGAAAAGATGATATAAGTTTTGAAACAATTGAAATCGCAACCCAAATTCTTTAAAAGTCTTACTTTCTTTCTTTAAAATTTTAGCAACACCCCCTTTTAATAAAGACAAGTCAAGATGAAAGCAACACAAAATAATGACAGTAGAGAAAAAGCTGCATATAAAAGACATCAATCCACAATAGTACACACTAACGTCCTCACCAAGTCTCTATGTCAATAATACAATAGTAGATGGAGAGTACAAATACAACGAATATACAATGTGAAATACAGATAACCATCTAACCCACCTAAGCAAAATGGTACTCTGAGCTGATGCGATATCTGTGGCAAAAGGTGGTAGCTGGAAAGCTGAATAGAGGAATAGCCTGCCTCGACTACTCTGGGGAAAAACCTGAAACACCTGTGGCACAACGGCGGTGAGTTGCCAACTCGTGAATAGTATAAAACATATGCAGGTAATCGCAGGAATGCACGTACAGCATGAATCTAAGATATGCGATTACAGTAATAATATGCCATGCAAATGCTGAAATAGGGAGAGTACACTAGCAGGTACAATCAATATGTGAAGCAATGATGGCCTGATAGTAGTATGCAATGACTATGCAATAGAGATATGAGAAAGCAAATATGCAACTATCATAAGGGTACACTACAAGTACTACCAATATATGAATCTGTGCATAAGGTAGGTAATGGTGAGGTATAGGGTGGAATATGTCATTTCCCACGGAAACCTGACGTCGTGGCAGGATCACAATCCATCAAGATACTCCAATCCCAAATCCCCAAATCAGCCCCCACATTGGGCGCTCACATCAAATAAGTCTCACATCTCCTCAATGTACAATATCAAGTAATCTCCTATATCCCGAATGTACAAATCACCAATCACATAAGTATGTCCAATATCCAATCCCAATGAATCACCTAGTATCCCAAGTCCAATCTCAAGTAAGAATCTAACACCGTAAAGGTATATATATATGTACAGAATAAATATGATGGGGGCAATACACATATATTAGCGTCCCATACCACCAATATTGGTGTAAGGGTATATATAACAACGGTTAAATCCCCTGTTATATATACAAAAAGGGTTAAAGAAATATCATGAAAGCAGTGTGCCAAGCATCGACACCGAAATCCTCGTATATCGGGCTCCGTCAGTCCGGATCGGCCCACGGGGTCCGTCTGCGTTATCGGCCCTCGGCCCCGACAGTACAGATCCTCCCGCATCCATCTCTCGACTCTGGCCAGTAGCCTCCGGACAACTGCCAGGTCCAACCAATCACCGGTAGGTACTCGCCCGCCTCCAGGCTCAATCGGCAAACCCATCGATCTTCTTGCCGAGGGGAACCATACCGGGCCCCACCTTGTACTCTCATACGGCAACCACACCTCGTATGGAGTATATAATCAACACCGATAAAACTCATGGGGGACACTCAAATATCATATCAAGGAAACCGGGTTGTTCAATGTATGCATAATTTCATGAACCCCCACGGTTCCCAAATCCCGAAAACATCATAAAAAAATCCAGATAAACAATACGCATATCCAGGAATAAATGTATGCGATATATCTGAATGCGAGCAGGTAAACACAAGTATATAACTGAACCAGATGTATGCGAAATCAAGATAGGGTACAGCTAAGTAACATCAGTAAATGTGAATATGCGACAACAACTGAATATGTATCTAACATACAGGTGTAGCAAAGTATAGGTATCTACCTATAGGAACTGATGTCGTATACCCCCCTGGGTATAAGTAACATATGTAGCAGATCCCTCCCGGTATAAGTAAAATAGGTAGGAGGTATACCTGTAGCTGTATCGCAAAGTGAAAATATACCTATCACTAAAGGTATGATACACTATAGGTATACCGAAAAGCTAGACGTCATGTATGGTAAACAATGGTAGCTATAAGGGGTAGTGTGTGACATGGCAATTATTGACGGTGTGTGTGTAGCATACAATCCGTGCTCGTGCAACATGAACCGTCAATAATGTGTGCAGTGTCCTACGGCTGCTAGTCACAGTATATAACTACATCAAAGAAATGCAGTAAGGCGCAATTCTACAATGACGTAGAATGTGCGACAGGTAAAAGAATCCTAGCCCAGACGCATAACGCCATGCGGGCGATTCCCCTGTAGATGTTATATCTACTCACCTACACTCCACGCTAGGTGAATCCTACAATCTGCTCCCCCTGTAGCCGTGTCCGTAGCCCCTGTCTGCAAACCTGCAAATACGACAAGGAAATCACATATAAGCCAAATATCCCGCGAAACGCGATATCGAATCGAAACGAGAAACTCGCGTCGCGAACTAAACGCGCGTGTGCACGATACGCTGAATCGTGTGTGCACGCGTCTAAAACCCATCGCGACACGCCGCGATACGCTGGATCACAGAACCCACTCACGTATCGCGCGTATCGCGCAAACACCACGAACCCAAAAATGATATATAGCCCCAGATTTTCCTACAGGTAAAATCTTATAAAACTAGATATGCCAAAGACCTAGAAAACATAGCAGGGAGCCCTACACCAAAACCCCAACACCCAAGCCTCCCTATGGGCCGCAATTTGCGGCTAAAACAAGGAAATTGGCGGCCAGATTAGGGGTAGGGTGGCTCGTGCTCTGGTGGTGTATTCTAGACCTAGGTATCATGTCCCAGTTTCCTCAATTTTGACCTGAAGGCATCGGGTCAATAGCAGATCACAAATGTCACAAATATCACTTTAAAAACACCAAATTGCACAATACACAAACCCTATGGTATTTTAGTGTAATCTGGGGATTTCTCAGAATGAGTGACCCTACTAACACTAAATTAACCTAAGGTAGCTAACACAATCGACAATTTACCACAATGTCTCACAAATCACTCAAACTAGCACTAAACTAGCTAATTAGCACTAGTCGACACAAAACTTGAGCAAACAAGAAATGGGGTT